>OX451217.1:63030457-63526335 GCA_949628195.1 Phasia obesa | reverse complement strand
GAAATTAAAATACCAAAAAAAAAAAAAATATGGTAGTTGCTACACAATGGCCTTTTATTTTAACTTTGCTATTCGCGAGTTCATGTCGGTTGGTCGATTCTAAAGTATTTGAACGCTGTGAATTGGCAAAAGTGCTTCTTCATCGACATCATATTAATTTAACGGAAGTAGCAAAGTGGGTGTGCATAGCACAACACTCGAGTGGTTTTAATACTGCAGTTCAAGCTGATAGTAAACCAGGTGCTTCTCATGGCCTGTTTCAAATCAGTGATATTTATTGGTGTTCTCCACATGGCCAAGGAGCCGGTTGTAATATATCGTGCCAAAAGTTAAGAGATGATGACCTTGGCGATGATTTGTCTTGTGCTAAACGTATTTATGATAAACATCAACGTATATCAGGTGACGGTTATACAGCTTGGAAGGCTTATCAGAAACATTGTAAACATATAACAACTTCCCATATACAAGATTGTTTTCCAGAAGAGCAAAAGAGATCAACTGATAAATTATATAATTCAAATCAGGAACAATTTTCCAGAAATGCCATACATGATTATTCACCCAAGAAAACGGGTAAAGTATACGAACGCTGTGAATTGGCCAGGGAACTTTATCATAAACATAAATTGCCCATGAAAGAAATACCCACCTGGGTGTGTATAGCTGAACATGAATCTCGATTTAATACAGCAGCCTTGGGTCGCTTAAATGCAGATGGATCAACCGATCATGGTCTCTTTCAGATCAGTGATCTTTATTGGTGTTCTCGTGATCGTTATAGTGGTGGTGGAAAAGCATGTGGTTTGTCTTGCAGTAAACTCCTGGATAATGATATAACGGATGATGTGTACTGCGTAAAGACAATCCACAGGGAACACACATCTCTGTCGGGAGACGGTTTTACTGCCTGGACTGTCTACATGCCATACTGCCAAAATCAACGGTATGAACAAATAGCAAACTGCTTCAACAATACCCAGCAAACTCCTAATAAAATAGATGATTATGCATTACAGCTGGCTACAAATCAACAACAAAATACGACTAAATTTGCCATTAATAAAAACAATCCTTTCATTAAAAATATAGCACAAACACCGGGTAAAACGCATCCTAAGTCATCAACCTTCAATGATATTTTTAAAACTCCTCCTCATTCACAAGTGAGCAGAGGTAAATCTTTTACTCGTTGCTCATTAGCTCAAGAACTCTATTACAAACACAAGCTTCCAATACAGGATATACCCACGTGGGTGTGTATTGCTGAACATGAATCACAGTTTAATACTGCAGCTGTAGGACGCCTAAATACGGATGGCAGTGTCGATCATGGGCTTTTTCAAATAAATGATCGCTACTGGTGCGAGCACAGTGCATTTGGAGGCAAAGGTTGTAATTTAACCTGTAAAAAGTTATTGGATGATGATATAAGGGATGATGTAGCGTGTATAAAAACAATACATGAAGAACATTCCAGATTATCAGGAGATGGATTTAATGCGTGGACAGTATATAGGCCACACTGTCAAAATCAAAATATCCAACATATTTCAACGTGTTTTGGTGAACAAACTTTGACTCCTATTGATACAATAGAGACTTCTTCAAGTTTTCAAATGGATGTTGTACATAGAAAAGATAAAATTTACACAAAATGTGAATTGGCTCAAGAACTGTATCACAAGCATCGCATGCCTATGGAAGAAATACCCAAATGGGTGTGTATAGCCCAACATGAATCTTCGTTTAATACTGCAGCAATCGGTCGCCTCAATGCTGATGGTTCTGGTGATCACGGTCTATTTCAAATAAGTGATCTTTATTGGTGCACCCACGATCAATACGGCGGTAAGGCATGCAATATAACTTGTGACAAACTGTTGGATTCAGACATAACAGATGATGTGAGCTGTATAAAAATGATACACGAAGAGCACACAAGAATTTCTGGAGACGGCTTCAATGCCTGGACTGTATATAAACCCCATTGTCGTAATACCGAAATAAGTCATATTAAAGAATGTTTCACTGAAAAAGAATTAAAACAAGTGCAAATAAATAGTGTAAGTAATTCTTTAATTCCTCAATCATCCTACGGATCAAAGCCAGGTAAAAAAGGTAAAATTTACAAAAAATGTGAATTGGCTCAAGAACTGTATCACAAGCATCGCATGCCTATAGAACAAATACCCAAATGGGTGTGTATAGCCCAACATGAATCTTCGTATAATACTGCAGCAATCGGTCGCCTCAATGCTGATGGTTCTGCTGATCACGGTCTCTTTCAAATAAGTGATCTTTATTGGTGCACCCACGATCAATACGGCGGTAAGGCATGCAATATACCTTGTGACAAACTGTTGGATTCAGACATAACAGATGATGTGAGCTGTATAAAAATGATACACGAAGAGCACACACGAATTTCTGGAGACGGCTTCAATGCCTGGACTGTATATAAACCCCATTGTCGTAATACCGATATAAGTCATATTAAAGAATGTTTTACTGAAAAAGAATTAAAGGAAGTACAAACAAATAGTGTAAGTAATTCTTTACTTCCTAAAACATCCTACGTATCAAAGCCAGCTAAAAAAGGCAAAATTTATAAAAAATGTGAATTGGCTCAAGAACTGTATCACAAGCATCGCATGCCTATGGAACAAATACCCAAATGGGTGTGTATAGCCCAACATGAATCTTCGTATAATACTGCAGCAATCGGTCGCCTCAATGCTGATGGTTCTGCTGATCACGGTCTATTTCAAATAAGTGATCTTTATTGGTGCACCCACGATCAGTACGGCGGTAAGGCCTGCAATATACCTTGTGAAAAACTGTTGGATTCAGACATAACAGATGATGTGAGCTGTATAAAAATGATACACGTAGAGCACACAAGAATTTCTGGAGACGGTTTCAATGCCTGGACAGTATATAAACCCCATTGTCGTAATACCGAAATAAGTCATATTAAAGAATGTTTCACTGAAAAAGAATTAAAACAAGTGCAAATAAATAGTGTAAGTAATTCTTTAATTCCTCAATCATCCTACGGATCAAAGCCAGGTAAAAAAGGCAAAATTTATAAAAAATGTGAATTGGCTCAAGAACTGTATCACAAGCATCGCATGCCTATAGAACAAATACCCAAATGGGTGTGTATAGCCCAACATGAATCTTCGTATAATACTGCTGCAATCGGTCGCCTCAATGCTGATGGTTCTGCTGATCACGGTCTCTTTCAAATAAGTGATCTTTATTGGTGCACCCACGATCAATACGGCGGTAAGGCATGCAATATACCTTGTGACAAACTGTTGGATTCAGACATAACAGATGATGTGAGCTGTATAAAAATGATACACGAAGAGCACACAAGAATTTCTGGAGACGGCTTCAATGCCTGGACAGTATATAAACCCCATTGTCGTAATACCAAAATAAGTCATATTAAAGAATGTTTCACTGAAAAAGAATTAAAACAAGTGCAAATAAATAGTGTAAGTAATTCTTTAATTCCTCAATCATCCTACGGATCAAAGCCAGGTAAAAAAGGCAAAATTTATAAAAAATGTGAATTGGCTCAAGAACTGTATCACAAGCATCGCATGCCTATGGAACAAATACCCAAATGGCTGTGTATAGCCCAACATGAATCTTCGTATAATACTGCAGCAATCGGTCGCCTCAATGCTGATGGTTCTGCTGATCACGGTCTATTTCAAATAAGTGATCTTTATTGGTGCACCCACGATCAATACGGCGGTAAGGCATGCAATATACCTTGTGACAAACTGTTGGATTCAGACATAACAGATGATGTGAGCTGTATAAAAATGATACACGAAGAGCACACAAGAATTTCTGGAGACGGCTTCAATGCCTGGACTGTATATAAACCCCATTGTCGTAATACCGAAATAAGTCATATTAAAGAATGTTTCACTGAAAAAGAATTAAAACAAGTGCAAATAAATAGTGTAAGTAATTCTTTAATTCCTCAATCATCCTACGGATCAAAGCCAGGTAAAAAAGGCAAAATTTATAAAAAATGTGAATTGGCTCAAGAACTGTATCACAAGCATCGCATGCCTATAGAACAAATACCCAAATGGGTGTGTATAACCCAACATGAATCTTCGTACAATACTGCAGCAATCGGTCGCCTCAATGCTGATGGTTCTGCTGATCACGGTCTCTTTCAAATAAGTGATCTTTATTGGTGCACCCACGATCAGTACGGCGGTAAGGCGTGCAATATACCTTGTGAAAAACTCTTGGATTCAGACATAACAGATGATGTGCGCTGTATAAAAATGATACACGAAGAGCACACAAGAATTTCTGGAGACGGCTTCAATGCCTGGACAGTATATAAACCCCATTGCCGTAATACCGAAATAAGTCATATTAAAGAATGTTTTACTGAAAAAGAATTAAAGGAAGTACAAACAAATAATGTAAGTAATTCTTTAATTCCTCAATCATCCTACGGATCAAAGCCAGTTAAAAAAGGCAAGATATACAAAAAATGTGAACTGGCTCAAGAATTGTATTACAAACATCGCATGCCAATGGAACAAATACCAACATGGGTGTGTATAGCACAACACGAGTCTTCATTCAATACTGCTGCTGTAGGTCGTCTGAATTCAGATAATTCTTTGGATCATGGCCTTTTTCAAATAAGTGACCTCTTTTGGTGTTCTCGTGATCAGTATGGTGGTAAGGGCTGTAATATACCCTGTGATAAACTTTTAAACTCTGATATAACAGACGATGTCGAATGTATAAAAGTCATCCATAAAGAACACTCCAGAATCTCAGGTGACGGTTTTAGTGCTTGGACTGTTTATAAACCGCATTGTCGCAATCGAAATGTAGAAGAGATAAGCAGTTGTTTTTCAAATGATCAAAGTGAAGATTTCCAAATTAAGCAAGCTTTTCCCAAAAACCACAACAAAGCAGAACAACCAAATTATGCCAACAATCCATTTTTAAAACACATAAGAATAGCTAGCGGAAGTGAAATACATGAAATCATAGCGCAAGTTCCAAACAGTTTCAGCACTATTAATCAATTGAAATATCAGCAAAATCCATTCCTAAATGGATTACTGAAGCCCTTATCATCTTCACAAAATTATCACAAAACTTCATCAAAATTAAATTATATTGATGACCTTACTGCCAAGCCTGCTCAAATAATAAGTGAGACGAATTCATTAAATAATAATCACACGAAATTTTCAACCTCTGTGAAACCAACTGAGCCTTCTCTTCAGTTCAAACAACCTACACGGACAACATCGTCTTATAAAAATGAAAAATATTTAAATAGTAATGATTTCAGAACAACGACAACAACAACGTCTAAGCCGAAAACACCCACCACATCTTCTGAAATAACCAAGAACCATAAAACTTCCTTGGATAACTACAAAACAATTGCTACAGGAAGTAGCACGACAAAAACCCCTATTGCTATATCTAGTTCTCTGAGGCCTAAACCGGATTCTAATATTTTGATGGCCAAATCAGTAAATGCTGCAACTACCTGGAATCGGCAAAATAAAAATTCTACTGTACAACAATTACAGACTACTCCAACCTGGAAATGGCAGAATCAGCAATTTTATTATTCTACAACCACAAAACCACCAAAAACTGCAACCTCATGGTACAGACAGAGTAAGGAGTACCAGATTTTCACAACTACAAAACCAATAAAAACTTCTACAAGGCAGGTTCAAAATAAAAATTACACATACAATGCTACCTTAGCACACACCGCCACAAATCTGATACCCGTAACTTTCACAACCACAAAACCTTTAATTAACACAGCTAAGTGGGAACAAACCACAACTATAAAACCCAACGCCACAACTACAAAAACTCAGAGAACTACTTGGAATTGGAGAAATCAACATAAATCTACAACCACACAACATCCAACTACCACAGAAAACTGGAGGAAATGGGATAAAACCACAACTAAAAAACCCATAACTGCAAACCCCGAAAGAACTACCAGGAATTGGAGGATTGACCAAAATTCCACTACTATTAAACCTCTAATTACCACAGAAAACTGGAGGAAATGGGATAAAACCACAACTAAAAAACCCATAACTGCAAACCCCGAAAGAACTACCAGGAATTGGAGGATTGACCAAAATTCCACTACTATTAAACCTCTAATTACCACAGAAAACTGGAGGAAATGGGATAAAACCACAACTAAAAAACCCATAACTGCAAACCCCGAAAGAACTACCAGGAATTGGAGGATTGACCAAAATTCCACTACTATTAAACCTCTAATTACCACAGATAACTGGAGAAAATGGGATATAACCACAACTAAAAAACCGAAAACTGAAAAAACCGAAAGAACTTCCAGGAATTGGAGAAGTGAACAAAATTCCACTACCATTAAACCTCTAATTACCACAGATAACTGGAGAAAATGGGATAAAACCACAACTAAAAAACCCATAACTCAACAACCCGAAAGAACTACCTGGAATTGGAGGAATGCACAAAACTCCACAACCATTAAGCCTCTAAAAACCACAACTGCAAGGTCCGAAAGAACTACCCGGAATTGGAGGAATGAACAAATATCAACTACCGCAAAACCACTAAGAACTACAGAAAACTGGAGAAAATGGGATAGGACTACAACTAAGAACTCAACTACTGCACGACCTTACAACAATAAAAACCTGAAAAACACAACTCTTATGTCTCGAACTACAACAACAAAATCAAAAACCGTTATTACAACAACCACGCGGAAGCCTTTAACTACAAAATTTCTAACTAAACTATAATACTACAAATAAGATTTAGAAGTCCGTTTGATGCATATTAAACAGTTTTAAAGCAACAATACTTCTCTCCTACAAGACTACCGCTTTTACAGCGAAAACAGCGAAACTGATATTTCAAAATTTACTTTAAATAAATCAACAATACTTATATGGGATTTAGACGATGACTTAAAACATGAATGTTTTGTTCAGGGTACAGAAAAAGGTACCATTTTGTGTTTTAATTTTGGAAAACAAGTCATAACTTTTTCTCTACCCTGAACAAAAGAGACATGTTGTTAAATCATCATCTAATTCCCGTCTAGGCATAATTTACATTATCTTTATATTGTTTGATTTTTAATAGTCGTTATTGTTTATCCAAAATAGCTGCCATTATGTGATTAAATATATTTTTTAGTTTTAAATTTTGTATCTTAAGGCTACTTAAACAAATTATTATTTCGATTTTATGTTGGAATAAATAATAAATATAAAATACTTATTTTATTGCAGTTTTGTTCAGGGTATGAAAATAAACAAAAACGATAAAAGTCCAGTCAGTGCACAGTGGAGCAGATTCAAAATATTTGGGAAATAACTCAGCCATTTGTAAAGCGCTAGGCCAATTGATCCAAAATTTGACATGAGCATGGCAAAGGAGTATGTGAGCTTAAGTTTTGACGCTGGATACCATCCACCTATCAGGGGTAACGCTATATGCTCTTAAAGTTGGGTACCTCACACCTGCAAATTCTTTTAGAACTTGCCATTTCTTCAATTTTTGTTTAAAAACAATACATGCTCTTAAAGGTGTACAAAATTATGCTGTAACCTATAAATTATGTTTTAAAGTGAGTGAGTTATAAGCAATTTAAAATTAAAATTTTTGTTTTTTCGGTACCCTGGTCCAGTTTTTTTTTTAAATATTCAGCAAATTTTTTTTAAGAGGTAAATAAAAATATTAAATCTGCAAAAAAATTATTATTAGTAGAACGTTTCAAATGAAATTTTCTGAGGATATGTACTTAGTCAATTAAAATCAAAAAACATTAAGGTAAAGAAAAACCCACAATTCCCAAAATAAATGCCAAAAATCCCAAAATTGGAAATTTTTTATCTTTTGCCCATAAAGTTCACATATTAACTACGGGTCATGAAATACTTTTAGCAATAGTTGGGAGTATATATAGCAATCTTCTTTTTCCAATCCCAGCTTTGGGCTTTTAGAACATAAAGTCTAAAGTCAAGATTTCAATGTAAAATAGAGAAAATTAAAGAACCTCCTTCATTTACAAGGTTGATTAATTTTACACAAAATTTGGTTTAAACATACGCAAATATAGTAAGCTTCCACAATGATATAAAAGTTTTATATATTTCTTAAGAAATTTATTTTCTAATAAAAAACAAGATTGATGATTTAGAATTTTGCTGAAATTTGTAACCAATAAATTTAAAAAAACTCGACCAGTGTATCAAAAAATTAAAAATTTTAAATTTAAAATGCTTATAACACGCTCATGTTAAAACATAATTTACAGATTAAACTATCATTTTATAGGTATTAACTAGTTGGGTACTTTGAGACCTCATAGAGTCAACCCCTTTAAGTGGATGGTGCCCACCGTCAAAACTTATACTAGGATACTCCTCTGCTATGCTCATGCCAAATTTTGGATCAATCGGCTTAGCCCTTTACAAATGGCTGAGTTATTTCCAAAATATTTTGATTCTATCCCACTGTGCAGTGGTAAACAAAAAATTGTATGTTTTACGTTTCTATAATTCATTTGTGGGTTACCCCTGTGATCTTCGGACAAGAGAAGCATTATCCCGTCTTCTTAGTCAAATGTAACCACGTTTATTTAGTATGTTACGAGCCAGCGAATTTGGATGCATTTCAAGCTTCCTCAAATACGTTAATGCATGTTTCGCTGTAATTTTCTGAGCAATAAGGGGCAACTTAAATAACGCCTAGTTACCGGTTTTACCAAAGCCGGGGTCTTTCTGGGGGTTTAAATGAGTTATTGCACTTTAAAGTTGAACAATATTTCATGTTATTTATTGAATTAAGTTACGTTCTTAATCGATTTTATAAAAAAAAATATTAAAATATTTAATGTTTGATAAAAAACTAAAAATAAAAACCGGAAAATTGAGTACACAAATTACACAGAGCAACAGTAAAAAGAAACTCGGACTAGACAGAATAGGTTCGATTATGCTACCTAAGGATTGTAAAACCCTATGGTTTTGGCGAAATTGGTGACCATATTTTATTTCTGGGCCTCACTGACTTTGAACAAAAACTGTTTCATCAATTTTTGTCTAATATCTCATTCATACTATGTGGTACCACTTTGGCATTTTTTACTTTTTTCAGTATAACTAATGACATCAAGTATTATCTATTTTGGATCCTGTTCAGCATGGTTTTCGAAGGGGTTGTTCAACTGTTACTAATCTTTTGGAATTAACAAGCATTCGATAAGGTCAACCACAAACTTTTAATGAAAAAACTTGAAGCCATATTTTCCTATTATATGCAGAGGGCGCATTTTGAGAATGTAAGTGCCTCTAGATTTATAAAACTTGGGAAAAAAATCTCTTATGGTCATAGGCTGTTAAAGCTTTTGTTCTATAAAAAAAAATTGGATCGAGGAGAAAAAAGTTTCCCTTAGAAGAACCAATCCTACCTCTGAAAAATTAAATTTTTTCTCAATTTTTCTCATACTTTTTTATGGTCAGCGAATGTTTAAAAACTTAATCTTGGACCCAGGAGTTTATAAAATGCCATTTTTGGTTCCTCCCCCTCTTGCGGGCGGTGACATAAAATATTATTTGCAAAAAAAAAAAATTTAATTATTAAATGAAATACTATAAAAATAAAATTATTTCTGAGCATGGGGAGGTATACCACCCCCAAAAACGTTATGTAATTTTTTTTTCAAAACCTTTTTTCCATTTTCTTCCTTGATAATGATATATTTTTACGGGAAAAGAATATCCTATATTTGAACCACGATACTAAGATACCTCCCGATAAAATTTTATTATAATTCATCCAGTAGTTTTTACGTGATGTGAACACAAACAGAGAGACAGGCAGAAAATCACAGTTGTATTAAACGTAGAGATAATAAATAATTTACACTAGTAACAATAAATTTTATTTCAAATAAAAGCAATTAATTTATTTAAAACAACTTAGAAACCAAAAACATTTTATGACCGACAAAAAGGTTTCCTAAGCGTATCTTCCTATGCAAAATGAGAAAAATCAGAAAAGAAGTGAAATTTGGAAAAAAAAATCGCCAAAAAAAGTCTAAAAGTAGGAATCTCAAATTTTGTAGTGATATATAACAGTTTTAGGATCGGGATTGCCCTCACTCTCAAAAACATTTTCACTTTTTTTGCTAAAAATGGAACAAAAAAATCATTTTTTTTAATTTCGAACAAAATTTTTTATCATCAAAATTTAAAATAAAATATTTTCACAGAAAAAAAATGAATACAAAATCTCCATTCGTTTAGCCACAAAATAATTTATTACAAAAACCTTTTAAAATCGTAAAAAGGCAATTAAAACGTATGCAATTTACTCAATTTTCCTTATTTTAACCGTGTCCAAAAACGACAAATCTCAAGTAAAAGCCTTGAAAATTCTCTATACGATGTAGAATATTGTTGTCTGTCGAGCTGCGTACTTAAATTTTTACTTTTCTTAAATTTAATTTTTGGCCAAATTGGCAAAACCCCTCTGTGCGACGTAAAGATATTTCTTAAATACAAACGATCGTCAATGTGATCATATTCTTTTGCAAAAAGACGTAGATGCATTTAGTTCCTGGTGTAACATTAACCTTATAGAATTGCATCTTAAGAAGTGCAAATACATGTGTTTCTTCCGGAGATGTCATACAAACGTGCAATATATTTTAAACGGTGACGAACTTGGCAAAGTGAGTGTAATTTTTAGATCTTGGTATTTTTCTGGTGACGAACTTGACAAAGTGAGTGGAATTTCAGATCTTGTTATTTTACTGGATGTTAAGGTAAATTTTATGCAGCATCATTTCGTTAACTGCTAACAAAGCACGAGTAGTTTTTGGATTTATAAAACGCTGGGCGAATTCTTGCCTTCATTATTACCGAACAAAGTTAAGCGCTGTCACCTAGTATAAATGATAAATTTGGCAAAAAATGATGACACACGGGGCACAAAATAAAAATTGGTCACCAAATTCGCCAAACCGAGTGTAGCGTTTTACTATCCTTTGGTAGTAGAATCGAACTTATACTGTCAAGTCCGTGTATATTTAGAAAAGTTTTGATTTGTTGGACTGTGTCACCATACAATTATATGAAGACTAAAATTTATACACAACTTTGATAATCAAAATATTTTTTTTTAATTTGTTTGTACATATTTTATAATTTATAACAGGTTTTATTCTTTTATTGAACAAAAACAAGTAGTTATAAATAATATTTCCGTTGGCCAAGTTAAATATGCATTGATTATATTCTAGTATTTGATTATAAAAAAGGTACGTCCGAGGTATCTAACTTTGCGAGCTTACCCACAGGGCTCCCTTCAGCCTCGCTTAACTGTGAAATTTTAATAAAATAACTAGTTTTTAAATCACTGTTTCCCGTCTTGTTAGTCATCACTTAATTAAGACAGAAATAAGTGTTTTATAATAATTTCACCCAAAAATCCACACCAAACAGTAACATGCATAAGTGCATCGACTTACACATATTACACATATCGACACACACATATTGGCTTCTGCTTTAAAGTCAAGGTGATAACATGCTTTAGCGCTTTTGGACGGTTTTGTTTAGAAGTAAATTAGCCGCTAAACTTTCATTGTTTTTGAGATGTTATTATTTTTTACTAAGGATGCTTTTGTAAATCCCGGGATTCGAGATTTCATAATTTTTATTTTTCGCTATCCCGCGATTTTTCGGGATTAGCTGAAAAATAAAAAACAAAATTTATGAAGCAGTAATTTTTTGTATACTTTAAAAACATAAATTCTTAACAAGCTATCAAACAAAAGCTAATTCCATCAGATAATACTATTAACATAAATTTATGGCTATTATATGTTAATAAATGTAAAAAATAAAGAAAAATAAAATTGAACATCTATCATATTATATTCTTATAAAATGTAAAATATATAAAAGTTTTGTTTAGTTCCCAATTAGTATTCTAAAATAAAAACGTTGTTTGAAATCTATTTTAAATAGTTTCTAAACTTTATGCTTTAAACGCATAGACACAGTGGCTACACCGCTACGGGACTACAAATGCCGTTGTCGCCTTGTAGTCAGCTACTCAATAATATCGAAGACAACAGCTACATACATCGTAAACTCTGACGTTTTTGTGGAAGTACATATTTTACTCATATAAAAATAAATTATCTGCCTATTTCACAATTCGTTATTTTTTTTTTTTTTTTTGTCGCACAATTTCATTAAAAACAAAAACAATTTCACAAATGAATTCGCGTGACACTGTAAAAAATAAGCAGTAAATTTTTCAAAAAATTTTATAACAACTAATTTTATTTGCTCAAAGCCTCATAGAAAAATAGAAATTAGCCTAAGTTGGCTACAGGCACAATGGTGGTCGTGTATGTAGCCATGTGGCTATGGCATCGTCAAAATAAATGTTTTCAAATAAAAGTGTATATTTTAGTTTTGGCAGCTTTTAAAAAAATAAATAATTAAAAATATTTTCCAAATCAATTTTCTCGCAAACTAAGAGAGATAACCCAGACAGAAAGCACATATTTTGTAGATATTTTTTAAGGACTATCTAATTTAAAAACTCTTAACATTTGTGTTGAGATGCCCAAGTGGCCTTACCAATTTCATTAAGATATCTTGAGTCGTTCATAGGCTACCGAATTATTTCGAAAATAAAACGTCGTTAAACCACTGTGCATTAGTATTTCTCTGTAGCGAAAAGGTACGGATTTATCGTTTTTTTTTTTATTCATTACGACTTACGGTCTACTTTTTATAATACTAAAAAGCGTCTTATTTATTTACTTGACCTCCAAGCATTAGCCCTGTAAAAACTACTTTTGTACCATTTACAAGGCGTAGTAATCCCAGACTTATCAAGCCGACTTTAAACGCCGTTACTATTGAGTAGTCGACCAGATAATATTATATAAGATCTACCATCTATTATTGATCATTATTCATGTCCTTATTCCCGATAAATTCCGTTAGGACAACAAGACTTGCTGGCATAAAGTACCAGACCAGGGGCGAAGCAGAGTTCTCTAGTCATATGAACAAAATGTTACTATCACTCCATAGGAACGACTTAAAACTACATAAGCGATCATTTGGCGGACATTGTGGTGTTCCATATCGTCTATATACATTAGGAAACACTGAGGTCAAAATTGGCCGGTACTGTGAGATGAGACTTCGAAACCTGTAGTTTGTGCGTGTTCTGCCTTATAATTAAAGGGGCCCCATAAAAGAGATCAAAAAATAAATATCTTGTACTTTTAAAGTCGTTTTGAACATAGTTCGGAACCCTACGCGTGTGAGTCTGACTCACACTTGACTAATTCATTTTTCTTTTAATTAAAATACGCAAGGCGTATTGGTATCGCTGATATTATTGTTGGAATACCGGTTTCGTATTAAGCATAAGCCGTATCTCTGCATATCTAGTTAAAAGTTTATTCATTTAAAACAATTTTTATATTAAGAATTTTCAGTAGTTTGAAGACAGAATATAAAAACTGAATTAACTAAAACAAATATATGTACCTGTTGTTAGCGAGAGTTGCTTTAAATTAAAATTATTTTAGATACTGTAAGCTAGAGATCGCTTAATCAACAGGCAATTAGTATGCAATTTTTAATAATTATTTTAAAACCCCTAACAGGAGCCACAGTCTATTTATACATAGTGATTTCACTTGAATTGTGATGAGTTAATCATTAAATTTGTACTAAATTATGTTGACCAAGAAATATTTAATAGAATACAAGTTATAAAACTTAATCCTAATAAATCAAAGTTTTTGTTTTCATTTTTATTTCAGTAACTTCTTTTTTTAAAAATATTATTTGATTAGATTGAAGAATACATTCAACTCGCCCTGATCTGGAGAATAAATCTAAATAAAAAAAATCTTGTCTTATTAAGTAGTCATTGTTCGTACGAGAATCTCATTTAACTTTTTTTCAGTCTATCAAAAACATTTAACATAATTAACATTTTAACGAAAGCTTAAGCGTGAAAAAATTGTTTTTGTTTAAATAGTTGATAAATAAGTTTCGTTTGATATTTTATTAAAATTGAAAGTGTTAGTGGCTGATTCGATATTGTATCATAGACTACCACGTTTAAAATTAAAATTGTCACTTCAGGAGTATCAGTAAAAAATTATAACACCAAAGCCTCGCTTTGCGTTGGTTGGCAGTGGTTTAAAAAATTTTTTATTTTAGAAATAATTCGGCAGCTCATAAACCATTAAAGATCTCTGAGTGATCTTTACAGAGGTAGCACAGAGATGTAAAGCTACAAATATTTGGTCCTCCTAGGGTGAGTGAGGGCTTAAGTTATGCCCCAAATTTGGGTATCTCGGGCATACATTTTTTAAATGTTACAAAAAGTTTATTTACGAGTATAATTCAATTCCTTGAAAATATCTACAAGAAATGTGCATATATGTTTCGGTTATCTCCTGTAGTTGGTGGGAAAATTGGCAATGATAATGTATAAAAATATGTCCGCTATAACAACAAGTATAAAAAAAATAAAATTTATAAATTTAAAGAGTGTTTCGATAGTGATACGATTTTGTTTATGTGATCTTATACTTGAATAGGTAGACGCTGTAAATGTCTACTATAACAACAAATAACAAAAATGAAATCAATCGGTCATGCCGAATATACCTACTTTGTTATGTTTCAATTTCACCATAATATAAATTTAATTTTTTTTATTTTTACTTTTATGATTTCAAGCTTATTATTACAAATATAATATAAAGCTATAGACAATTTTTTTTTTTTTGTAAAAATGTTATCGAAAATTTTTTGTAAAACTTTTATAGCAAATTTTTTGTATATATTTTATAGAAAATTGTTTGTAAATATTTTATAAAAAATTCTTTGTAAAATTTTTTTATATAAATTTCATCAAAAATTTTTTCTAAAAATGTTATCGAAAATTATTTCTAAAGATGTTATCGAAATTTTTTTGTAAAAATTTTTTATAAAAATTTCATCAATATTTTTTCTAAGAATGTTATCAAAAATTTTTTCTAAAGATGTTATCGAAATTTTTTTGTAAAAATGCTATCCGAAAACTTTTGAAAATTTTATTAAAAATTTATAAAAAAAATTTTATCGAAAATTTGTTGTAATAATTTTATCGAAAAATTTTACAGAAATTTTTTGTAAAAATTAGAACCTACCTGAAACCTATATTACGATAGAATGGTCAGACTTAAAATTTGTTTGAAATTTTTTTGTAAATTTTTTATAATTTTATTGAATTTTTTTAAAAATATTTTTATAAATATTTGTTGGAAAATTTTTTGTAATTTTTTAGAAAATTTTTAGTAAATTTTTTTTTAAATTTTTGTAAATTTTTTTGTCAAACGTTATATATATTTGAAATTTATACCGGATATTTATTATTAAAGTAAAAGAGTCTCCCCATAATAAACGTGATTGTGATGAAGACACTTAACATTTTTAAAAGCATGTAACAAAAACATTAAATTAAAAATTGAAGGGTGCCCCCTAAGAAACGTGCAAAAATCTTAGTACTGTACTTTTTTTATATATTTAATGTGATACGGAACGCAACGTGTTTGAGTCTGACTCACACTTGATACTTATTCTATATACATACATACGTAAGTTGTGATTTCTTAATATTTATTTTTAAAAAAGTAATCTATACATTTGAAATATTTTTTGAAAATATTGTTGCTATTAGTAATCTATACGTTGCAACCAACCAAAACAAATTGAATTTACCGGGCGGAAGGAAAGAGCAACTGATATTTTTTACTAGATGACGTAGTTTCCTACTGTAGGGGTTGACAAGTCTATAATCAACAAATTGATTTATTTCGTGTAACTGGCGACCCTGCAATTCAAATCACAACTATTTGCCAATTACAATTAGTAGCCAATAGTGACTAATTGCCCGGAGGTGGGTACCTATATACACAGTAAATGTATGAACCATTTTTGCAACATTACAAAAGTACACAAAAAATATTTGCATCAATTAAAGTATTTAATTAGTTTAAAATTCAAGTTCAATTATTTTTTTAATTGATTCAAATATATATTTCAAATATATATTTTTGTTAAGAAAATAATTGAATTAATTAATTATTTAATTAAATTTTAATCTAAACCCAATTAAAACCTTTAATTGGTGAAAATATTTTTTTCTGTGTGATATAAATTACATACAAAATACGTATCCCTAACTCCGAAATTCTAAACGATGGCAGATAATGTGGCTACTGCTTATTTGTATAGCAGAAAAACCCCAATTAAAGCATTTTTCACCCAAAAAAAGCATTGGGTGTTTGTTTTGTTGAATGCTTTTTGCAAATAATTTTATTATTTTTATTAAATCAAAATTTTTAAATTTTAAATTTTTGCAAGAAATCAACCATCATCAATTCAACGTATTCTGATTACTCTTTCATTTTAAAACCCGCATATGAGACCATTTTCATGATAGTGTCTTGAGTACCTTTATATCAACAAAAAGGTATTAATTTTATTTGGCAATAATTGCAAAAAAATTAAAAGAAAAACAGTCTAAATATATTATTAAATGGAATTTTCTTACTATAACATGTTCGGATTTTAAAATTATCTTAAAATGTTATCACAAACAGTTTTTAACCTCTACTGAAAATTTTTAAATTTTGAGTTAATACCCTCTTGTTGATCTAGTGCGATATGTATGTATTAATTAATTATGAATTTGAAGAAGAAAGCAATTCTTTTATTTTTAAAATAATTTTAAATTTATTTTGTCAGATAAGGGCTGATTGTCTAAAGCTAAGCAGATAACCAAAAGAAAACATGTTCACAAACTGATAACCAGCCTATTGTGAACAACCCAATAT
Source organism: Phasia obesa (assembly GCA_949628195.1). Classification (NCBI taxonomy): domain Eukaryota; kingdom Metazoa; phylum Arthropoda; class Insecta; order Diptera; family Tachinidae; genus Phasia; species Phasia obesa. The sequence continues at coordinate 63,509,345 of OX451217.1, read as the reverse complement.
ATTATAAATACTAAATTTAAAAAAACAATTTGCAACTGTTGTTTAAAAGATTAATTGTTATCATCACTTATTGCTTATTATTAATTTATTGTTATTACTGAAAATTGAATAAGGAATATGTAAAACGCTAGTAATTTATTGTTGTCAAATATAATTAATTCAAAAAGTTATGTAAAGATATATTTTCTCAATAATTTTTGTATCAAGGTTAACAACCGCAATAGTTATTAGTGTTGGTATAGCATCAGAAATTAGGTTTTCTTTCTTAAATACCGGATAACAAGTACAATTTGCTTTATCACCGATATTTTACTAGTTTTTCGTTTTAACATAAAAAATCATACAGTTTGCCATAAAGTATAAGAACATAGTATTACATATTTTAAACGCAACATACAGGCCTACAGTGCGAATATCGTAATTAAGGAAAAGGTATTTTATAATTTTGAACGAATATATCGCACAATAAGTCATAAAAAGTCACAACTCAAAGTTTATCAAACCCGTTTATTTTTCAGATATATATATATAATACAACTGTAACAACTGTAACAGAACCATTTCTGTAGATGAAATATTTTTTGAAAATTTTGATGCAGTTGAAATGGAATACGAAACACCAATTTTTAGAATTTCTGTCCGTCTGTCCGCCTGTCTGTGTTCCCTGCACGTAGAAACTACTGGATAAATTTAAATTTAAAAATATCTTATTTCCAAGAGATAATAGAGAAAAAGTAGTGAAAGTACGCAGTTTTACCGATTCAATGGTACTGCAAACTTGGCAGCACCTTTTATTTTTGTCAGCGACAACTTTTAAATACTTCTACGGAATACTATAATAATTTTAGAATTTTATATTAGGCATAGCATTTTATATTAAGCAGAGCATTTTATATAAATCATACATAGTAATTACTCAGGGATGGGTACCTCTATATAAAGTAAATACATAAACCATATCTGAAGCACTATAAAGTTGGTGTGGATTACTTACAAAGCAAAAGCCAACATGATATTGTCAGGACGCCTGCGACATGGCGGGCACTGCTAGTTTGATTATAAAATGACAACCATTTTTTTAAACACTTTTTTGCCTTTCCAGGCGTTTGTGAATTTTGAGTTGTATCTTGTTCCCGAAAACGGAGATTTCTTAGCTCTTGATAAACATTTTAAAAGTCAGATTCATTTCTAGAAGTTACATTACACTATGAATTTTTTTTAATTTAAAAAATAATCCCAGAGAGCTCATTTTAAGTTCTGAAATGGTTTAATCGAAACCAATAATTTTTTTTTTCGTTTGTTCGCAGTTTAAAACTGGCACTGTTGTTAATATTCTCGCAAATGATTTGCTTCCGAAACTCCTCCTTTGATTATAGTAGAGTTGTGCTATTCATTTCATTTAAGGGAGCGATCTTTTTAGTACAGATCACTTTACTGAAATAGTTCGGTCTTTTAGTTCATTTCTTATAGTTGCCATAGAAATATACCTGTTGTTAAAATTTCCCTTTTCTGTCTATTATGGTACAAGGCCATATATGTTAAAATCACTTCACTATAGGAATACCCTTTAATTTTTAGAATTCGTTGTTATAGCTGCTGCAGCTGTGAAAATTTCAAGAAGTCTTTCTTTTTACGGTTCCAGAGATACGCTTTTACCCTTAGAGTACAGAACACTAAAAATAATAGTTTGTACTACCATTATTTCTGATTAATTTTGAAAGATTTTAAAAAGAGGTACAATAAAAATGTTATAATAAATAATCATTATGGGATGGCCAGAATAATATGAATTAAAAACAGGCATTTCTAACAAGTTTTCGCGATTTTTCAACAAAACAATTTTGCGGCTACTCTTACGCTCAAATTCCGTATATACATCAGTGTTGGGATCTGACAATGTTTAAATTGTACCGTCCCAGTGATACAATTGTACCAAATCAGCATCAACCAACCTTTGACATTATGGAAAAATACATGCAAATCATACATACAGTAGCTGAACATTAAAAGATGCTAATTAAAACTTTATTACGAGGGTATTTTTAAATTTATTTCTAGGTTATTTGACCTTGATTCCTTGAAATTATTTTCTGTGGATGTTAGTCATCGAAAATCAAATCGTATACAATTTTTTTAGATTAAGGTAAAGGAAATCCAGCAATCCCTAAAATAAATACTAAAAATCCTAAAATTGGAATTTTTAGGCTTTGGCCCATAAAGTCCACATATGGACTAGGGTTCATGAAATACTTTCAGCAGTAATGGGAATATATATAGCTTTTTTACAGCAGTATTCTTTGGTATTTTAGAACATATAGGATAATGTCAAAATTTCAATGTAAAATAGATCAAATTGAAGGACCTCATTCTACTAGAATCATCACTTTTACACGAAATTTGGTTTAAAATATACAATTTTTATAAATTCCTTAAGAATTTCTTTTATTAAAAAAAGATAAATGACCCTTTTTAGGCTAAAATACACAAAATTCAATAATTTTGAAGTTTTTAAATTGAAAATCATCTATTTTTTAACTCAACGGAAATAACTGAAAAAATGTGCTAATACTAAATAGATCTTAAAAATCTTGAAAAAGCCAAGCTCTAAAAAAATTGAAGCCACATAGCGGTAAGTGGCTGATCCGTAGCTTTAAAACAGAGTAAATAATAAAAATCCTGAACATAAATCAAGAGTGTTGCAATTTAGACAGGGTTGGAGAACTATGAAGTTAGAAATGTAAAACAAAAAGTTTTTTGATTAAATAAAAAAATTTAATGAATAAATTTTATATGAAATTGTACCAAAAAAGCATTAAGTGTACCAGTGTACCACTAATGTGTCGATTGTACCAAATTTGGTACAATTGTACCACAAATCCCAACACTGATATATATCAACTAAAAATGAATATAAACTAATGAGTTGTCTAAACTACCGAGCTAAAGTGAACTATGAACTGAACTAAGGAGCTGAACTGAACTAAGAAGTTAAACTGAACTATGGAGCTGATATGAGCTTAGTGCGGTGATCAGTTCACTTCACGTCAGTTGAGAGATTAGTTCAACTAAACTAGGTCGTTCATGAACTACACAACTCTAGATTTTAGTAAATGTTCCCACAGGATGACAAAGGCCACGAAAGATTATTCATTTGATAAGTTCTAAAATCCTAAAAATGGACTCTGGCTACGCCGGTTATAATAGGCTATGTGACTTCGTATCGCATTTGGGTGATTTATTTAAACTCTAATTCGTCAATAGTTTATAAAATTCAGCACACCCGAATCAAATAAATAAAAAACATCCCTTTGCATTTAAATTATCTAATGTGTTCATACAAACATTATCGCTATTGATTTTAAATCCCTGGGCTTCTTGTTGGCTCTGAAAAACGATTATTTTGAGGACGAATAAATCACAAAGTGCAAAAATCAACTCGTATGGATTTTAGCACATCACAGTGTACGAAATATGCGTAAGCACCAAAGACTGATTGTCTGGCGAAGTGTTTTCGTGCTGATGTGTTATAAAAAATTATTCAAATAATACTTACTTTTTGATTTTATTCATCGCCAGTCGTTGTTTAAACATATGAATAGAACATTCGTCAGCATGATGTTGATTTTATCCTATGCTAGGGTTTTTGAGTGATTAAATGTGAATAAATCATGTTTGATCGCAACCGTATAAAATCAGCGTTCCACTGCACGATGATGATTTTATTCAACACTGAGTTTTGTTGGATGAATATGAGTTTTGGTGTATGACGAAATCAAGCAAAGTGTGATTTCTGCACATTTCTGCTACCTAACTATAGCTGGTGATTTTTTTTTGTTTGTTTAGTTTTTTTTAATACAAGACTTTAGAATTTTTAAAAAGTAAAAGATTTATCAATTTTGCATAAGTTTAAGAAATTTATAAATTTATTGAAATCATTAAACTAATAAATATTTCAAATTATTTTCATTCCATTTCAGATGCACCAGTTATTTTAACTTTACCTCATATGCTGGGAGCCTCCAATGAATATACGAAAACTATACGAGGACTAAAACCGGATGCCACAAAACATCAAACATTTGTGGATGTGCAACACGTATGTAAAATACAGACACGCATTTGAAACAAAAGTGTTGTCATTAATTTTAATACGAGATAGAAATAGAAAGGGATCTAAGAGTAAAAATGTAAAAAAAAAAGAATTTACAGGAGAGCCGTTTAAAGTTTACTATTTTTTTCAATGTTTTTTACGAGTGTAAATACCTGTTATGATTTTGAAATTACCGATTATGACCATTTTTTCGATACTAAAATTACACACCGAAAACCCAATTTTTCGACCTCAGAAACACGTAGTGGGGTCTTGGATTTCTCACTAAATTCTACCCCAATGCGATTTTTCTCGTATTCCTTTATCTTAATTTGGTTGGTTAAATAGATAATGTTTACAACTAAACACTACTCAAAGTTGATAGATGCGAAGAATGGTGAGAAAGGACGTAGCTGTCCAGAATATTCATTACATTGTACTAGTGTCTAAAATAAAATATTTCCAATTTGTCTTAAAGATTAATCACTTAATTTGTAATTAAAATAATTATTACTTCATGCGAATGCTGTCAAACTACATATGTATGTATGTACATAAACAATTTTTATGAAAAGCCTGGTACACTGTTCAATTTTTCATGCGGTATGCTGTCAAAGTACATACATTAAAAATTTGTATGAAAAAGTCATGAAAAATTGTTGCTGACGTAGTACTCTGTTTTTGTTGCGGAAAAACATTGAAATGTTTCTGGCAACATTTTATCAAAGCTGTGAAATAAATCAAATGGGCATTATTTCATGCGGAATTTTTCAAACAGATGATCACCTGTCGTTTGTTAACATTTGTAAAACAATGTGGTATACTTAAAAGCAATAAAATCGTAAAATTCTTCCAAATCGTGAGATAGGCACCACATTTTAAAAGTCAAATTTTCATTGTGAAATAATAAATGTTGCTCAATATTTTTCACAAATTCGAACAGAGTACTAGACTATAGACACCACATTTTAAATGCCAAATTTGTTAAAAATGTTGAGCAACATATATTATTTCACAAGGAAAATTTGGCATTTAAAATGTGGTGTCTATCTCGCGATTAGAAAGAATTTTTCGATTTTATTGTTTTTAAGTATACCACATTTTTTAGAAATGTTAACAAAAGCCAAGCGATCAGCTGTTGTTTGAAAAATTCCAATAATGCCCCTTTACTTTATTTCACAGCCTTGATAAAATGTTGACAGAAACATTTCAAACGGAGTACTACTTCTGCAACATTTTTTTGTTGACTTTTTCATAGAAATTTTTTTATGTCTTTAATTTGACAGCATTCCGCTTGAAAAACTGAACAGAGTACCAGGCTTTAGACAGAATAAAACGAACTTATCTGTATTTTCAAAAAATTCAATTTTTTTCTGTAAGTCGATTACATGCAAAAACTCAAATTTTCGAAATAAATTCGGCTTTTTAGGGTCCGGAATCACTTCCATTTGATTCTTCAGATTAAAAAGAAATCTGTCAACCTAATCTTAGGTCCCTTTCTCTGTACTCGGTCACTTATACAGCTATCAATTAAACCAAATTTACATACATAAATACATTTTTTCTATATTTGCAGCTTACTGGCGTTCCCCTTAAAGGTGGCAAACGTGTTCAGTTTAATATGTTTTTAAAAAGCATTAATCGTATAACGATAACGGAAAATCTTACAACAGTTCTAATGCCTGCTATTTGGGTGGAAGAGGTAAGGGATGATGTGAGTTTTGAAAAAAAAACTTCGCATCATATATATATATATATATATATATATATATATATAATTTTTAAAATTTATATTAAATTATAATCTTTATTGTTTGTCTTGTTTTCCATTATTGTTAAGGGTATTGAGTTGAATGGAGAAATGGTGACATTCTTCAAAAAACGTCTTATCAACACATTGAAAACATTGAAAATTGTGCAGTGGTCTGCGTTGATCGGTGGCATTGCCATGGCTGTTATTTGTTTAATTTATTATATAGTTCATCATCGAAAACCGGCTGCTGTAGTGGAGGCATCTTTAAAATAAGAAAAATAATCATCATCCTTAATTTGTTTTGTGCAAGTGCCTTTAAAAGTGAATCCGTCAGAGCTTCATTATTGGCATCTTATTACAAAGAAAATCTTGTTATTGTTTTAATATTTAATTGATTATTTGTTATTGTATTATTAATTGTTATAACTTATATATGAATGCATGTACATAAGTAGTTTTGTTGCACCTAAAGTAATTTCAAAATAAAATGTTAATGATAATATTATTTTGATTATTAATGTAATTATTATTTTATGAATATTTTATTTTTTTTTATTTATATAATACATATATAGAATATAAAAATATACTTTGTGATTTAGAGTATTTTCCTTAAATAAACAAAATTATTGTATTCAACAACCTTTGATTTGCCATCTTGCGGGTAGTAGCACCATTTTCTGCTCTGTGTTCAAACCAAGGCGAATTCATACCCTTGTTCAAACACAAGGCAGTATATGGTGGCAATAGAGGATTGCATCGTTTTTTTAATTTTTGTAAAAATGAATTTACTATGGCAGCACTAACAATAAATAATATTTAGTAAAGGCAACCATCACTGCGACACAGTGAGAAAAAATTCTAAAATAGAAGCGTAGATGAAAACGGACTGGTTTTTTATTTTTTTTAAAAACTGTATAAGCTTTTTTTATGTTGATTTTGTTTTAATCTTTAGTTAATCTTGTTTATTCCCTTGTAATATTTTTGGCCACTGAAGGCTTTCATAAATAAATAAATATAAATAATCGTAAAATTCCAAAATAAATCTTTTTCAAATTTGTAGGCTTTTTTGGGACTAAACATATTTACTTTTTATATTTAACTTTAAATGTGGACTTAGCCAGATTTTTTATTTTTTTAAAAAATACAACCCTTTTGTTTTAGCTGCAATGTTAGTCCATCTATCAGCGCCTTCTATCTCTTGAACCGTAATTGGTAGACTATTCACTTTTCATAGAAGGCCTCTATAACAACAAATACTTAATATTTAAAGGCGTTCCGATAGGGTCGAGATATTTGCATAACCAAATCGAGATATTGGCAAAATTGTAACTTAAGTACTTAAAACTATGTTCGCTATACTAACAATTATGAAACAAAACTTAAATTTAAAGGGTATTTTGATAGAGACGTGAATTTAACATAAGTATATGGTGTTATTTTTGAACCGTTATAGGTAGACTCTCTCAATTTTAACAGAATGTGTATTGCTATGACCGCCATAACAATAAATACTTTAAATGAAATGGTGTTCCGAAAGTGACGTGATTTTCAAGTATCCATATGGATTGTTTTTTGAACCGTACTGTGCAATCATTTGAAATTTACACAAGGTAAACTAAGGGCCAATTTTTGACTTCGTATTTATCTTTAAGTTGTAATGGGTGATTTTTTTGAGGTTAGGATTTTCATGCATTAGTATTTGACAGATCACGTGAGATTTCAGACATGGTGCCAAAGAGAAAGATGCTCAGTATGCTTTGACATTTCATCATGAATAGACTTACTAACGAGCAACGCTTGCAAATCATTGAATTTTATTACCAAAATCAGTGTTCGGTTCGAAATGTTCAAATGTGACAAATTTTGTTCAGCGATGAGGCTCATTTCTGGTTGAATGGCTACGTAAATAAGCAAAATTGCCGAATTTGGAGTGAAGAGCAACCAGAAGCCGTTCAAGAACTGCCCATGCATCCCGAAAAATGCACTGTTTGGTGTGGTTTGTACGCTGGTGGAATCATTGGACCGTATTTTTTCAAAGATGCTGTTGGACGCAACGTTACGGTGAATGGCGATCGCTATCGTTCGATGCTAACAAACTTTTTGTTGCCAAAAATGGAACAACTGAACTTGGTTGACATGTGGTTTCAACAAGATGGCGCTACATGCCACACAGCTCGCGATTCTATGGCCATTTTGAGGGAAAACTTCGGAGAACAATTCATCTCAAGAAATGGACCGGTAAGTTGGCCACCAAGATCATGCGATTTGACACCTTTAGACTATTTTTTGTGGGGCTACGTCAAGTCTAAAGTCTACAGAAATAAGCCAGCAACTATTCCAGCTTTGGAAGACAACATTTCCGAAGAAATTCGGGCTATTCCGGCCGAAATGATCGAAAAAGTTGCCCAAAATTGGACTTTCCGAATGGACCACCTAAGACGCAGCCGCGGTCAACATTTAAATGAAATTATCTTCAAAAAGTAAATGTCATGGACCAATCTAACGTTTCAAATAAAGAACCGATGATTTTGCAAATTTTATGCGTTTTTTTTAAAAAAAAAGTTCTCAAGCTCTTAAAAAATCACTCGTTATTTAAAAATGAAAATTATTTTTTCCATACGCACTTAAATGACCACTCTTGTGCATTTAAAGTCTATTTAAGTTTTACACATAACCATATGTTTTTATCAGCTTAATTTTGTTCATGAATGAAAAAATGTTTTAAAATATATGGATTCCTTTCTATATAATAAAAATATTAATATTACATGTATTTCAACAATTTTGCTGTTTTTAAATACATTTTAATCATTTTTTATGTTTTTTGAATTTTTGTCTATAAAAACAATAAACGGCTGTTTTCTGGAAAATTTTCTGCAATTGTTTTGATATATTGTGGTGCTACCATATTTTTGCCACAATTAAGTAAGAACATTTAAATAAGACTGAAAAAATCAAACTGTATTTAAATACAACTTAAAATTAAATGAAAATTAACTAAATTCGCATTTAAATACGAAGTCAAAAACTGGCCCTAAAGCTGCTATAAGCTTTGACGTAGCATTGCTTTAACGTTACTGACTAACCTAAACAAGGGCGTAAGGCGCAACGGCGTCTAGCGCCTAGCTTTGAACAAACCTAAATAAGAGCGCAACGTTTTGTAAGAAACAGTAATGTTAACATATTTCGTTTAGTAAAATCTAATAAATTTAATAGCAAAAGAGAGATAAAATCGCTATATAAAGTAGAAAATAGCTAAAATGTTACCACTCTTACATAAAAAAAAAGCAATAAAATTTTGTTTGCACACAACTTCCCTACCTAACGCTCTGTCAAAATTGGCTTTTCCAATTGCAAAGCGTTGACGCGCGCTATTTAGGTTTGCTTCATACATTTTGTATGTACATGAGAATTTTAGACAGGTATTTTACGCCTTACGCCCTTGTTTAGGTTGAGCTGTTAAGTTTTGTAGCATTCAGTTTTTTATTTTTATTGTTACTTTTTACTATATACTATCCACTATTTCTAGAAGAACTTTCTGTGTTGAATCTAGGAACACCCATTACTCCTTCTAATTTTACATGCATATGTATATGTATTTAGCTGTAGCTATTGCTAAGCTGCTAAAGAATTAAAATATTTCAGATTTGTCATTTGTATTTGTGTTTGTTACAATGACGAAAATACAGCATATAATGATCATTCTTAGATATTTTTTTAAAGCCCTAATATACATACTTATGTATATCAGTTCTTTTTTTCGAGCTCAAGGACGATTGTAAAACTAATGCTTTATTTAACAAAATTTTTTTACAAAATCGATTAGCATCAGCAGGGTATATATAGAATTTAGTGCTTAGATACAAACAAAAGCAATAAACTCATCGTTAAGTATTATATAGTATATGTACCTGAAATTCAGGTGTGAAATTGGTCAGGCAACTTTCCGTTTGGTAGTACGTAGCTAACTATAGAGTACATGGAATTTTTAGTATTGCAGGGATGTTATAACAAAAAGTGAGGACTTTTTCCTTCAAATGTAACAGAGAGAGCCTGAGATTCAGGCTGTTTTTTACATAGATAACAAATAGATAGTCAACTGAAACGTCAAAAACCTAAGTCTCTTGTCAAAAAAACCTAAGTCTAAGAATGTATTGGTAGGCAAAATTGTATAAGTGTTGGTTTTTTTTAATTCTCTACAGCACCTAAACTCCCCATAGTTGTATAAAATATTTTGTAAAAACAGAATATTTTTTTTTACGTTCAATTTTAGATGTTAAAATTAAATAATTTGTAGTGATCTGCAGTCTGGCGACCCTGGTCCAGAGGATGACAGACACCTGTTTGACATAAATGCAACCGATAGTTTTTCATTTCCGTTGCATTTGAGTTCTTCCTTTTTCGTACGTAAAAGAGACCACACTTGTAAGCAAAGAAAAAAGAAAAATAAAGTTGTTACACATCAGGTGTGGGGTGCAACTTAGCGTATTATAAAAAATAAATAATAACTGTTCGGAATATAAAATAATAGTGGAAAGATGGATTTACGGCCAAGCCGTCAATCAATAATCGAATCACTTACTGCGGCCGGCATCGACTTCCCTCCATCAGCCACCTTAACACAGCTTCGTACATTGCACGAGGCGCTGGTAAAGGGGGAAACTATGGTGGGAGATGGAATACCGAGCAACGAAGTTAAAGATACTGCTGGTAGACGCGAGGTCAGCCAAGCGGTAAGTGCTGATGCCGACAAGATGGCTGAAATCAATGAGACCAATAGTGATGTTGCTGCTATTGAGGAAACATCCAAAAATGCTAGAAGTGTCAACGAGCCTGGCGAAAACGCATCCGCTGTCTTATCTGCCACCAACGTGCCTGCCGTAAACGCATTCGATTTTTCATCTGACGCCAACGTGCCTGCTGAAAATTTATCTGCCGTCAACATGCCTGCCGCAAATATTTCCGCTGTCCACGTGCCTGCTGCAAATATCTCTGCAGTCAACATGCCCGCCGTAAACGCATTCGATTTTTCATCTGCCGCCAACGTGCCTGCTGAAAATTTATCTGCCATCAACATGCCTGCCGCAAATATTTCCGCTGTCCACGTGCCTGCTGCAAATATCTCTGCAGTCAACATCCTTGCAAAAAACATGTTTTCATCCGAGGCCGCTACTCCAAGGCTCTCCGCTAATGCGTCAGCAGAAGAACTACAAAATTTGGAAATAAGATTGAAGATGCTGCAGCTACAAGAGCAAATCCGAGTTTTAGAGGATCGACAAAGTCTGCAACGCCCCATCAGCCATATAGATCTGAACGAGTTGGATGCCGCCGTACCCATATTCAGTGGAGACAATCATCAAGACATATCAAAATGGTTGACACAATTCGAGGACTATGCCACCAAGTATACCGACAGAGAAAAATGTGTGGGTGTCCGTCGGCGACTAGTGGGAACGGCTAAACAGCACGTGATAAATTTGGGTCTGGTCGAATATAAGGATCTGAAGGCGAGCTTAAAGACTGTCTTTACTCGTACGGTTGCCCGCCAGGAGATCTACAGACAGCTTAACTTGAGAAGACTTAAACCGGAAGAGTCGTGCCTCAGCTACTTGGTGTCGATGCAGGCAATTGCGGCAAATTCGGACATCGTAGGGCAAGAATTGGTCGACATAATAATTGACGGTATGCCTGATGATAAAAATATCAATATGTTATATGGGGCAAAAACTATCGACGAATTGATCACAAAGTTGGATCGATATGAGTATCGACGACATCAGACACGTGCAACTACTATAAAATCGACAAATGCTACAGCGGCCAACAAACAAAAAACAGCTGCACTGGGTAGCAACAATGTTGCCAACACATCCGATGCCGAGATCCGCTGCTATAACTGCTCGCAATTTGGACATTACCAAAGCAAGTGTCCGAAGCCGAAGCGTCCTGCCAATTCATGCTTTATATGTGCCGAAGTTGGACACTTTCACCAAAACTGCCCTAAAAAGAAGACTGTAGTCGCTGCAATAGTAAATGATGATCAACAATTAGATGCGTTCCAATCGGTAAGTGTTGCCTTTTTAAATCAGGGTAAGCGCACTAACTTAATAAAGTTCTTTTCTTTGTTTGATACGGGTAGCCCTATTAGCTGTATAAAAAAATCAATGGTGCCGTTTTTAATTAAAAATGAAGAAATTTTATCAAAATACCGTGGTGTTGGAAATAAAATAATTAATATGTTGGGCAGTGTCGAATGCGAAATTTTTTTTAAAAATCAAAAAGTAATACACAATCTGTTTATTTTGCCAGATGAAGATGCTGTGGTGCCATTGATATTCGGTCGTGACCTCTTAGTAAAATTAAACATTCATTTATGTAAAATAAGAAAACGTTATAAAAAAAATGAACTATTAAATATGAATTTGAAAGACTTAAATAAAAGTATAAAACAAAAAGATGTTAGTGCGCTTATGCTGTTTGATTTATACATAGATCCTTATCAGTTAGTCGAAGTTCCAACCATAAAAGATAATTTAAACTTATTTAGTGTGTTACCCTTCGATGGAAATGATATAGAAGATTATAAAGTTGTAAAAAAAAATATTGCAAGTGAAGTAGGGTATTTAAACGAAAAAAACGCAATTGTTTCTGAATTAGAGTGGGGCGATCGTCAAAAAATGTGTAATTTAGAAATCGTTGAAGAAAACGGGGAGTGCGAGGAAATGATGCAAGCGGTTTGTGCAATTGAGACTGAGGCGAAAGTAGATATAAATGAGAATTTAGACGCGAAAGATGTGTGTGCTCTCAGATCGATAATTGAGAAAATTTATTTAATCGATTCGGACAACATTACAGAGCCAACAGACTATAATATGAAAATTAATTTGGTAAATGACGTGCCGGTATATTGCGGTCCTAGGCGACTTTCATACCGCGAGAAATGCGAAGTTAAAGCGAAGTTAGACGAATTATTAGAGAAGGGCATAATACGCCCTAGTGATTCACCCTATGCCTCACCAATCGTGTTAGTGCGAAGAAAAAATGGAAATTTAAGAATGTGTATTGATTATCGATCGTTGAATAAAATTACTTTTAAAGATAATTATCCTCTGCCATTGATTGAAGACTGCTTGGACTACTTAGGCAATAAAAAATATTTCTCGACTCTCGACTTGGAAAATAGTTTTCACCAAGTCCCAATGTATAAAGATTCAATTAAATACACCGCGTTTGTTACCCCCATGGGACAATTTGAGTATTGTTATATGCCTTTCGGCCTAAAAAATGCAGGGGCCGTATTTCAACGCTTTATTAATAGGGTATTAAGAGAATTTGTTGATGCAGGAAAGATAGTAGTATATTTAGATGACATAAGCATAGCCACTGAGACGCTTGCGGAACATTTTCAATTAGTAGCGGATGTTTTAAAAACTTTGAAAAAGGCTGGTTTGACATTAAACTTAACGAAATGCAAATTTGCATATAGAGAGCTTGACTATTTGGGATATAGAGTAAACAAAGACGGAATTCGCCCTAATGACGATCATATTAGAACCATTAAAGAATATCCTATGCCTGAGGACCACGAGGGGCTAGAACGTTGTTTAGGGTTGTTCTCCTTTTTCCGTCGATTTGTGTTAGATTTTTCGAGAATAGCGAGGCCACTAACAGAGTTGAAGAAAAACAAAACTTTTAGCTGGTCGAGTGAATGCAACGAAGCATTTTCAACTTTGAAAAACAGGCTGATAAATTCACCAGTATTAGCAGTGTATAACCCACACCGGGAAACGGAACTACATACCGACGCCAGTGCTAAGGGATATGGGTCGGTACTGCTGCAGAGGCAGGACGATAATAAGTTACATCCAGTGGCTTATTATTCAAAGTGTACGTCTGCTGCTGAGTCGAGATATCACAGTTTTGAACTGGAGACGCTAGCTATGATATATGCATTGAGGAGATTCCGGGTATACTTGGAAGGGATTCCGTTTACTATAGTGACTGACTGCAACTCACTTACGTTGACGTTAAGTAAAAAATTAATGAACCCGAGAATAGCAAGGTGGGCATTAGAGTTGGAGAACTACGACTATAGCATACGACACCGTAAGGGCGAATTAATGGCACATGTGGACGCTTTAAGCAGAGCACCTATTATTGCAGTAATCGACGCAGACGAGGTAGATAGAAATATCCAAATTACACAGACTAGGGATAAAAATATTCAGGATATTAGAAGTAGATTTAAAGGGTTATGTTTTAGATAATGGACTGATTTTTCGTGTAGGTCCTCAGAGCCAAAAGCAGCTGTATGTGCCGTCGGAGTTAGAAGAGAATATAATGCGGCTAACTCATGAAAAATACGGCCATGTGGGAATTGAGAAGTGCGCGAAACAGATAAAAAAGTTTTATTGGTTTCCAAATATGAGAGACAAACTGAATCGGTTTATAAGAAATTGCCTGAAATGTATTTATTATTCAAACTCAAACAGGAAAAATGAAAGAAATCTGTATAACATAGAAAAAAACCGGTTCCTTTTGATACACTGCATATCGATCACTTCGGTCCTTTGCCGTCATGCAAATCGAAACGAAAACATATATTAGTGGTTGTTGATGCATTTACAAAATTTACAAAACTATATGCAGTCAATTCACCGGGCACAAGGGAAGCCTGCTGCGCATTGCGAAAATATTTTGAATATTACAGCCGTCCGAGAAGAATCATTAGCGACAGGGGGACTTGCTTTACATCTAACGAATTTGAAAAATTCGTGTCAGACAGAAACATTGCGCATGTGAAAAATTCAGTGGCGTCGCCGCAGTCCAACGGGCAAGTAGAAAGGGTAAACCGCGACTTACGAGCTATGCTTGCTAAACTTACTGAGCCCATCGAACATGCCGATTGGGTCAACATGTTGACACAAGTAGAATTTGCTGTTAATAATACAGTTCACAATAGTACTGGTCAGTCACCATGTAAAATGCTGTTTGGCATCGAACAGCGCGGTGAAACCATAGATGAGCTTACCGAACACTTGCAAGATACATACGCTGAAAAGGAAATTGATTTAAACTTAATAAGGGAAAAAGCTTCAGAAGCTATTGAAAAGTCTCAATTGAAGAACTTAAGTTATTTTAATGAGCATCACATACCAGCTAAGTCTTTCGAAGTGGGAGATTTAGTAGTTTTGAAGAACGTTGATACAACCGCGGGAGTGAACAAAAAATTAATACCGAAGTACCGCGGTCCATATATAATTCAGAAACAGTTGGGTAATGATCGTTATGAAATATCCGATGTAGAAAACTACCAAGTTACACAAATGCCCTACAATGGCATAGTTGATTCTAGTCGTTTAAAGAAATGGTTGGAACCTAGAGTAGATAAGGAATCTGTGGAATATGAAGGCGACACTAGCGATTACGAAGATTATGAATTTTTGGAAGATGAATTTTTGGAAAATGAAGAACAATCGGAGGCGATTGTAGGGTCAGGTAGGCCGAGATTGTAGTGATCTGCAGTCTGGCGACCCTGGTCCAGAGGATGACAGACACCTGTTTGACATAAATGCAACCGATAGTTTTTCATTTCCGTTGCATTTGAGTTCTTCCTTTTTCGTACGTAAAAGAGACCACACTTGTAAGCAAAGAAAAAAGAAAAATAAAGTTGTTACAAATTCTTTTGGTTTTTAATAAAAATATGAATTTTGCATTTTCCTAATTTATTTATGTGCGAAAAACTTTAGATTGAATGCTAATTTGAAATATTTGCTATATTGATTTGAAAATGTTCATCCCCTAAAAGACCAAAAAATACAATACTGTGTACAAATAAATTTCACCAAACAAATGTCAATAAAATTAAATTTATTTTTTATTAAAAAATTTTAAAAACAATAAATGGTTAAAAAATTTTTTGTGCAAAAATTCAAAATTATTTAAATAATTGGAAAGTGCAATTGAATATCGCGTGAAATGTCGAAATGTGAATACAAATTTTACTCTCCTAAGTGTGTTGAATTCACACCGTACCCGTATGTAAAAAGACATTTGAAGCCACGTTTTTGACATTTGGAGAGTTGGCCATCTATGTGTTATCTATGGTTTTTTACTCATACTTCTTATGGCACTGAAATTCAGGCGAACTGCGTACTGGCCTTTAGTGTGTGGAAATAAAAATCATGTAGTCGTATTTATGAAATCGTTTTGTGTTTTATACACAATAACATTGTATCAACACAGAAATGAACAAATGTAGTTTAAAAGTCTAAAATATTTGAAAAAAAAAAAATAAAATTCTGTTAGCATATATGTACGTACATACATATGTATGTAAATATCTGAACATTAGTTTTTGTTTAAATTAACAGAACAAAGTCTCCATTTAGATAAAAATTTTGAGTACTTTCTTTTAAGGGTTGGTCAAGTGAGTCATTTGTACTATTTTTGGCACATTTCTAACTTCAAAAATACAGTGAATCATTGCTGTTCATTTAGGCTTTAATATGTATTTAATGTAAATAATATATTTTTTTAGGAAAAATTATAAGCCAATAAAATTCCACATTTATGTCCTTTTTTGCTTTCTGAAAATATATGCTTTTTTGACAATTTTCAGGTGCTTCAAAAATCAGTGTCCTGGCAATTGTTGAGAAATCTAGTAGATTTAAATTAAAATCTTTTTTCAAAATCTACATCGTTTACATTGCATTTTTATGTGACACGAGCAATATTTCGCTATTAAGATTTCATTGACTTGACGACCAAATGATTTTTTATTTCTACAAACAACCACATGATGAATACTACTTTTGTCGAAATAATAAGGAAAAATTTTAGACCTGAAATTCAGGCGATGTGCATACACAGAAAAAAGTTTGATAATAAATATTATGAATTGATTTCCTATCTTTTTGGTAATACAAAATATACATTACTACATATAAAAATGGTATGATTTTGAGTTTTATTTTATTTGAAATTAAAATTAAAAAAATTATGTTACTTGAAGAAAAAGTTAAAAAAAATTACTGAAATATTTTAGAATATTCTTCAAATGCGTTTTGTCTTTATGCGAAGAAGGTAATTAAGAGATTTTAAAGATATTTCTCAAGAAGTAAAAAAAAAAATCATATTCGATTCATAATATTTATGAAAATAATAATGTACTGGCATTTAAGTCGAATAAGCCAGAGCACTTTCAGCTTTTTTAGTCCAATTTGAAAAACTCTGTCAGTTTTTTGGGGCCAATTTGAAAATGCAGTGATCTTGCTTGAAACGCTTATGCTTGTCCTAATTGTCAAAAATAATTATGGTTTGTTCTACATCTATCTAATGTACGGAAATTTTGAAGTATATTTTAGTTACAGAATAAAAATAAAAGTACACAGAATATTATTTTAAAATGTTATTGCGATCTTTTACAAATGTAGATTTTAGCTCTGTCGGATAAAAAAAAACTTTCTTAATATTACTTTTAATACTATGACTATTCTCCAAATATAACCTACCAAGCAAAACATACTAATAACAAATATATAGGTCAGAGAAGTAATCAAAGGAGAAATAAGGCTTTTAGAGTACGTACATATCTATATTTAAAATTTAGAAATTCTAGAGTTAATATCCCACGAGAGCATTAATAACAAAATCATGTGTAATGGACACATATGATTTTGAAAACCCCATGCTTGCGTAAAAAAGAAGAAGAATTTAATATAAAATTTGACCAAAACTTTTAAAATGGGACCATGTAGTTTATTCCCACTTTAGTTTGAAAAGCCCAATTATGTAAAAACTAAAAATAATTAAAAACTTATAGCCCGTTCAGGCTGCCACGAAATTAAGTCATTTTGTGATTTCGGCCGAAATCAAGTTGAAATTACGTAATTTCGCATACATTTTACCATTGCCCAAATTAACTCTTAACTTACAACGCGATTGTTTTCAAATATTTATTATTTTTACCACTGCGAACAATAACAAAAGCCGAGATACAAATTGTGATCATGTTTCCTTTCTTGCTTTTATTATTGTACGTTACGATTTTTATTAAAGTTTCAAGGGGCGTTTTGGGAACTTACTTTTTTTATGTCATTTACAATGAAGAAGTCGTAAGAATCACAGCGCACGGATATAGAAAATAAAACCTTTTCACTAAAAAGTATCGAGAAAGTTTTAAATATGGGTAAGCAGTTAAAGAATATTTTAGAGGACGATTATCTAAGGGACAGAGCAGAAACATTTAATCGAACTCCTCAAAATAACTTATAGCATACGGACATTAATAAAAGTGATCTTCGAAAGGTTACCTGAATCTGAAAGTTGATCAAGCTAGGATTTTGAATTAGCACAATCCCTAACAAAACGTCCGAGTCATATTCAAATCATACTAAGTGATGAAGAGGGGTAAGATTTTTAAAAAAGTTGTCGTTTATTATTAATTATTAAATTTTAATATGTTAAGTAGATTTAAAAATCCATTTTTATTTTTTTATTTAAATAAAAGAAGCGTTATCAAATTATGTTGTTATACAATACAAAAATACAATACAAAAATATATTAAGAATACACCTTATAAAAACCAACTTTTCAATTTGGAACCAAACTCTGATTTTTGTATGAAGTTAAAGTCTCCTATAACGCGATTTCGTACAACGCGGAAAATTTTAGGAACTTATCTACCGCGTTGTGGGAGGTTTAACTGTAATTCTACATTAATTTTGTTGTAGTGTTGTTTTTAATATTCGTGTATATTTTAAATCAATGCGAAAGTGTTGTGCGAAAGATTTTTCCAAAAGAATTAAATCATACAAATACAACTAAGCATGATCAGCTGTTTGCGAAATTAACTCAAATGTCAAAAAGCCCAGTATGAACACTTTAGATTTCGTTCGTAATTTCAGCTCGAAATTACTTAATTTCGTGGCAGCCTGAATGGGCTATAATAAGGTGTTCATACTGGGCTTTTTGACATTTGAGTTGATTTCGCAAACAGCTGATCACGTTTAGTTACATTTATGTAATTTTATTCTTTGGAAAAAAAGCTTTTGCACAACACTTTCGTATTAATTTCAAATATACATGATTATTAAAAACAGCACTACAACAAAATTAATGTACAATTATGTTTATATTTCCATTATTTCATTTGGCTTTTAAATTTTTTCTGACAAAAGCCCACTTTCACGGTTGTAAATATGGTCATGGTTGCAAAAAATGTAGCTTTTTATACAAAACCAGCGTTGTCTATCGTAATTTCAAGTTAATTTCGACGAAATTAAGTAGAATGAGTTAATTTCAAATGTATGCGAAATTACGTAATTTCAAGTTAATTTCGGCTGAAATCACGAAATGACTTAATTTCGTGGCAGCCTGAACGGGCTACTACTTAATTTCTTCGAAATTAACTTGAAATTACGATAGACAACGCTGGTTTTGTAGAAAAATCTACTTTTTTTGCAACCATGACCAGATTTACAACCCTGGAAGTCCGTTTTGTTTGAAAAAAATTTAAAAGCCAAATGAAATAATGGAAATATATACATAATTGTACATTAATTTTGTTGTAGTGATGTTTTTAATATTCTTGTATATTTTAAATCAGTACGAAAGTGTTGCGCGAAAGCTTTTTGCAAAATAGTTAAATTATATAAATGTAACTAAACGTGATCAGCTGTTTGCGAAATTAACTCAAAAGTCAAAAAGCCCAGTATGAACACTTTAGATTTCATTCGTAATTTCAGCTCGAAATTACTTAATTTCGTGGCAGCCTGAATGGGCTATTATTACGCCGAAATTTGTACTAAATTAGTGTATCAACATTTCCAAATATGTATGTTTAATCTATTACAAATTTGACCGCCGGCATATCAAAGGCTTTACTTTGGAGTCTAAAATTTTATTGTTTGTGTGTTAGTTTATGGTTTGTGCGATTGCAATGAAAAAGTGCGGGTCGCGTCGAAGTCGTAAGCAATTTTTTCAAGAAAATCACGTAAATTTACGAAATATTTAAAGAAAATCCTATTAATATTATTATAAAAGTGTCATATTTTAGGTATTTAATCAATTATCTGTGAAAAAGTTATCAATAGTGTAAAAAATTGAATTGAAAAATAACACCTTCATGGACGGTGTGTTTGCGAAATACGTGAAAAAAAGAAATATTCGGAGAGAAATATTTTCAGCTTTTTGTGTGTATAAAAAACAAAAAAAAAATATTTTTAGAGAAGCGAGTGTATGTATGTAAAGTGAAATTTATTCAATAAATGCATTATCCCGCTTTGAAGTCTGATTAAGGTTTCAATCTGCAGCGGTATTTGTTTTAAAAGTGTAAAAATAAATCTAAGTTAAATACTCGCCAACAAAAGGAATAAAAATAAAAGGTGAATAATGCATAAGAAAAAAGTACATATTGGGCATCTATTGTTTTTTTCTAATTAATGAAAGGAATTGATAACTTTGGAACTTATTGTTGAATAGATGTCTGGAAATTAAAAAATATTTTTATGAAATTAACTGTGGTGGTGTTCAAGTCAATTGCGGCTCTTACGAGACCATCGGTTTCTTGTTGCCGTCGGTCGTTTTTTTCATCATGTTTTTTTCGGCTTCATTCGCTATCCGTAAAATCAATTGTATGTGTTCTGTTTCAGCCGAATCATCAGCAATGTATGTGAAGCTCTATTATGATCTACGTCTGCCCGTTCAACCAGTCGTTTGCCTTTTTCTTCTTTCTGTTACCTTTTTTTCATACATTTCTTCTCCTCATCTGCCTTTTGCGTTTCCAATTTGTTTGTTCCTCTATTGTTTTTTGTCTAGTAATTTTGTTGCGTTTTCTGTACCTAAATTTGTTCATCGTTGTTGTTTTTGTTTGCAATTTGGCCTTCTATACATTATTCGGCTATGAGAATGCTATTAAGCAAGTGTCAAAATTAGTGCTACCAGATGTTTCATTATAAAAAAATGCTTGTGAAGTGTAAACGAAATACATTTTGCTTAAATTTTTTTTTATAAATTTTTTTTTTTTTTGAACAAATCTGTTTATGTCAACTTTTAAAATGCATTCTTATTCTTAAGTTTCGGAGCTACCCAGAGGACGTAAGATGGAATTTGAAGAAAAAAATGTAAAGCCTAACATATGGTGAAAACGAGTTAGTTTCGGTTTTATGAATTTTAATAGTTCGATGTGAAAGATGGCATATATCACTATTTTATGTCGGAATGATGCCATAAGGGTTTCGTAGAAATGACCGTTAAAAATCCTTTCCAATTAAAAAAAAAATCATGTGAGTATAAAAACGTAATTCCTCGCACGTAGTCTAACCACAGAGTTATAAGTTTTCCCGCTTATAATCTAGCTTAAAATTAAAGAGATTACAGTAACCAGTTTAAGTTGGTATATTAAAACATAAATACCTTCTGGACGCAAGGATTTTCTCTATTAATTTCTGATTAACACCAATTGGGATTTCTAAATCCTTTACATAGATGTATTCGGCGGGGCTGGCGGACTTTCCTCTTTATAGTATGAGTAACACCGGCTTTGCTTACGGCTTCCTTTATAGACAGCAATCGGCTTCGCTTACTAAAGATTTTCTGCAAGTTCTTCCATGGCCTATCTCCCAGGCCTGCACCGGCTGTAGTGAAAAAAATAAATTAAATAAGACGTTATTAATACGAGGTTTCTGGCATACTAATAAAACATGAAAATCACAACCTTTTATTTCCTGTGAAGATCTCTTAAAAGATAATAAAAATATGAATGTTTTTTCTGTAATACTTATTATAAGTTAAGAATTTTTAATTCCTAAACAATTTATAGATAATCTTTCTATACAAAAAAAATTAAGGGATTAATCCCCAAACTTTAACGTGACAGTTATTCTATTATGTCGGTTTTGATAAAAAAAAAAAAAAACCAGAAGAAGAAGAAAAATCAGTCTAGAAATAATATTGTTTAAAATGAAAACAATCACTTTAAAGTCTTAAGTTGCTAGCAAAAAAAAAAAAAAAAATTCCATTGCACTATTCTTCCGAACTTTGAACTTATCTAAGATAAAATTTTAAGGCTATCAGGTGTGTTCTGTAATCCGAAACCGAGGAAAATTGAATCCGAATGAAATTTTAAATTGTCATAACTTTTAAATCCTACGACATTTTGATATTAATTTTTATACATTTGATTAAATACCATTCACATAACTTCCTTGATTGCTAATGTTTTAAAATAATAGGCGCAACTAAGTTATATTTTTCTTTAAAAATTTATTCGATTTCAATTTCACTCGGTTTCAAATTACAGAACATACCCGTATATAATTTTGATATACACAAAGTCAGTTTTCCTAGTACAGCCACATAACTTATGGCATTTTATTTTTACTTACTCTTATATGTATGTACATAAATAGAAATATTTGAAAACATAAATATTTTAAATAATTAACTTAAGCCTGAAAAATTATTAATTCTATTTAAATTAATAATTAGTTGGAATGCAAATATTTAAAATATTTATTAACAATGTAGTTAACGTTATTCCTAAACTACGCCTTAAAAATACAAATGTGAAAATGTATTAAGATTAAAACAATAAAGAAGATTTTTGTGATTTTTTGTGACCAATTTTATTCAAATATTTTGACAGTTAAGACAGTAGTCTTTTGGACTAATTATGGTCATTAAAAATTAAATGTAAATAAAACAATTTACTTCATCTTTCACTCAACGTGTCGTCGATAAGCTTAAGAATACAACAACGTTTATCGAAAGCTCTAAATACAAAAGATGATAAGGACCAAACAAAACTGCAATATTCTCTGTGATATAGTTTTATTTTGACGTTGTGATTTGTTTACTTTAATTATTAAAATAATAAATTATTTTTTTTTTAATTTTGTGTCGTGTTGTTTATTAATTTTAATAATGATAAGTGAATATATGATTCTGATGTTAACTAAATCGTAAGTCAAGCTTTAATTAAATTTCGTTATATATGTACATGCATATGAATAAGAAAAACTTTCTTCAACAGAATTTAATAAAATCTAAACTGCTCCTGAAGAAGTCGACAACCTTAACGACGAAACGTTGAGTGAAAGATTAAGTAACTTGTGTTATTTACTTTTAATTTTAGTGACCATAATTAGCCCAAAAGACTACTGTCTTAAGTGTCAAAATAAAACAGATTGTTATCTTCTTTTCGACCAAAAAAATTAAGTTAGATATACATATTAGTGAATTTTAATTGGAATTTAAGCATTTCTTATTCTAAAATGTGGAATTTCGTATAAATTAAGTCTGGCAATTTTAAAGTAAAACATATGAATTTGTACAACTAGGTGGTGCATTGTTTATTGCATGTTAAAGCAAAGAATTTGTTAAAGTTAAATGTATAAAGTAATGAAAAAAAAATAATTTGCTGTAAAACTTGACATATAAAATTATTTTATATTAGAATATAAGGAGTTTGTTAAAAAAATCTCAACTTACGAACAGAAGAAATCATGTTTACCTTCGAAATTTCTAACACAGTATTAACCTATCTGGCAACCTCATTTTAGCTTCCAATAAAAAGGGTTGCATTTGAGAGAAACTCTTTAATCTATTACAATTATTATCATCATATTTCTTTTAATGTGTCTTTCGAGAAAATGGCGGCGTCGTCTTTGCCAATTTTTTTGTACATTAAAATCAAAATAAAGCAGCAAAGTAAAAATATTCCAGTGCTGCTTCTGCAATCGCTGTTGATGATAGTGACGTTGTTGAGTTCATTGAATTTCCATTGTCAACCATCATTTGTCTAAATAACAGCAGTTTAATTATTTTCACTAAAGTTTAAAGAAATTGCCCATAATATTAAGAAAACCTGCCGAAATTACGAGCATATACAAATAAAGTAACGCCAAATTGCAAAAATATAATTAGTGTTTAAATGTGCTAATAGATGTGTGAGAAACCAGAAAAAGTAAAAATTTATATCAATAGTGACAGCTATCAAACTCAATAGCAAAAAAAATAAAAAATAAAATATCGGATCATCTATCACCATCCTCATTATAGTTCAGATACAACTTTATGGCAGCACAATACTACAGGCTGTGGCGACCCACTAGGACTTGGTTATCCAAGCTGTCAGCTAACCATTAAGTTTCTACAAAATGTATTTGTTTTTTATTTAATATTTTATGCGGACATCGATCATATGAAAAAGGTGTGAGTAATTTTTTTATATGCCGATATTTATTTATGTATAAGAAAGTAATTATGTTCTTAGCATGAAATTTTAAAGAATGGAAATTGAAAGAGTATCAACAGCATCACATAAAACTGTTGAGCAACAGCTTGAAGTGTTGATGCTAAAAAAAAAACTCCTAAAACAATAAATACAAAGCATAAACTGGAACATAAGCAAAACATATTAGTGGCATTGACAAATTTAACCTAAACGGCAACAAAACTATAAGATGCTAAGTCAGCAATATAACGGTTTTTAAAAAAACAACATACATAATTTGTTGATGTACTAATCTCGTCACATTATTTGTACGAGTTTTCTGCTAGTACGAATGTTTCTTGTGATTTACTAGATTTTATGCAAAACCCTAATTAGGATGTCATATTGAGGCTTTAAACATTTTGTTGCAATGTATGTACATACCTAAATGTGTAGTTCTGGTATAATTAAATACCTATACCTATTTATCTCGCGGAATCTCGTAAGATCTGCCGCAAACTTTTCAACGAGGCTAAGAGGACAGGGAACTGGTCACTCTACAAATCCTCTGTGAACAAATTTAAGAATCAAGTTAGAAGCGCAAAACTTGCATCCTGGAAAGACTTCTGCAGTGGCATTGAAAGTTTTTCTGAGGCTAGCAGATTGCGCAAAGTACTTGCCACACAAGCGTCAATTCCTGGATATATTCAGAAATCAGACGGCAATTGGACCACCAGTGCACAGGAGTCACTGGAAGTCCTGATGGACACCCACTTCCCAGGATGTCGATCAATCTCGGGAGTACAATACAGTTCTACCCAAACAAGCCGGACACTGAATGCCGTGAACATAGACACGGATAGGTTGCACTGGGCGATTAAAAGCATCCATCCTTATAAGTCTCCGGGCCCGGATGGTATAATTCCTGCTGATCTGCAAAACAACCTAGATCTGGTGACAACTTGGCTCCTACCGATATATAGAGCCTGTTTATCATTGTCCCATATCCCGGACCAATGGACTAAATGCAATGTGATATTTATTCCCAAAGGAGGGAAATCATCACACACGAAAGCAAAGGATTTTAGGCCAATCAGTCTAACATCCTTTTTGCTCAAAACGCTGGAGAGACTTATCGATATTCATTTGAGAATGACAATCGACAGGCATCTCCTTTCGCCATCCCAACACGCTTATACGAAGGGCAAATCTGTTGAGACAGCAATACACTCGCTCGTGGGACATATTGAGAAGTCGCTAGAGCATAAAAACTACACAATGGTAGCCTTCATGGATATTGAGGGAGCCTTCAATAACATCGAACCGTTGGCAATAACCCGATCTCTAAGAGAGCTGGGGATTGACCAATCGATCATCAGGTTCATAACGAACCTGCTAAGTAACAGGACGATAACGTCTACATTTGGCTCAGCGAGCATTTCCAAAATAGCGGGAAGGGGCACACCACAAGGTGGAGTATTGTCCCCACTACTATGGAATATAGCAATCAATAAGTTGCTCAAAGATCTGGACTCCATGAATTTTAAAACTGTCGCATACGCAGACGATGTAGCGGTGGCAGTATCTGGTGTCCATATTGATACTATCACACAAAGATTAGAGGCGGCACTCAAGATGATCTGCACCTGGACAGAACAGTGTGGACTGAGTGTAAACCCAGCCAAAACTGAACTTGTACTATTCTCAAGAAAATACAAGCTCCCACCCTTCAGGCTACCCGTATTGAGGGGAATACCACTAACTCTAGCACATAGTGCAAAGTATCTTGGCATAATCTTAGACAGTAAACTATCCTAGAAAATTAACATCCAGGCTAGAGCGTCTAAAGCCATCACAGCAATATATGTGTGTAAAAAAGCCATAGGCAAGACTTGGGGAATGAACCCGAGAATTGCGAACTGGCTATTCGAAGCGGTAATCAAACCGACCTTATTCTATGGAATCATCGTCTGGTGGAAAGCACTGGATACTAGGGCAAATATCTCTATTATAGAGGAAGTATTGCGTAATATGGCGATCCTAATAACAGGAGCTATTAGGTCAACGCCGACGAAGGCACTTTTTGCTATGCTAAACTGGTTACCAGTAGACCAGCTAGCCAGGAAGCTTGCACTAAGAACGGCCGTTAGACTGAATGTCACAGGTACATGGAACCATAGACTGTGGGGCCATCCCAGTATTCTGGGAATTACGAATATTATTCCCGGACTTTTAGACTACTGCATCCCAAAACCCTTCTTCATGCGAAACTTCGATTTCGACATGACGGAGGGCCACCCACCACCCTCTGGCTCACTCTGCGTGTTCACAGATGGCTCCAAAAGGGGGGTGGGAGTTGGAGGTGGGGTCTATATAGAGGAATTTGGAATCAAGATGTGTTTCAGACTCCCAAATGAATGTAATGTTCTACAAGCAGAAATATCTGCTATCAAAAAAGCGGCAAACTGGCTAAGGTATCACAGAATATCGAATAGGGATATCTGGTTTTGTACCGACAGTAAAGCTGCCATTATGTCCCTAAAAGGTGTGTTCAGCACATCAAATCTCGTCCTGGAATGCCGGACATCCTTAAATGCGATGGCGGAAAATTATACGGTCACCCTTAAATGGGTGCGGGGACATGGGACTACCTTAGGCAACAATGTTGCTGACGAACTAGCAAAGAAGGGAACTCTGCTTCATGATGGCGCCATTGACGTCTACTGTGGCCTTCCCCTCTCTGCATGCGGGCAACGAATAAACCGTGCTCTTTATGACCTGGCCCAGGCCGGATGGTCCGATGAGTCAACTTGTCTGACGGCAAGGACGATCTGGCCCTTACTAGATCAGAAGAGGACGGATTCATTACTTCGGATGCCGAAAACACAACTGCGTGACTTTATATCTACGGTCACTGGGCATTGTCTATTCGGAGCCCATGCAAGAAGAATGGGTCTCCCTTACAACGACTTTTGCAGAAGCTGCCAAGATGAGGAAGAGGAGGAAACGGTCGTTCACCTCCTCTGCCTATGCCCTGCACTGGAATACCAACGACTTCAAAATCTTGGACAACGGTATTTCGGGAGCCTATCTTGTGTTTCACTACTGGAACCAAGAAGAATTATCTCTTTTCTGAGGAGCTGCGGTTGGTTCTCCAACCCACTCCCACTCGGCGAGGCATGAAAACGCTTGTTTGCTGTCTCGGCCAATATGCTATCTTTGACACTTATATTTTTCTTAACTTATCTCTCTCTTTTCTTTACCTCCCCCCCCCCCCCCCCATCTTACTCTTACTTTTATTTCTTTCTCTCCGCAGGTAACACAAAGGGACCAATACGTGGACCCAAGTGAGCTGTGCACTACAGCTGCCTGCTTAACCTAACCTAACCTATACCTATTTATATGTATATTAGTAACATAATAGATATAATTATATCTACTAATATAACAGAAAAAGGAACACTACCTAGCAATGATGTCGACTCGTTGTTTATAAGAAATTAAATTAATTTTTGATATTTATTTTTTAAGGCATAAGAATAGAAATTTTTACGGGTGAACGGAATTTAAGTTTTTTATTAAGTTAGTAGGTAGTACGTTTGAATTATGTTTTAATTAATTTAACACTTTAAATAAATGAGTTATTTCTAACAATATCGACAGTACTTTAGTACTTTAGTAAGTTAACTTGATTTTTTATAGGTACTATTTGGTAATTGATAGAATTTGTTTAAGCCTTTATAAAACAGTGATTTTGCATTGGACTGCTAGTTACCCGTTGAAATCGGAAATATTGATTATTTCTTCTATTGTACGTTTGAACCTCTTCTACATACGTTATTTGTCTATCCAGATATTGTGGAGCTATCCCCATTTTCATTTTTTGTATAAAGCTAATTGTAATAAAGATACCTATAACAGGTAGAACCATAACTAGAAGAGTTATAGGTAAAATTGTATATATTTTAAAATTTGTCAATCAATAATAGTATTCTTTTTTTAAGTTTAGTCTACTACTACTTGAATTCAACTCTCTGGTGTTCGTTCTACATAGGTAATATATAAGGCCGAATCCAAACGCGATCGTTTAGGTTATTAAGATTCAGCTGGGTAGAATGTGATTCAAGCTTCTTAAAATACTTTTAAGTATGTTTTGCAATTTTATTTATTTATTTCATAATTTATTTATGCCATAATAATTTCTGCTTCAAACAATTACACTTTTAGATCTTGGTGAATGTTCGAGTTTTTAATATAATAAAGGAGAGGCCTTAACCTCAGAACCCTTATTTCAGAGCGCCTTTATAGGTATTTTTCCGATTTTTAGCTGAGGCAGTGCTTAATAACTGAATACTCATAACAACATATGTTTTCTGAACCGAATTGTGCAGTAGAAGGTTGCAATCTAATCTAATGGTTTAAACGTTATGTGAGTCATTTTGGATCACCGTTTATTCTTAATTTCTTCAACCATTTTTTAAATTGAGCATATACACCTATGGACATATAACTGGCACATACTTTAATTTTGCATTAATTTATGAAAGGTGGATAATATGGAAAATGCATGAAAGTTGAAAAAGAGTGGCGGAAATTGCTGAAATAATGCAAATTGCTCGTAAAAAGGTGTACAATGCCATTAAATCATGTGTTGAGAATCCAAGAATTTGATTAAGGGTAAAAGTAGGAAGCCAAGGCCCCGAAAATGAGATGAGTACGGATGCAGCTATAGTGGGAATGGTGAAAATTGATCCATTCAAGTCATCACGGCATCGGATATTCTTGAATCTATGAACTTAGAAATATCTAGCAGACTTGTCAGGAGAAGATTAATGAAGCAATCTTGT
This sequence comes from Phasia obesa, assembly GCA_949628195.1. Lineage (NCBI taxonomy): Eukaryota > Metazoa > Arthropoda > Insecta > Diptera > Tachinidae > Phasia > Phasia obesa. Next base: position 63,480,434 of record OX451217.1, on the reverse strand, counting down.
TTGTGCGCATTTCTAGAAAGAAACCACTGATCTCAAAAAATAAATTTTCAAATTTTTGGAAAAACGTGTTATGGAGTGATGAAACAAAAATTAATAGGATAGGACCAGAAGGCAGGATCTTTGTTTTTCGACTTAAAGACCAAGCATTCAATCCTCGTTTCACCCAAAAGACAGTAAAACATGGTGGTGGTGGTGGGAGCATTATGGCTTGGGGTGCATTTTCTTGGCATGGAGTAGTTCCGCTTATTAAAGACAAGTTTCAATACTTAGACATTTTGCGAAACAATATGAAGCCATATGCCTTCAACTCCATGCCGATTAAGTGGAAATTCATGCATGATAATGACCCCAAACACTTGACCTTTTGGATTGGCCAGCGCAGAGCTCTGCGGATGTATTTCCGGCATGTGGCTGCCGCAGCTGCTGGTACATGACGTCTCGGGGTGGTCTAATTTTTACACAATCTTCACAATAATTCTGGTTATTTCGTTTCTGGTTTATCTGCATAGACCTGATAATTTACACATCCTCAGATATAATAATCTAATGGCGTAAAATCACATAAACGAGGTGGCCAGATAACATAAAATTATACGTTATATAAATGTTTCTCTAAAAAAATTGCTTTTTTTGGGAGATGTCTGCAATACTAATGCCTTTCAACTGAGACTCAAAAAAGTTGGCAATCATGTCTCCAATAATTGCTGTAACGTTCTGACCATCGTTATTTGTAAAGAAATATGTGCCAATGATTTCACAGGCTCATAAATCGCACCAAACAGTGAGGTTTTCTGGATGTAATGGTGCTTAGACAATCATTAAGAGTAAACATACTGCGAAAATTATCGATAGCTTCTCAAACTAATTGCTTTGGACGAGTATGAACACCATAAAACGCACGTGTTGCCTGCCGGATGAGTTTTTCGAATTGAATCATAATTAAAAAAAAAAACTTTGCTCTGACGGTTGTCTGTCTATTCATGATAATTTGCCAAACGCTGATGCAGAGCGACAATGAAGATGCGTAATGGAAAAAGCCACACAGTTGCTTTTGGTCAAACGCATAAACGATGGTTAGGTTGTAAACAGTAGTGCTGGCAATTTCTACTACTATCAATTACTATTATAGGTAGTACGCAATACTTCTGTTTACATAATAACAGCGAAATTTTATCGTCGTCTAATATTTTTATAAATTCATTTCTAAAAATACTAACATAGAAGTATCGATTAACTACTTTTGTGTATTGAGTACTCAAAAAACTCATCGAGTATCGAGTACCCACTACTCAATAATTTGCCAGCACTAGTAAACAGTGTTATAAGTACATACATTGAATTCGATGCAGTTAATCGAGAGTGAGACGCAGAACTGCCGTGGTGAGAGAAACACAAAACAGGCCTCTCCCCAACCTAAAACACATCACCGCTTCTAAAAAACACTCGATATTTCACAAATATTTTTCGAATGCCAATTTAAAAATTAAGTTTTTTAAATTAATTATTTTTCTAGAGACACCTTCAATTTTTATATGGGAAGTGCCACGCCCACGCAATTTTTTGTACCATCCTCGGACTAGAAGGAATATTAAAAAAAAGATTAAAAACCAGTTCGGCCGTTCACATGTTATATAACTAATAATTATTTTGTATGGGATGAACCACGCCCATTAGTTCGATCAGACAACGCACCTGTGTGTATTAATTTTTCAAAGTTTGAAGTCTCAAGTAGATGTTGTTCTTTAAATATTTTTAATTAATTATCTTTTACCTCACTCATTAGTTCAATCACGTAAATTTTGAAATGGACTACGCCACTGCGTATTTTTTAAGAACAAACCCTTAAAGAAATTGATGAGCAAAACTAACAAACCAAAATTAAAAATTGCTGTGTGTTTCCAGTGGTTTAGGCAGCTAGCTCCGCACGTGTATATTCGACAGCTCTTGAAGAACTACAGCTAGACCCAATCCAAACTACTTCCCATGCATATACCTGGTGACTTCAACATGGGAATATCCTACGAAGGGATTGACCCATCTCTTTTACCAATAGGGTTACAACATTCACCGGAATGTTGATTTTAGTAAAAATTTTTATCGTTGAAAAATATAACTTAGGGTTAGATAAAATACTAGCGAATAGTGGCTACAAATTGTAACAAGTTAACATAAGATATTAGTGTCTGCAGGATGATGTAGGTATGGTTGGGTATGACACATAAGTATCCCTAACCTGAAACAGAGTAAACGAGCTAACTTTTTCGCCTGTCATTAGTTAGTTTTAATTAATTCGAGGAAAATGAAATATTCACACTTACACAATGTCAATTTTTTTATTGTGTCCTTTAGAACGCGATAGATCTTTGTTCTGCGCATTGATGGATAATTCCAACAACGATTACAGACAAATTACTGTCTTTGTTCTTGTAAGGAAGTCCTTATTCCATAAGAACCATTCTCGGAAAATTATAAGTCCGGCCGTTGTCAAGTTATGCCGATACAAATGAACATACATAATTTTATTTTTAATTGTATAGATTATTGATGTATTAACTCAATCAATTGATATATTTTCTTTATTTTTATAATTAAAGGTGCCAGAGACGACTAAGAGAACAATAAATGTGAATATCAGGAATTAAAGAAACAGAACCACATACCACCTAAATTCAAACTCAGTAATCTAGAAGTGAGAAAAGAAAAAAAGCAAAATTGAAACTAAAACTAAAACCAACAATCATGAAACATCCACTAATATATTTAACAAAAACAACAATATAAAATAAATACATGAGCAAAGAAAGAAACGTTAACAAAAACACGCTGAGCAATCATTAAAGTTCTCATTTGTTTACTGAAACTTTATTGAACGTTCTTTGAAGCGTCTATTTGTTCAGCGTAAAGATCTCATTGAAGTGATTTGTAAAACCATTGTCCGCCAGTCCATCGTTACATAAAAAAAAACTGGATAATAACCATACTAAGAAGAAGAAAAAACTATATACATATATAATTGTTAAAATCACTTAATTACCAAAAAAAAAAAAAAAAACCGCTCAAAATTCACATCTTCAACGCAATGAACTCAAGTCAACCTACACAAGCTGCACCCGGCAATCGTATAACATTTACAAGTCAAGCGTTGCCCAATGGTACCATCAATATTGGCGGCGCACATGGCGGTGCGATCATTTCCACGTCACAATTGCCGAATACGACAACTATTAAGACAATAACATCAAGTGCTGCTGGACAGCAGCAGCATCATTCGTTGCCCCAACAGGTACAAGTTCAGCATCATCAGGTTTTACAAACAGCCAGTCAGCAACCGGGCAATCCCAATAATGCCCAAAACCAGCAACAATCAGTAGGTGCCACACAAACCCAAACATTAGTTATAAAATCTAATCATGCTGTTTCATTGCCGGCGGGTATTGTCTCAAGTGCACCCGGAATTGTAACTATGACCAAAACCATACAACAGGTATGGGTCGACTTGATACAAGGTTTCAATAAATGAACCAAATTCAAAAGAAAAGTCAAAAAAACAACTTTTTATGTAGAGTTAATCTTCTAACGATCAATAACTTAATAGTTTCTTTTATATTGATCGCATCAAAATCAAATTTCAAAGTATACATTACAATTTTTTATTTAGTTTTTACAAAAATTCGTAGCCAACAAGAGAGCCTTCTTCTCTCTGATTTTAACTGAAACTCTAATTTTAACTTTATATATCTTCTTGATTTTAGATCTTTTGTTATTTACAATTTCATTCATACATACATATATTCCCTTGAAATGTTTTTTTAACGAGTATTGTTTTCAGTTGCAAAATACTCAATTGCTTTATTCTCTTGTAAAATTGATCTTATTTTTTATTTTATAATTTTATATAAAATATTTATTCTGGTAAAACGGGTGCATTAGAATGTCTTAGGAATTATATGAAATACTGCTGGTCTGTTGCTTGTTTTTATGTTAGTTTTTATTTAATATTATTTATAAGTATAAAATATGTAATTTAAGCATGCTTTATATATTTGCTATATAAGTTTTTCGTAAGAACAAAATGCTTCTGCTTTTTTTTGTATTATTTGCTTTTAATCGAAAATAAAATAGAATACATTTTTTATTCGAGAAGTTCATTAATTCTTCTTGATTGCATAATAAAAAGGATATACATACATCTGCTTATTTTAGTTTGCTCTAACGAAATATATATAAAAAAATAAAACAACTATTTACTTAATTTTAAAAAATTAAGACCCTTAATGCTCAAATGTTCGCATAACACACGATTTAAAACGATAATTGCATTCGGAACAAAGTGTATAAATTTATTAGACCCTACAGTAACCAATTTGATCAGCCCTAATTTTAAAATACTTCTTCCATTGTTTATTTTGGAATTTCATGAACGGCTATATTCAGGTATGTGTTGGAAAACGATTTTGAAAACGGATCGCTATTGAAACGATTTTGTTGTTTTGTATAAAGATTAGTTTTTACTAATTTTTAGTTTTTTTTTTTTTGTCTACATTCTTAATAATTGTCTGATTTTTATCTTCTTATATATTATTCAAACCCAAATGTTAAGAGATGGGTTCAAAAATAATTCTTAAAATCGATCGAAAGTCATCACACCCTTCGAAAACGATAGTTTTAAAATCGATCGTTTCCATAACATACCTGATTGATTTCGTTCTCGATTACGTATCAATCGTTTCTGGAAGGTTATTTTTGGGTTACATTTTGCCTGAGCGATTTCTAACAACAAAAAATATATATATTTAATACGATGGGCTCGAATCTCAGCGACAGCCAATTGAGACTAGAATTTTGACAAATTGTTCGATTTCGAAAACCGTGCAACCGACCAAATGCATTAATAATTAAAGACAAATGCAAAATTATTTTGAGAAAAGTGCGAGAATCATTTAGTTTCTTAGAACAATGACGGTATGATGATGTTGATCAGTTTTCAAGCATACACTGGACAACAGCAGAAGTATTTTCAGCTGAGCTCTCTGGAAAAGAAAGATACAAAAACTGGATTTTTAAATATGTCGAATATTAAAAAACTCTTTTGTTTAACTTTTTGAAAGTTTATTGCGTGCTTCTCTTTTTTTTAGTTTGTAATAAAATTGTAGACAGTTCACATTATTATGTATAGTACTTGTAACTTTATCTGTCTCTTCTTACTTAGAAGCCAATCTCTAATAACACACTACATAAGCACTAAACCTCGGTTCAAATATAGGATACTTTTTCTCATTTCTTATAGAAAAATGAGATAAAACCCCAAATCTATACAAAAATACCGATTTAAATGACTTGGTAGCACCTCTTATTTACCTGTTATTGGAAAAATTTGGATGAAAGCCTCGTCAAAAAATTTAGAGCAATATTTTTATACTTAAAATGCACCTCAAATAAAGAATCACATTTTTAATTATGCGTTCGAAACTAATAAATGCCAATAATTTAACGAATATTAAATGTCTCAATATTTAAACGAATATTTCAACACTATACTTACTTTCCCATCTTCAATAATCCACTACGTTACCATTCCTAGCATTTCTTATTAAACCACGTAATCGCCAATCAATAATTTTTCAGAAAACGAAAAAATCTTAATAACTTTTTAAATATGGGCTTCAAAACGTTGTTTTTTTTTTGCAAAACCTGTTTTTGCGATTCTCTAAAGGATGTAGAAACTTTTTGTTTGAAAAATTTGTTACTTAAAATAAAACTGTAGCCAAATCTGCTTGAAAATAATGTTCATGGCAATAAATCATTAGCACTATTATATTATTATTAACTAATGCTAATGGAACAGGCAATTAATTAGTCTATATTGTATTACTCCCATTGATCCATGTTAACTAATTTGATATTTTGATAAAATCAAAAGTTCCAAAGCTCATAGAAGAGATTTTCTGTTTCTTCTCAAACATCTTTCGCACGAAATTATACTAAGTAAGCTTTTTTCACTGACCATTGCGCCAGCAGATGGTTTAACGGTACAGATGTGTTCTAGATTAACGTGGGTACCTGCCACGGTGGCTTAATCCCACGGTGCTCCAAACACCGAGTGAAACTAAGACGTAGACTAGCGCCCCCACTGTGTAGTAACGGCGCACCTACGATAACGTGCCCTGTGTAAGGGGCACGACATACGCAATTCAGGTGTGTTGCACAGTCACAGTGAGTAGCAATTCTTAGAAAATGGCAAGCATGGACCCATGTTCTAACCTCTTGCTTAGGGGTTGGAGCCTACCCAACTCCTTCTGTTGAGAATGCAACAGCACATTTTGATAAACAATGCATCCACCCTGCATACATCGATCTTAAACCACAGCCACCACGTATACCCCCGAAGGGGACCTCAGCAATAACCGGTCACAGAGACAGGGGAGTCTCTATGGGGCCATTGATTCCCGTGGTACCAGTCCTTTGGGCACTGGTTGGGCCTCGAAGAGTTCCCGTGTTTTAAAACAACAGACCTTTTCTTCCAGATTTAGGCTCCAGGAACCCTAGTGTCTGGTGCCCCTATTTTCCCCGAGTGAACCGCGTCAAAGCATTTGCAATTTCCTGCAGTGACAGTTGGAACCCCCGTGGGTGGTTTAACGGTACATGGGATTTCTGTATGATGTGCGAGGATGAAGAGAAGTTGGATACTGTATAGCACATTTTTTTGTAATGCCCGGTATATTAACGCCGCAGACTTAGATGAATAGGTGAACAATTTATCGACATCACTTGGTGCAATCTCAAAGATGTCGTCGACTTCATCAAGAAAATCGGGTGGCTAAGTGATAGGTAGCAGGACGCATATAGGTCACTCTTTTCATTTTTGTCTAGTTTTATGTCCCTATTACGGTTTACGACTTTTATTAACCGAACTAACACAGGATTGTAAACGGTGAAACTACACCAGAGTTGTAACATAATTTAAATTCAGCTTAAAAATTTTTGACAAGTTGAGTTGTAATTGATAATACCAAATTTTAAAATTTCAACTGAAGTAGAGTTGAGTTGTAAACCGTAATAGGGCCCTTAATTAGCTGAAGGGACCCTCTGATTGTCCGAATGAATGTGCAATTTTTGAGACAACTCTTCGTAACCTAACCTAACCTAGTAAGCATTTTTGGATTTTAGTTAACCTACTTCTTATATTTGCGAGTGACTCGGCTGCTTTTTGCAAATTTTTAATATTTTTTTAATTGCTTTTAGATTTGTATTTGAAATAATTTATTGACAACAGTTGATTTTTGTTTTTGCTATTTTTTTGTTTCCAATATTATTATTATTACCTCATATAAATTATAATTTCTATGTATATTTTCTTTTAGCAAATAAAAATGTGTGCACTTTTAAATAATTACAAGATATACTTAAAGAAAGAAATTTCAAAAAACAGATACAATAATTTTTGAGAATCTTTATTAAATTGATGGTTTGAAACGAAAGCAAATGCATGCTGTAGTCTCTGGTATTTAATAATTTAGTTTTAGTTGGAACATAAGTGATATTTTGAGAATAAATAATTTAATCATAAATTTATGTAATTGTGAACAGGGTAATCAGCCGTTGCTTAATTCCATGATACCAGCAGGTGTAGTAGTAGGCATGCGTCCTCCAAATGCCCAACAACAACCAAAGAATATCCAAGGAAATACTGTGGGAAGAGTGGTTATTGGCGGACCACATATGGTGGGAACAAGACCACAAAGTCCAGCGGTAAGTTAATATACACACATACTCGTATTTGCTTTAACTCGTAAATATTTTTCAATAAACATAAATAAGAGCGTTAACAGTATGTATTTACATCACCGTAAGATAATGATGATGATGACAAGTCCCTAACGACTAACAAACAACCTTGATCATACAAATAAATTTAAACCTTGAAATAATTGTCTAAAATAATTTATTTAACAATCTTGGAAACTGTTAATATTTTTCTTATTCTTATTCTTATTCTGTTTTTTTTTTGTTTATGAACGAAACATTTTCCCATAATTTCCCTCCTTGATTTTGTTCTTTTTTCGTTTTTGGATTATTCGTAGATAACATTAAGTACACTAACCCCGGGACAGACGCCTGCACTCATTTTGAAAACTGAAAATGGATTTCAATTATTACGCGTAGGGACGGCTACGTCGGGTCCGGTGACACAAACAATTGGCACTAATTCCACAAACCCACCACAAATACGCTTGCAAACTGTTCCAGCTGCTGTAAGTAGATTCACAGGGCCACCTTTAGCACTACGTAAAACGATTGTAAGATCATCCACTTCCACCTCCACTACCACCACAACCACCCATCACCACCACCACCACCAATCGCAACAACAGCAATCGCAACAACAGCAACCGCAACAACAAGTAAAAAAACAGCATCAGCAACAGGCAACAACTACATTGAAACAGATTAAACAAAATGTAATTGTTACTCGATTCCCTTAACTTTCTCGCTTCATTCTTTAGAAAGAATGATTGATACTTTCTTACGTTCCTTACCTTAAACTATTTTTTGATTGAAAAATTTTGGTTTATTTTCAATAATTCGAGTATAATTCTTACGTTGATAGCTCTCTTACGTTGAATAGTTTTTTGTTCTGAGAATTTTCACAGAAAATTATTGCATTTTTCAATATTAAACGCTCTTTTAATTTAATTTTTTTTTAAGATTTATGTGATCGAAAAATATGCAACTCGAATAAAAAGATGATGTTGAGGTTTTTTTAATTGTTGTGCTTTTAACTGAACAAATATTTATTTTGAACTTCTTTTATTTAGATGTTTTCTGTTTTATATAAACGTTTTTCTAGTTTCTATTTCTAATAATCTTTATATTTACTTATGTATATTTTTCATTTCTTATTTCCATTAATATTTTGAACCCTTTTTAAAACAATTTGTTTATTTTTATTTCATATCAATAAAAACAAAACCAATACATTTTATTTAGATTTTGAGAATAAATAAAGATTCAGTTTTTTTGAATAACTATTAAACGAGAAATTTTAAGAAATCACATTTGACAAATTTTTTTGGCATGTTAAAAAGAATATTGAAACAGAAAAATTATTTTCAAAAATTTTCATATAAAATTTTATTAACAAAGAATTGTTAAGTCAGGCTTAAGTTCGTTGATTTTTCATAGTGTTGAAATAATATTTTTTTTTACAAATTACGTGATAAATTTTAAAGAAAAAATAAGATTTTTTATTCTAAACACCTTTTCTTTATTTGATAATTAATTTTCCGAGTGTTGGCGACCAATGGCAATAATATTTATTATTTTTATTTATAAATTGCTAACACAAAATAAATACAATAAACACTTGGAATTAAAGTATGGCCAAGCTTTTACAAGATCTAAAATGAAAAATATTAAAATAACAAATTCGAACCAATCCGAAATGGAAAATATTCTTTCTTAGCAAAAAAGAAAACAAAATACATCTGAAATATTTCACTTTCGAGTAAGATGTGTAATCGCAAAACATGCCTAAATAATAAAAATAATATTTTCTCTTTCTCTTATATTTTTACAACATTTAACTTAAATTTATTTCGCTAAGCGATATTACATTTTTAACCAAAACCTTATGAAATACTTTTTAAAAAATCAGTGGCGCACATTTGACTGCAGAGCTGAAAACGAATGATTCTATTTTGAATGATCTGATAATCTGTAAATCATTCATGCAATGAATTGAGAGTTATGAATGCATTCAATGAATTAAAATATACACCTAATTCTGTTTTTACACGGTTTGAAAAGAAAATATATATTTTTTACACGATTTTATTCCATTTAGCACGATTCAAAATCTTATTTTTTTTAATTTAATTTTTGCGAAATATGTGCATACAAGCAAATTTACTTGTCAGAGCAATTGAAATGTGTTAATATTTTGTGAACAATCAATAAATCTCTAAAAGAGAACATCGAAAACTACAAATACAAAACTAAAACGTTAAGCCATTTCATTAGAAACCAAAACTGAAATCGCTTTCGAAATGAAGAAGGCTCGACATTTCTTGGCAAAATGTTCGGTTTAAAAAAACTATAAAAAAATGAATTTCAATTAGGCAATCGGTGTTTTTTTGGACGAAACTATCTGTTAAGTCTTTATTATACACTAGAGATGTGCATTTTATATGAACATACACTGCCTGTCCCACGATGTCGCTCGATGTCGATCGTTAGTACAAATACATTTAAAACAAAAACAAAATGTTTGAATTTGTTTTTGTTTTAAATGTATTTGAGCGAGCGAGCAGACAGTTACGAGCAGATAAATAGGTTCATGATTGACTGATTGCTACGTTTATTACTGGGTAATATTGTAGGTTTTCACAATATACATATAACAAAAAGTTACAACAAATTTATTAAACTTAATATATGCTGAGTTATTTTAAATAGTCATTAATATCTGTCGAGCAAAAAATAGGTTCTTTACTTTGTTTTGTTGAACAGCCAAGCAATTACGAGGCCTGACCACTGATTATTTTGAATTTATTAGTATTTTTTTGTATTTTGTGGAAAATACTTTTTGTTGAACAGCCAAGCAATTACGAGGCCTGACCACTATAGTGCAAGCTTCTTGCACTGTTTTCCATAAATCTTCCTAATTTTTTGCTTTTAAAAGAGCAATTTTTTCCTTAACGATTCTCCATAGGTTCTTGATTGGATTTAAGCCTGGCGATTGAGAAGGCCACTTTATCAAGTTAATATTTTTCCCCACAAACCACTCCTTAACGAACTTAGAGGTATGCTTAGGATCATTATCTTGTTGATATTGCCATCTCAGTGGCATTTGCCATTCGGCATACGGAGATATGAAGATAAATTTGATTGTCCATACTTTGATCCAAAATATGGGTCCCATATGTTTCCACCACCATGATTAATGGCCTTTGTGGTGTACTTAGGGTCATAAGCTTTGTTTTTTAAACTTCTTACCCAAGTTCTTCCATCAGGCCCGACTAAGTTAATCTACGACTCATCAGACCACAGGATGTTTCTCCATTTTTATATGCTTTAAGGCCCAATTCATTAGGCGTGAAGCTTTGCAACATTTTAGTGGAATTTTCTTTGCCTGTTGTTTAACAGGAATTTTTTTTTCTCACAAACGTCGCCTAAAAGTCACTCCGACACTGGTAGCTATAATTAATTTTTCAGCTGTACTGCAGAAATAAAAGGATTTCGCGTAGATAACACCTAAATTCGATCATATTCCCTTTTTGAAGTTGTTCGTGGTTGACCTCTCCTGAGATTTAATTTTGTAGGTTGAAGAGCATTATTTACCATATTTTGTGACTTTCCAATAATTTGCGCAGTCTCACATTGACTATTACTATTACTGTGGAGCTTCTTTATAATTACTTTTTCTTCCTCAGTACTATTATTCGAGCGACCCATTTAAAAATATTCTTTGTAAATTTTTGCTCCAATTTGTGTTAAGATTATAAGTTGAAAGTTTTTAATGAACATTTTTTTAAATTCTTACGTTAGATTTTTTTAACTGACATTGTTTTCAAAGTGAACCTATTTCTTTGCTCGGCAGGTGAAAATATTTTGCAACTTCTTGTTATACATATATTATGAAAGCTTACAATATTCTCCAATAACAGGCATTCCAATTTCATTTGTAACCTGTGTTTTAGTCATTATTTAAACGAAATTAAAAATTATGAGTGGCTGAACCTATTTATCTGCTCGTAACTGTATATGTATATGATTGTACTTAAAAAAAATATTGTTTTTCACTAATTTTAATAGGTTTTAGAAATAAGGAACCAATCACCTATTTTTTCATACGATTAATGTCATTTTAAACACGTTTTTTATGCAGGTTTTTCTTGCACCAATCTACCGTGTAAAAACAGAATGAAGTGTAAATGCATTCAACATGAATCAGAAATTCTTAAATGAAAAGTTAATGAATTCATCAAGAACCAAAAATTCATTCATTCACCAAAAATATGAAGTGAGTTTAAAATTAAATCATTCAACGAAGAATTAAAAGAAGGAATGGAAATTCATTTTCTCATTCACTTTTAATAAAAATTCGTGTGTGTTTTTCAAAACACATTTCTCAAACTGACTGTTAAGTAAGTATGACTGAAATGAGTGAATGAACAAATAGGAGAGAACGAACGAGTGCATTAAAATTTGTGAAATCATGGTGAATTAAAAAAACAATTATGACTGATTCGTTCACAGCTCTGCTTGGCCGGTCATTGATGGAAATATCCATCAATACGTAGAACAAATATTCTATCAAATTCCTAAGGGGAATATGACTTCGCATCTCCCTCGAATTTATGAATATTAATCTGGCATATCTGGAGGAGTGAAACAACATATCGCTCCTTTATTGCAACGTAGTCATATCTCAAAAAAAATCAAACTTAGCAAAACGCAATTTAAGTTTTAAAAGTGTATGTTAATATATGAAAGGTCATACTGACATTTTTCGCTATAATATCGGTTCAGATTGAGGTATAAGGCAAACATTTTTTTTACATATAAAAAATTTATCAAGGAGTTATTTTGCTTAAGTAACTTCAAATTTTTGATTTTTCGAGATATTCTACCTTGCAATAAAGGAGCGTACATGTACATGTATTTTTTATGTTTTATTTATTTAAGTGTTAGTTTCGGTCATCAATTTCTTGTAGGGCAACGATCTATAGTAAAAGTTGTCTAGTTATTTTCTAAATAGTTTTGAGATTTTTTTTTGTTTAATTACATTTTGTTTTAACTGTTTCTTTTTATAACAATTATATATTTTTGATATCTAAAATATATATGAAAACGGTTGTTTAGCACAAATTTTGCACATTTGAAACTATTTTATAAAAATATTTTTATTATTTGCCTGTAGTACTGAATGTTGGTTGCTTCATTTATTGTAAATATAAAATAAATCTTACTTAATTGTTTTTATTTTATAAAAATGCATTTATTTTTTAATCATTAAAACATTGATTTTTTTGTAATATAATTTTTGCATTTGTTCTGGTGTATTTATAGTTGTTTTACTTGTGCTTCAATTGTTTTTAATATCTTATATTTGATTTGAATTGAATTAAATTTGTTATTTGTTTTAATAATGTTTTTAAAAATTTATATAAAATTCCTTAGTCGATATCAAATACCTCAACCGCCAATAATATAGTGGTCAATTCGGTGGCTTCTTCCAATTCCCAGCCGACTCATGTATATACGTCGCAATCGAACATATCAATGCAGCCACATCATACAACGACGAATGTTGTTGCCTCAATGCAGCATCATCAACAGCAGCAACAGCAGCAGCACCATCAACAGCCGTCACATCAACAATTCCATCAGCAGACCCAACATCTACAATCCCAACCCCAAATAACGCAAATACAGACAATACCAGCCCAGCAAACAAATCAAATTCAACAAAACCAACAACAGCATCTTACAAACAACAACAACAATAGCAACATTAATACTATGAATAATAATACCAATAGCACGAACAATATAAGCGGTAGTAATACAGTAACTACCACAACAACTACTCATCAAAGTGCTACTGCCCAGGGTAATACCAAAGAGAAATGTCGAAAGTTTCTGGCTAATTTGATTGATCTGTCGACACGTGAACCGAAACCTGTTGAAAAGAATGTAAGGAATTTGATACAAGAACTGGTGAACGCAAATGTCGAGCCCGAGGAGTTTTGTGATCGTTTGGAGAGATTACTTAATGCCAGCCCTCAACCATGTCTCATAGGGTTTTTAAAGGTATGAATACTTTTTATTGACATATTAAACACAACTTCTTGGTAATAGCAAATTAATAGGTTTAGGGCAACGCCTTAAAAAAAAGTAAAAATCTATGTGAAGAGGAAGAAAACTCATTTTTAGAGAAAAAAAAAATTATAATAAACTGATCTCGGCAACTCTACACTAAGAATTACACTCGGCAATGATTTTCGTTTAGATGCAGATAGTTGTTATTTCTACAAACTGTATTTCCCTCTTGCAAAATCGCACAATTTCCACAAAAAAAATCAAGATTTTGTGAAAAATCTTTTGGTTCGTAATGGATTAATTTTTATTTCACATATGGTCTTTAAAGTCTAATTTTATCCCATTCGGCTACAAAATATTTACTTCACAAAATAATACATAAAGACGGACTCCGCTGATTGTTTTAGTTTATATATTTTCTTTACATTAATAATTTTTATTTTTTTAGATGTCAATTTAAAAAAAATAATTTATAAATACTAGATATAAAATTAGTATCGAAATATCGCTGTAACAAATATCGACGATATGGAAATACTTTTATAAACAAATATGGAAATTTTTTGCTCAACTCTAGCCCGAGGGAGGGTCATGCTAGCGTTCTACGAATCACGAATGTTATGCCTGGTCCAATAGATTATTGCACCCTGAATTGCTTTTTCACAATATTTTTTCACTTTGATTTGACGAAGAGCCACTTTCCTATATCTCGAACACTCTGTGTCTATAAGAATAGTTTCAAAAGGGAAATGGAAGTTGGGGGAGGGGTCATGGAAGTTGATTAGATGAATTTGAAAAAAATATAAGTTTCAAACTCCCTAATGACTGTAATGTCTGATTAAGGTACTATGAGAATATTCCTCAAAGGTATGTCTAGCTAATACCGGGTATCTTTAAATGCGATTGCGGAAAATTCAAAATTAACCCTTAAATTGATGTGAAAACATAGGACTATCGTTGGCAGCTGCGAATGAAGAGGAAATGCTTTTCACATGTTGCATTGATATCTATTGGGGCATTTGACTCTCGGCCTGCGGACAATGCATTAACGATGCTCTTTATGAGTTAGCCCAGGTAAGATGGTCTAATGAATGGACTTGTTTGACTACAAGGACATTCTGACCCTCCTGCTGGGCAATGTCTGTTTAAAACCCACGAGAGAGTCCCATACAATGACTTGCAGTAGCTGCCAAAAAAAAAAAGGATGTGTTCAGCACAGCTGATGTATCACCACTAGAACTAAGTAGGATCAGTTCCTTTTCTTACATCCACCCCTTTTCTATTATCTATTACAATTTCTCCCTTCGTGAAGGTCCTTTTCTCTACTTTTTCCTTCTTTTACTTCGCAGGTAACACAAAGAAATCAATAAATTTGAACCAATTCTGCTGTGGACAAAGGTGCCTTCTAAACCTAACCTAAAAACCATTATAATAATTTTTGGGCTAAATAGTTTTTTGTGTGTGCAGCTTGAAATTTTTTGTTTGAAATAACAAATATTTTCACAATTAGTTCTAGTAACTTCTGTGGAAAACTTATGGCGCAAGACACATTTAATATTTGTTTGAAGTTGCTGAAATTTGTATTTTTAGGGATATATTGACATTTAAAATGTCAATTTTTTTTATCCTCCTAAACCTCTTCGAAGTATTGACGAACTTTTATTTAATATAATTAATTTTTAAAATCTGAACTCTATATCCATACAGCGTTGCTAGTTAAAAATAACACAGAAAATTCAAATTTAATGGAGAATGTTTATTATCATTTGAAAGAACATTCTTTGGCATTTATTTTTTGAAGATTATGTCTATCAAATGTTGGCCGTTGCTACGTCGCAGATGGTCCATTCGTTGAGTCCATTTTTCGATGACTCGTTCGAGCATTTCGACTGGTAACTGGCGAATGACACGCTCACCGAAATGTTCTCTGAATAAATCCATTGATTGATGCGATGTGTGTGAAGTGGCTGGAGCCGCGCCGTCTTGCTGAAACCAAATGTCGCCGATATCACGCGCTTCCATTTCATGCATTAAATAGTCGGTTATCATGGCACGATAACGGTCGCCATTGACGGTTACATTCGCACCGGGATAATTTTTAAAGAAATACGGACCGATGATTCAACTGGCTCACATACCACACCAAACCGTTGTTTTTTCTGGATGAAGTGGCAGCTCTTGAATCTCTTCAGGTTGCTCTTCGTCCCAAATGCAGCAATTTTGTTTGTTTACATACCCATTGAGAAATGGGCCTAATCGCTAAACAAAATTTTGCCTCGAAAACGTCGGATCTTCTTGGAATTTTTCAAGAGCCCATAGAACGAAGAGATTCAGGCGTAAGACTCCATTATGAAATGCCAAAAAATGCTAAACAAAAATAACATGACAGCATGACACGACTCACACGTGATCTGTCAAAGAAAGGCTATTGAAAAAAGTACATCGAAATGGATCACCCTTTATGATAAAAAACTGAAAAAGGTATTTTTGTTGAAAATATTTTCAGAGGATTCTTTCGCACTTCTAAGTGGCTAAAATTGGTGAGAAACTTGTATCAAATTAGTTTCTTAAACATTTTGTAAAGGAACCTTGAAAATTCGAGAAAATAAATATTAAATAAATAACAGATACTGCGAATGAACATGCTCTTGTCCCCATAATTTTTCTTGCTAAAATCCACCTTTAATTACAGAAAAGTTTACCTTTGCTGCGGCAAGCTCTATTTTCTAAAGAATTGGTAATCGAAGGAATAAAACCACCGCCACAACATGTTGTCGGTGGAATCACCATACAGCAACACTTACCGGTAAGAAGCACTTGAAGCCCTTTGCCATATTTATATTAATATTCTATTTGTGTGTGTTTCAGAAAATTCAAGCACATATCCGTCCCATTAGTCAAAATCAAACCACAACCATTGGACAGACTCAAGTGCGAATGATATCTCCTGCCTCGGCTACCAGACCAATTGGGCATACTACGATAACAAAACAGCCTTCGGGGGGTATACGCATACAGGGACCTGTTAATGGACCACGTCTGTTAAATACTCAAATTAGATGCCCAGTGCCGCAACAAACAAATTCTCCCCAGCAATTGCAAACAGCACCAACACATACAGTAAGTAATCGCAGTTTCGTTTTAAAATATATTTGCCCCTAATGTTTCATTTTTCTTTTTTCTTCTTTAGAACATTGTTCAAATACGAGCTCCAACTGCTACGCAACTTAGTCGCCCCGCCACTGTTCAAATACGTGCAGCAAAAGGCAAAAACGCAACGACAGCAGCAGCTAGTCCTGGTATAACGCATGTTAAAGTTGGCCAAACTCAAATTAAAGCGATATCCTCATCGCCCTCTCCCGCCACTTCATCACAACCTCCCTCCTTGGCTGCCATTTCAAATAGCGTGCCCACGGCATCATCAAACTTATCATCGTCGGCATCTATCATTTCAACCATAAACTCTGTAGCTAGCAATTCAATGGGAAGCGGGACAAGTTTACCGATACCATCATTACCCACCGTGCAATTACCACCTGCAGTGCTAGCTCAGCAACAGCAGCAGCAACAACAACTTATAAACTCAGCCAACTCTTTAATTAGCACAAACACGGCACTGCTGGAATCAATTAAAGCTTCCGAAATTAAGAACGAAATCAAAACAACCCCATCATTAGCAACGTCCTCCGTTACGTCGTCGAATATAACGAGTTTTCCTTCATCATCTATATCAACTTTGCATACACCTACGTCGGCTAACAAAGCACCTGCCAAATCGTCTGCTGCCTCCGTTAGTAAAACAACAGCGAAAAAGAAAAAAGAACTGGCAGACAAAGACCGGGATGACCAAAAACTAGCCACTTCAACATCTGCCACGAGTGCGGCTTCGTTTTTCCAACAACCTTCCATATCAATGTCATCATATGGTGATGATGACATCAACGATGTTGCCGCTATGGGAGGTGTTAATTTGGCCGAAGAAACACAACGTATTTTAGGATGTACAGAAAATATAGGAACTCAAATACGTTCATGCAAAGATGAAGTATTTCTTCACTTACCCGTACTGCAGGCGCGTATACGTTCCATGGTAATGGAACGTGGCTTGGAGGAACCATCGCAAGATGTAGCTGTTCTAATATCACATGCATGTCAGGAAAGATTGAAAAATGTTGTTGAAAAATTGGCTGTGATAGCGGAACATCGCATTGATGTAATAAAGGTAATAAATGTCGTTAATACGATTTCTTGCTGTTAATCTTTGTTAACATGTAATATGATTTTTTTTTTGCAGTTGGATCCTCGCTATGAAGTAACAAAAGATGTGCGTGGACAAATTAAGTTTTTAGAAGAACTAGACAAGGCTGAACAAAAACGTCATGAAGAATTGGAGCGTGAAATGTTATTGCGTGCGGCAAAATCACGATCGAAAATCGAGGATCCAGAACAGGCAAAAATGAAAGCCAGGGTAATTATTTCCTTTATATACTAAATAGCTCTTAAGATGTATTGTGATATTCTCACAATAAAATTATTTCCAAATACCTGTTATAAAGACGAAAAAACATTGACAGTAAACAGGTTCGTAACTCAGATATGATATTAAAAACGGACGAATAAGAAATGTTAGTCCTAATACAAATAAATTGCATAATTCCACACATCAAAAATATGAGTAACAACTTTAAATGCAATAGCGTTATTCAGTGTTTAATACAAATTGTCCCGCAAAGTGCAAGTGCTAAATATCATAGATCCAAAAACAAAATAACTATCGTTTTTGCTAAATTTGATAGATATAACGCATTTGCACCTTCGCAAGACCACTCGCATCAAACACTGAACACGGTTAATGACTTACATGCTAAACATAGTTACAGTTCCTTTTAATTCCGATCCCTAATTACTAGATGATATTATTTGAGCAACTAAATTCAATGAATCTTTTCCTTTGAGTGGAGTATGTTTTATTGAAGTGTCTTAAGATTGAGGGTAATGAGTTAAATGAACCTATGACTCTCATTTGATATGACCGCTCTAGCCATGATAAGTTACGGGGCACAACAAGTTTACAATAACCACAAGGATTCGTATATTGCGGTTAACAGTTAATTTTAATTACTTAAAATAAACATTTAAAGTGTTCAATAAATAAAGAAAAAAAAAAAAAAACAGGAGTGCCAACTTTTAAAAGACCCAACGCGTCGACTCGGCAGTCAAATAGAGCTAAAAAGCGCTAATTTAAAAAATAACGATTTTTTCAGTCTATTTGATTGTTATACATATTTGTATTTTAAAGGTACATTTTTACATTTACAGAAAGTTGACTTACGTCAATACAAATATTTTCATAGGTATGTACATTAAGAGTGGGTCAAATTGTATGTATTAAAAAAATCTCAACAAGCGGTTGTCAAAATCGTATTCTAAGAGGGATTCTTAAAAGGTTTGCCCAAGAAACCATGGATCTAAAACCAAAATATAAATTTAGAATTTTGTATGATAAACAAGCAAAGTTTCTCGTTAAAAATGGGAAGCTCGATTTTGAGCCCATAGTTTCTTGGGCAAACCTTCTTAGAATTCCTCGTAGAATACGATTTTGACAACCGCTTGTTCAAGAAAAAAATTGGCCCACTATAATGTACATATTTAAATTAAAATTACCACTGTTCTGTAAACCGAATGCGAAGTTTTTCGATTATGACACGAATTCACATTTTAATGTTTTGAAAATCGAAATCCATTATTACATTATTTAGTTTTACGATTTACTTTTAAGTGTCGAAAGTAAAATGAGCAGAATTTCCATTTGCTTCATTAAATATTGATTTATTTAATATTTTTCTTTTTAAACACCTGTATTTTTATGTTACTGACTTTTGCATGATATACACTGCATTACAGCATTTATTTTTTTAGATTAATTAGGATATGATGATCACGAAAACATATTTTTTTTTTCAATTCGTTCATTATAGTTCCTTATTTACTCGAAATCGGTCCATTGTGTCTTAAATTTGTTTAAACCAAATATGAAAATTATAAACTAAACTATAAATATTGTATTTGTGATAAAAAAAAGCTTTTGAAATATCACAAATTTTCGAAAATAAACAGATATTTTTAAAAAGAGTCAAATTATTATTTTCTTCTCGCCATATATTGATGTCAGTCGTAAGATTTGTCAAAAATTGCACGTGTGCTCAAAAAGTATGATAGTGTGGATTAAAAGTGTATGTGTGTGACAGAATTTTTGAGAGATCTGTACGATTTAATAATCTTTTGGAAAAATTCATAAAATAGTATTTTTCCAAAATCGTATTTTGTATGATAGTGTAGCATCTACATCGCCATTTTGAAACGATCTTTTGAGTAGGACAAAATTCTGTCAGATTTTTTGTGATTGAATCGTACAATTTATATACTAAAGGAAATTTAAAATAAGAAAAAAAAAACAACAATATATAGATCAAGTAGCTATCCCCGGTGCCCTTCGGTACCCCATCCAGAAAATATAAAATAAACACTTAAGTATGGTCAAGCTTAAATATGAAAACGAGAAATTTTCCTAGAGGATCCCGATTTAGAGATTGTCACTATTGCTGTTATCTAGATATACAATAATTACTTTGTGTGAAAGGTACCCGGCCCTCCCGTTCTAATGACCGAGCTATAACTTGAAAGCACACGTTAATCTCAGAGCAGTAAATTTCAACACTACCTATTATAGTTCCATAGGTTCAAAGTTATAATTTTTCACTTTATATGGGAGTTACCACACCCACTGTTCCAATCTAGTCTGTTTTTTGCTAAACTGCGTATTAATATGGAGATTATTTCTAATCTGTCATTACGAGAGCGAAACGTAAACCACTAGAAAGCCGATAAATACGGACGGTCTGATTACCTTTAAACGATAGTGACAACGACGCGAGCGTTTGTTTCCATTTAGAGCTACTTTAGGCCTCTAAATTTTACCTCTCAATAACAAAAAACAATATGAAAGATAGAAAATAGTGGTGGCAAAACAACCAGCTGTTACAGTATGTATTGTTGTATAATGGTTGTTTTGGTAGTGCATTTACACACACTAATGATTATATTCTAAATTTATATATCGAAATTTTTTACTGCGAAGAGTGAAAACCGCTAATATTTTGAATAAATAAATTAAAAAATCTACTTTTCAGGCAAAAGAAATGCAGCGCGCTGAAATGGAGGAACTGCGACAACGTGATGCCAATATGACAGCCTTACAAGCGATTGGTCCACGTAAAAAATTAAAACTCGATGGAGATGGTGCTAGTAGTGGTTTGGTAAGTTCTAATTTTTTTAATTAGTAATACCAAGCCTAACTTTAAGAGAAATGTTTAATTTTGACACGTTAACAAATATTTTTAGGCATCTGGTATAAGTAGTGCATTAGGACCATCATCGGCACCGGCACCTCTAAGGCCACGTATTAAACGTGTCAATTTACGTGATATGCTTTTTTTTATGGAACAGGAACGTGAAACGTGTCGAAGCCAAATGTTATATAAGGCATATCTTAAGTGATGCATTATATTAAGGAAAATCCCCCAAAAAACATACTTTAACCTTCATATTGTAAAAATCGTAAATTTCTTCAATTTTTCCTTTTCTTTCTCTTGGTCTACTCCAACTGTTGTTTTCTTTCTTATCCTTAACTTTTTTAACTGAATATTATAATAAGTGTAACTATTCTAAATTGCTCCAAAACTTTGTTATTTATATTTTTAATTAAATTGCTTTTTTATGATTTCCGTTTGACTTTCGGTTTTTATCATTAACCACTAGAAACGAAAATCAACGCTCTTCTACTAATTGATTAACAACAATATTTTGTTAGATTTTTTCATTAATATTTTTATAGTACTTTTTTGTTTTAGTTATAAATTAATTAACAAATACTGCTTCCACTAGAAACAGCAAAAACGTAAATATTTATATGTAAAGTTTCGTATTTAAAAAAATAATCTTTAATTCATAAAAAAAATGCAACAAACAACGTATTTTATTTGTTTTTTTTAATAAAATGGCAATATTTTTTTTCCTTTCTTCGTTTCTCATATTTTTCTCAAAGATTTTAGTTTTTATAATTGGATATTTTTTTCTTTACTTTTTAGGAAAGCTTTTATTTTATTTAAGTTTTATTTTTATTATTTTTTATTACGTTTCAGTAGCGTTGATTTTAAAAAAGTTTTGTAACTTTAATTTCAGTTTAATTGAAAAACACTACATTCTTTCAAATATAAAACACAAAAAATAAGATTTTAATTGAAATGTTAATTCTGTAAAATATGGCCTTATAATGTTAGATTTGTAAAATTTATAAATATTTGTAAATTAAAAAAGAAACACACATACAAATAATTTTTTATATAAAACATAATTTTTATACCTACTTTTTACATTGAATTGAGTTTTAATAGTTTTTTTTCTTCTTGTCTTAAAGGTTTAAACAAGTTCTTTTAAATCGCATGAAATAAAAATCTGATTTTTAATTGTTCTCGATCATTTTATGAAAAAGCTTTCAATATTAAAGACGTAATATTGGTGGCCAGGGAACTATTGTGTAATCTCCTAGACCTAGTAATCACACATTCCACTTGAAAGTATCTTATTGGTCTTTATTTATCTTCATTATATTCTGCCAATTTTGTTAATTGCCTAGAGTTTGAGTTTTGGTTACAAATGTAATGTTGACGTGATATTAATGGAAGTCGAAAGATATCAAAACGATTGTTTTAAAATAGTGTGATGAATTTCAATCGAAATTGATAAGCATAACACAACCTTTTTTTAAACCGATTCGTTTTTGTAATCGATTTTCATTACATACCTGGGTCTAAATTACCGCATTCGTGATTAAAAAAATAAATCGTCTGGAATTACCTCATGCGATATCGAAAAAGTTTAACCGAAACTTGGGATGATAGCATAAGATAACGCAATGTGTAAACAGAAAAGGTTAAAATCAAAAGTGTGATTTTTGATTTGATTTTTGGTTCGTGATTTAAAATCACGCTATTTTCAGAACAGTCTTGTATAATCCAAATTAATTTCTTGTATTTTTTTCATGCGATTAAAAAAACTATAAACATTTAACATATTCAATTTCGAAATATTTTGAAAATTTTTGCCAACAGAAAAGTTTAAATATGTTATTGTAAAAACTATTTTGTTCGATTAGGATCAATTTAAAATTCTCTTCTTAGTTTAGAAACACAATTTTAAATGATGATGCTAAATTGTATGTGAAAAACGATTTTTGCTTTACTCTACATTTTTTTTAAAATAATTTGTTATAGTTTTGTAAAAAGAAATAAAAAATCCTAAAATATGAAAATAATTGTAGAAAACATCTAAATGTTTTCTATTAAAACAATATACAAAAATACTAACCACAACCAGCATAACGAAATAAAATTAAGTAAGAATCAAAGAGACAAAAAAGTTTAAACAAAAAATATTGGAAATTAAGTAAGAAAAATATTTTGCTAGATTTTATAAGTAAAGCAAACAAACAAACAACAAATTAAGTTAGATATTAAAGTCGTATAACGTAGTAGAAAAAGAATAGTAGGTAAAAAGTAATTACAAATTTCATACTTTAAAAATAAAAGAAAAATATTTAATAAACAATATTTGTTTAAAGAATAATTAAAAAAAAAAAAAAAAAACAGAAAAAACTCTTAAAAAACTAAATGTCAAATAAAAATGAAAATTTAAAACCAACCAACTGACCCAACATAAGTGTACATTTTCTTCACCTTCTTAATTTCCTTAACACTAAAACGAAAATAAAGTTCGCATCAAATGAGAGAGTGATTACTTTTTGTTGTGTTTATGCAAAAGTACAAAGAGGCTGACTTTCAAACCGTCAATAGCTTTGTCTTCGAACAAAGTATATTGTTTCATAACCTAGTGACTATACCTGATAAAAATTTATCTTGATTCATAACAAAACATCGGTAGAGCAGCTGTCAATTTTTTGTTCATATCAGTTTATAGGAGAAAACGTATAGTATTTATTATCATGACAAATCATTTTTTTGCTTTTCGTCGTTGTTATAGGTTCGCATAACTTGTTTTGTTTATGTCTATAATCTAATAATCTAATTTGCAACATATTTTTAATTTAACACGGAGTACACATATACATCGTCACCTAAAATGCAAAAGGCCGTAACTACTCAAAAATTCAAAATTTACTTTTTGATTGATTATGACGAACTTAACCGAAACACATCTACACAGCAAATTTTACATGCATACGTCCAAAAATAACGACTTTATTGGTGAAAAAGAAAAGACCGTAACTGCAACGTCAACTAAACCAAAAAGCCGTAACTGAACTTTTCCAAAAAAAAAAAAAAAAATCAAAATAAAGTTGGCTTTGATTATCTTTCAATGTGTGTTATGTTTGTTTTCTAAGTTTGAATCTAAAATGTGGATATTAAGTTTTAATTAGTCTTTAATTTATAACGTTTATTCCTTCTCCTGTAAAAAACTAAAAAGTGTAGTTACGGCCTTTTGCATTTTAGGTGACGATTGTAGACGTCCAACCGAAAAATTTATAAAAACGTATGGTATATGAAAAAATATAACACAACACTTTTTGGCGCAAAAAAATAGTTCAATAAAAAAACGTGAATTGACGTTTACTGTCAAGACAAATTTGTCTGAGCTGGAGGCTTAAAACGTTAAGACAATTCTTAACGTTAGAATAACACTAATAAGAAGATTATTTACCTGATAAAAATTTATCATGACACTGATTTGACGTTTATCAAGACAATTTCATAACGCCGTCGACAAGTATTAGTAACGCAGTAAAAAAGCAATCACGGCATCAGTTTTAAGTTGATGCATTGTTTCTGAACTTTGCATATGTGCATAATTTAAATACGATGGAACAACTGTATATAAACTTTGTATTGATACCTTTTGGCTACCTCAGCCAGAATATAACATGATAACGCTACCAAATGTTCATACATCGCACACTAAATCATAAACCGTCAAAACTTAAAACTCGTAAATATTTATTTAAGTTGAAAAACATAATGTAATTTTATAATCAAATAGTGTTCTACAGTACAGGTATTTTTCAGTTAAAGAAGGCAGAGCTGCAAACTAATTTTCGTGGTCGTTAGAGATTTGATCTGTAAACTACTGGTTTATGAACAAAAAAAAAAAAAAAACTTTTTTGAGTTGTGACTCTAAATTGGGATTTAAGATTTATTTTTTAAAATATATTTTTTTCTACAAGTCATTGCATGGTCAAAACATGTTGTTTAAGTAATATCTTTATTTTTAAAAGCAAAACAAATCTCGTGCGTTAAATTTGACACACTAAGGTTTTTTGAAATCGCACGATTTTAGCTAGGTGGCTGTGATTTCAAATGTTTTTCTTATTTTTGCGTGTCCTTTGTTGTTAATTTTGAAACAATTTGCTTGAATTAATAATTTCAGGTGTTGTTTCTTTTATTTTTTAGTCTACGTAATTTATAAGTAAAAATCCAAAATATTTTGTTTTATTTTTTTGTGATTTTCAACTCCTTTTTAACTATCAGCAGAATAAGTAAATAATTCATATCATTTAAGAAAAATTATTTTGCATGGCATCCTAAAGTCATTTATTTTTGACCATCTCTTGCCTTTTTAAATGTGTCCCCATGTTGGACGGGTTTAGGACGTATCCTTAATTCCATTGTGTCGCAATCACTCCTTTGCCAATTTCCTCGTATGTTTTGGCACTTTTCTTGCACTTTTGTCAAATGATTTGCTCTATATCAACCGCCTACGAACAGCAGAAGTACTAAAGGATAAATCAAACTGGTTCAAATCATATTTAACTACGCTAAGGGATTGCTTTTCCTAAGCACTTCTATACTAGGGTCACTCACTTTCGAAGTCTTGCTCTTAGGCTCCGGAGTTTCGTCCTTCTTTTTGTTCGATATAGCGATTGTACGATATAGCGATTGAGGTCATTTGATTAGAGCAAGACAATAGTTTTGTAATTTCTTCAAAGATTTTATCTTGATTTCTTAAATTTCTTGTTTTCAGTACAGTGATTTTCTTATCCCAATAGGTATTAAGCAAAATTATAAAGTTTTATTGAAAAATACAAATAAAAAGTTTTAATTTACCTAATCATTTGTATATTTTTATGTTTTTAAATTTTTCAAATTTGATTTTTATTTTACTTCTGTAAAAATTACAAAACTCAGTTCTATCTTTATGATCAATGCACACCAAAATAAAAATAGATAAATTACAGATTATAATCACGAACGTAGGAGTAGCCAGGATCATTTTTGTTTTGTTTTTACTTCTTGTGTAACGTAATTACGGTTAAAAAATTGCATGATAATCAAGTTCCAAAGTAAAGATAGCAAGATGTTGGTTAACGTCATTTATTTTATTAATTCTTGACGCCCCGAGTTCTTCAATTTGGCCCATCAATTTGTTTTTACTTTATGTGTTCAATAAAAAAGACAATAAAAACCAGCCATTTTTCAGTGATTTTATAGAATAAAAATTTCTCCAAAAATGACCCTGATTTACAGAACAGGGTAAAGTGACACGAGTAATTTTAAAATAGTTTCTGATTTGCAATCACGTAATTTTCAGAACAGGCCTGATTATATATTAGTTTTCTAATTTGGATCTTTATATCTTTCGATAAAAGTTTCATATCGTTATATAAGTTAGACCTTAAGTTGCTCGAAGAGACGATCATATTTATTTGTCGATTATCGATGGCCACCGAACTTTAGTTGCCATCTGTTTCCCTGTAAAAGTTGTTTAAATAGAAAAATTATTAAAATGGAAGGAGGATGTAGCGATTCAGAAAATACTTTACATTCTGCTAGTTCTAATTATTCTTTATCTCGTT
This sequence comes from Phasia obesa, assembly GCA_949628195.1. Taxonomy (NCBI): domain Eukaryota; kingdom Metazoa; phylum Arthropoda; class Insecta; order Diptera; family Tachinidae; genus Phasia; species Phasia obesa. Next base: position 63,453,685 of record OX451217.1, on the reverse strand, counting down.
ATAATAATTAACTTAGGTCTGAAAAATTATTAGCGTATTTCGATTCGAAAGCTAAAATTTTTCGAAAGCAATTTCCGAATCGAAAGTTAAATCGTACTGCATGCATAATTCGTTCGAAAAGATGAAAGAGTTGTATTTTTAAACAAATAGGAAAATATGATGAAAAGTTAGTGGTAGTACTGCAACTTAAATGTCAAACTTGGTGAAAATATGCCAAAACAAAAAGCAGTAAAAAAGAATGTTTATAATTAGTTTTTATTGTAGTGATGGATTGTGTTTCGTTGTGGATTAAAGATGATGATTCAATTCTGGAAAGAGTTCAAAGCAAAATACTAACACAGAAAAAAGAGAAAAGATAATCGAAAAAATGTCCAGTACGATAGTTATGAAATACACATTCTACCTCTTCCTGTCTCTTGTAAAAGAGGACTTAGAGTACAAAAAACTTTCGCACTTTCGTCACAAATTATTTGAAAATCGTAATACACAATACGAATAGTTCGAATTCGTACATTTTTTCTTTCGGATCGAAACAATGCATCAACTTTAAAACTGATGCCCTGATTGCTGTTTTACGAAGTCAGTCACTTTTACATTATGTTCTGAAAATGGTTTTTTAGAAACTAAATAGGCAGCAATTCCTAGTTGTAGAAGATCTTTTTAAGTGATGTGTCACTATCTATTCTAGATGCTGAGACGGTAAAAATAAACACCGCTGATTTATCCTTGAAATCCGAAATTTTTCTTAAAAAAAATATTAGAGCTAAAAATTTTCCTGATTATTTTGATCTATACAAAAAAAAAAACGAAACATTATTTTCGTAGCCTTAAAAGGAAATCGAAAATTTTTAATTTGGTTTTAAAACAGATGATGAGTTTTTTTAGCCATTGCAATAAGTTAATATGATTTCGCCTTAGAGAAGTTTTATATGTAGCGGTATCAAGCGGTTGTTTTTTGCATTACAGAACAAAGAGTATTCCTATCACTTCGATGTGCAACTTATTACAAAAAAGAATTGATTGTTAAAAATAATAGCAGAAATCACTAAAAAACTAATTTATAAATGAATAACAAAAAACTCCAATTGTAAAGTTAAAAAGTATTCTAGTAAAATTTTTAAATACATACATATATGACATTTAAGCAAAACTAAAACCAACAAAGAATGTTTTTCATAAAATAATTAATAACAAGCAATAGATTATGTATTTTTTAACAAAAAATATTAATAATTGTAATTAAAAACAAACCAGAAGCTAAAATAAAAGTTAAAAAAAATACATTACCTTAATTTATAAAAAAAAAAAACAAAAAAACATTTATAATTTCATTTTAACCCTTTTTATGGTTTTATTAACATATTTTATTTTGTAATTTATAAACATAAATAAATTGAACTGTTAAAAAGAAAATACATTGAGTCATTGTAAGAAAAATTAAAAAAACAAGAATTTAATAAGTAAAAAAGAAAATGAAACTAATAAAAAAAAAAAAAAAAATAAAAAAAAAAACAATGAACAGAGTGCATTTAATTAATTTATTATTTTTTTAATAACAGCGCAGGAAACTTATGCCGCTATTGCGGTTCACAACATTTTTAATAATTTGGTCGTCTTTCACAACTTAAATGCGGTTGACTTTTTGCTTGTGTTTAATGGTATTGCGGTTCACCATTTTGTATGAGTTTGATTGACAAAAACGATAAATATTCACAACTGCTTACTAGCAGTTGAGTCAAACACAACTAAAAATCGTTGTGTTCCACAACACCAAAAAATAATTTGGTTGAGTCAAAGTCGGGTTGGCTGATAAACGACCAAACTTAGTTGAGTTGAGAACGGCAATAGGGGCATTAATCTATACATTTATACATATATATAGTGCCGGTCAAAAAAATGGCACCAACAAAAAATCTAGTTTCATTCCAAGGGATAAATAAATGGTAGATGAGTCCAGAATTGTATTATTTGGAAGCAAGGGATCACGTTCCTACTTAAAAAGACCCCCTAACCCAGAACCCAAATTACAACTAACCCAAATTTACAACTAAAACCATGTAACACGGTGGATCTAGCACAATCGTATGGGGTAATTTTTCTTACTATGGTGTAGGATCTATACATTGGATCAAAATCACAATAAGAACATTTATGTTGGTATACTCGGAATATGCTTCTGAAAAAAATGCCATTGGTGTGGGTCTTCCAGCAAGATTATGACCCGAAGCACACAAGCAAGCTTGCCACAAAGAGGTTTCGGGACAATAAAGTCAGTGTGATGGAATGGCCCGCTCAGAGCCCAGACCAATTAAGATTTGCTGTCCAGCAAATCTGTAAATTTGCTGTCCAGCAAATCTGTAATTTAATAAAAAGAAAAGATGCCAAAATCTTGAATATTCGATGCCAAAACGTTGTGCAGACGTTATTACAAATAAAGGTATTATTTAGAATATACAAATCATGCTCAACGTAATAAATGCATCATTTATAATTCTTTTTAATTTGTTCTTAATTTAGTGTTTAATATTAGTACAAATTGAAGTCAAGTGCTATTTTTTACTGATTGTTTTTCAAGTATTTTTTCTTTAAATAAAGTATAAGTTTTAAAATAAAATAATTAGTAAAAGTAACATTTTTTATTTTATATAGTTATACAGTTTCCTAAGCGTCTTATGACATATTTTAAAATATATCAATTTAACCTATAGGAAAATATGTATCGGAGACCTACTTTCTTAGGCTTGTTGCTATTTTTCTGACCGCAGCTGTATAATAAAATAGTAAAACATCTCCTGTCTGCCTATCTGTCCTTATTTTGTGTTCACATCACGTAAAAACTACTGGATAAATTTTAACAAAATTTTGTGAGGTACCTTCTTAATATCCCGATTGCAATATATGATATTTTTTTATCGCAAAAATATCTTATTTCCAAGAAAAAGTGGAGAAGTGAAAGGAGTGAAAGTACGTCGATTTTTTTTTACCAATTTAAAAGTAATGCATACTTTAAGGCATCGTTTATTTTTGAAAGCAGTATATTTTAAGCAATGTTGCGCAACAGATGGCGCTGTTTTAAAATAATGAGTAACTCATTTCCCGAGCCATCCCAAAGTTGAGTAAAGAAACACAGCTATTATTTCATAATGTATTTTTTTTAGTCTTAGATGCACAAAATAACAATAAATTATCCATGGATTAAATCTTTTGTTTAAATAGCAAACCAATATTTAAACAAAAAATTTAATCTCGCGATATCTTAAAAAAGATTGGCATTCACTATCCTACACAATCGTACGATTCAAAAAAATCTTACAGAATTCTGTCCTACTGAAATAATCGTTTCAAAATGGCATTGTAGATACCACACTATCATAGGTAGGAAAAAAATTTTGCAACTCTGAGAAGACCAAAATATTTCAAAAAGTAACATTGCAAATTTATTAATTTTGTCTAACTTGAAAAAATATTTTTTTGAAAATTAGGTGAAAGCGAGGTGATTTGCAATTGCTTAAAAAATGTTGAAAAAATAAAATAAATCTATTCAAGAAAAATAAATGATATAATAATTGTGTATTACACTATATGCAATGCTTTCCGGTGGGTCTGGAACCTCAAGTATGCTGTTGCACTCTCAACATAAGTGTGTCACGGGTTTGATGGTCTCCAAACCTCAAAAAAAGGCGTTAGAACGTCAGTCCAGGCTTGCCATGTTCCATAAATTGCTACTCATTGTGCAATATTCGCATTGTACAATGGGGGCGTTAGTCTACGCTTAAATTTTACTCAGTGTTAAGACCACCGGTTATGTTTGGGTGATAATGCATAACCGCCCCTATGCTGTTGACGGGCAGGATATAAACATTGATGATTTATATTTCAGTATATACTGAGATGCTCATAACCTCTAGGATCGGGCCAGGTACGGGAGGGATTGGTGGGGTTGTCAATTATAAGCAAAGGCCCCCAACCAAAAAAAGTGGTTAAAATGAAAATTCATTGGTTTGCTAAATATTTAGCAAAGTGACACAAACCTACCTTGTTGAAAGCTGGTATGCTACTGATTTAAAATTTTTGCATGTTTTGCTCTCTCTGTGAGATTGTGGTTGCGATTGTGTATGTGCTCACAGACCCTTAGGGGTTTGCGTTGATTATAACTGACATTTCGTTCTATAATGAACGCAAGTCTCTTCTGACAATTTTGTAATACCCAGAGGCCGATAGTGAACAATCATCGGTCAGCTTTGTTTATCGTATGGCGACAATGGTTATGTTGTTATCGTGCGTATATTTTTGTGATCTCCACAATTTTGTTTCTCAAACCATTACAATTTAATTGACTGATTGGGAAAGATCTGCCGGGATCAGTATTTTACATTTGCCGCTGTGTGAGGTGTCTTGGCGGTGTATTCACCTGAGGTGGAGTTGTAAGTGTTAATACGGGTTGCTATAAATGAGAAGTGTTCTGTACATTTGGCGGACTAGGTTTTAATTGCGCCGTTAAGTTAGGGTGATGCTGGCAGTAGCAGTAGCATTTGCGCAGCAGGAGGCTAGGAAACTAGCACTTCAATCCCTGTGAGAGCGTAAATCTGTACAGCGCCTTATATGATACCATTTTTTACACTGAACTAATGTAACATTCCTCCGAATTACTGTATTACAAATAGAGCAATGTGTTCAATTGTGTCTCAGAGGTGGGGATGAGACCGAGTTTTGCAGGGCTGCAATTGGAGGAGTAGTGCTGGTGTTAGTTGGTTGATTTTTGCAACAACTCGCCACAAAGCTTGGGGACCAACCGCGGTGGCTGGTGAGACCTGAGCACCTTTTCACAAAATTAGTATTTGACCGATATAATGTTGCGGGTTATTCTGTTATGACACACTGAACAAATCCACAGTATGGACCTGGGTTTTGCTCAATGCCAACTATAATTAATAGTATCTGGAGCAAAATAGCTGGCATATTTTGCTCACCTGATGAAAAAACTTTCGGTGGTACAGCTGTTGCTGAGTTGACAATCTTTGGCTGAGTGATACTCGGGTCGTTCCGGAGCAAAGATCCAATTGTTGTGGGAACGGACAATTTGGCCAGGTACGGACGTCAGTATTCACCCCTATTCTATTTCGCGTCGTCGGCACAATACGACGACGTTTTGTTTCGACGGGTTCAAATTGGTATTCCCTTTGTCGACACCAACATTTATCGATGACTGTTTATTTTCATTTGATATTTTGTAAGAAAATGTGACGTCGAAATTTTTTTGTGTAGACAATAATTTTGTCGTCTTGGTTTTTTTAAACGAGTAAATTGCAACAAAATTGAAAATATTTAAATAACGAATCCAATACAATTCGGAAAATTAGTGGAAGAAGTAATTTTAAAGAGCTGTGCGATGGTTGAGCTTTGCCTTTTTCTCTGCAAGAAGATTTCAGTGGCAAAAGATGTGGAAATAAAGAATATATATAATACGAAAAATGTATCAGTTAGTGCAAAATTCCAGGGATCTAATCGCCGCATTCAATATCGAGTAAAATCTCTCGTAATTTTTCAATTTGGGATCATGACACTCGATATCGAATAAAAATTATCGTAATTTTATTTGAAAGGAAATGTTTTTAAACCGTGTTTTCTTGTTCAATTATTGACTTATTATAATTCTATTACAATTTTATAAAAATAACGATTCGATTGGAATAATTAGCTTACTCTACTCGCATCAAATTTGTTACTCGATGCGATAGTTTACTCAATATCGAATGCGATGATTAGGCCCCAGCTTTATCTTTTATTTTTCAAAATTTCAAAATAAATAATAAAATCTCAGAGAATGTTAAATTCAAAGCAGTTTATTTATATATACAAACCTTTTATCTACAAATTTTGTCAGTTCAGCTTTTGAGCTTTTTTTCAAATTGGCTTAATGATATTTATATTTTTTTATGTTTCAGTGGTTTTGGCAATTTTCTCCTCTTTTACTCAAATAAAAGACAAACAAAAATTTGTTTTAAACATTTTATTCATTCAATACTTAACAAAATATTCATGTATGTTTGTGTAGATAAAACTAATTTAAAAATAAATATTTAAAATAATATATATTTGATAAAGAACAGTTCACGAAGTAGTTATCAATTAATGTAAAAGTAATAAATATGGCAACTACTTAAAATTACTTTAACAAACTTCTAACTTATAAAAATAATAGATCATAGAAAATAAAAGCGTTTCAAATATAAAAGACAAGCATACGAATTGTGTTAAGATATAACACAGTTTCGAACAATTCGAAGGCCATAAAGTGAAACTCTAAGATTACTTTCCCTACATAATGCAAAATAAAACTGTTAATTTTATGGAGAAAAATAAATATACAGTGTCCGTCCGCCATTAGTGTTCGAATTTAAGCATACTATCAAAATGTTGGAAATAATTCTAGAAAAAAATTTACTTCAAAACAGAAGAATGGACATTAAATATAAACTAAAAATTAAAAATGGAGGTAAATTTTCCAAAAAATAAAACATAAACAATATACGCCAAAATCACGTCTTGTATGGGTCACCCTTTAGCTTTTAATTTTTTCTACTTTTTATAATACGTTACCAATGGCAACACCCTTTAATTTTTATTTTGTACACTTCTTGTGGACATATGTACATAATTATACGCACTGTGTAAAAAACAAGTGGCTATCTACAACGGTTAAAAATATTGGCATATACAACAAGATACATCATCTTTTGGGACACCCTTTTATTTCCAATTTTGAATTTTATCCTTGTTATAGCAGACAGTGAAACAGTTGATTATATCACCTATGGGGACACCCTTTAATTTATAGATATTTAAAATTCTTTCTATATCAGACACTGTGTCTGCACATTCTGGGTAATTTTCAAGTTTTTGTCTATAATGATTTAAAAGATAAGACCATACACATACATCAAACTACATTATCCATGGGAACACCCTTTCATTTACAAATACTTATACTTCTTTTTATATCGGACACATTCTGTGTAATTTTCAAGTGTCTGTCTATAATGCTTCAAAAGATAAGGTCATACACATATGTACATCACATTACGCCACCTATGGGGAAACGCTACAATTTTTAAGTTTAGGTATTTATGATATAGTAATACTGAACTTGAACAAATTTAAAATACCTGGCTTTAACAACTTAAGTGGTATGAGGACACCCTCTAATTTTTAAAATTATATTTTTTTGATGGGATATTTTTTTTATCCAGTAAGGATAACCTATCAAATAAAAAATTTCAAAATCAGGCCCTTCCTTGAGATTTAAGTCCTGGCCTTAACTATCACTATCCTACACAATCGTACAATTTAACAAATAAGAAACATCGTCTTAAAATAAGGTTGTGCCAATAAGTGCCAATCTATTATGTGTGTAATAGATTACCTAACCGTCTGTCACACAAGTACAATTCTAATAATATTTAGCACCATTGACATACAATTGTGTTAATTATTTTTTGTTAAAGGGTTAGAAAATATTTCCACACTCCTAAAAATGCGAGTACTTCTGTGTCGAGTACTCGTATGCTTCATTTAGTAAACAACGCATATTCAGGCAATATTGTAAACAAACTTACCCATAGTTAATGGGTCTAATTATTGATTCCGCACGGAACGGAAAATCCAACGGAAAGAAATATCGATCGATATGCACATTGCAATTATTCATTCCTGCGGTATAAGCTTTCTGCGAAATCGATTTAACATCTCTGTTTTTCTTAAATCTGAGTTGATTTTGTGTCAAATTTTGGTAAAAAAGACATTTGAAATTTTTTTTGAACACAAAAACACTCTTTTAAAAGTAAAATATAATAAAATACAAAGCAGGGAAAAATATGGATACAATAGCCTTTTATAAGGATAGTAGTGAAGATTATTGCTTAGACATTCGGGTGGAAAGAAGAATTTTGCGGTATAAATCTGAAGATGTGTTGCAGATGAATCATACGGAGTAAGTTAAAATAAAGAAATTGAAATAAGTATATGTTTGATGAAATATTTATGATTAATTCTACAGCTTTCAGAAAATTTTTCGTTTAAATAAGGCAGCATTTAAATATATGTATTTTGTCTGAGCTTGAGACTACGAGTTCAGGAAGTGATCGTCAAGAAACACACAAGATTAACTTTCGGTTTGTTTAAGGTTTTTTGCAGAAGGCAGCTATCAGCATAGTGTTTGTGAGGATTTTAATGTTAATATAGCGCATTCAACGTTTTGCAAAGTATTGGCTGAAGTATTAAACAAGTTAGAGAATTTGTTGTGCAGCAAATGGATATCAATAAGCATGAGTGCAGATGAGGAAAGAATGGCGAAAATGGCTTTCTATGAAAAATGTCGTATTCCAAATGTTGTAATGGCTGTGGATGCAGGGGTGCGTTGGCTAAACCCACAAGCAATGTCCTGATTTCTTTGCATTAAATTAACCATTGCTTCTAGTTGCAATTTATGTGTGTATTTTTCTCTTTTATTCCTATAAAAATATTTTTCCAAAATAAAACAGATAAACTAAAACAAATTTTCTTATATTTTTGTTCTTTCCGTCAGCTTTTCGTTACAAAATTTGAACACAAGCAAAATGAAAAAAATATCTACTTTGCGGAATTAATAATATTGCAATACCGTCATTGTTTTTTTCAGAGTATGGTCAAGTGCGAAAAGTTATTGGACATGCTGTTGAGTCTTTTCTAGAAAACTTGAAGTTTTAAGAGATTATCTGACTTAAAAGGAGCGTGTTAGCTTTTCTTAAAACAAAAAAAAACTTATAAAATATTTGTTTCATTAGGTTTGCAGTGGATTACATCTAATTCCTATCAGTGTCTGTCTGTCTTCATAAATACATATGTATTGTTTGTCCATTTAGCACAGTTGGAAGCAATTGGAGTTGAGTTGCACAGGGTGCAGTCCTGTCTATAGAACATGGGTCTAATTCCTATAAAGTTATGTCTTGATTTTAGCGGTTAATAGTCTCCGCCTTCGCAAATAAAGTGGCGTTTGTAGTTAGGGAACAATTTCTTTCCACTTTACGTGAAATAAAAAGCTTGGGCTAGCCGTAAAACAAATTAAGGCGAAGCTCGTTCTATTTATGTAAAATGATAGAATAATTGATTTTCGATCCATTCTTCTCAACAATATTAAGATCAACAAATAGTGCCAAATATATGGGTGCATCTTTAATTTTATAATGAATATTGTGAAAACACTTCGAAAGGTGTTAAGATTTGCTTCGATGTACATATATTACCAGTGACTTTCGTTCTATTTCTAAGGATACTTCAGATATAATCCTAAATTTACTACTACTAAAATTTGTAGTTAGTCCACTGTTAAGTGTTAGATGTAGAATGCAGAAACTTCTGGTTAGGGGTAGATCACATCTCTTCTAATATTATCCATGTGTTAATATTACATTGTGGGTATCGGGAACCATATCGCCATATTTAAGAGGCTTCCGAATAACTGTAGGGTGACAAAAGCGGAGGCGAGTTCCTTAGGAGAGAATGTCATTTCGACAAGCGTCATAAACATGAAGCTAGAAAAGGAAACTAATAGAGGATGAGCCACTAAGGATGAATGTAAAATCTATTGACAACTGTGGCCTCTGTTGAACGGACACAGTCACCAACTTTTTTCTCGAAGGGCTTTACCAATAATTGATCACAATGATTTGGGGAAGTCCCTGTGAGGCTAACGATTCCCTTGGTACCAGCCGTTTAGATACTGGTTATACCACGAATGTTCTTAACCTCCATAGTCAGGCCCCGTGCAAGCCTCGGTAATTGCTGCCCTCATATACCCCGGGAGCATTGGCGTCAAGGTGTTAGGAGTCAATAGAACAATATACCCCCGTGGGTTGGGTCCCGTGGTATCACAATGGACAGCAGTGTGTTGAATAGATAGAATTCTAACCGATACACATACATAAATCTCAAGAATTATAGAAGACAAGATGCTCATGTTTTCCCGTACGTATATGACGTAGTTCGGTTGCCAAGTCTGTAATCAACAAATTGTAAGTTCTAGGCAAAAATATGCAACCCTGCAAATTAAATTTTCCTATTTTGTATTGAAACTCTCATATTTTTATATTTATACTCAGAATTATTAGCCAATAGGAAGACAGTTACGTTACGTCATCAGGCCGAAATGCGCAAAAAGTTTCAAATTTATTTCGGGATGGCGTAATCTTGTCTTCTATTTGTCTATTTGTCTTCTATTTCTTGCTAACGCTGCTTTATATCATCCTGCACCGAAAATAAGTAATTTAAAGCTGAAATTACGAGCGAAAACTAAAGTGCTCATACTGGATTATCTGACATTTAAGATAATTTCGCAAACAGCTGATCTCTTTAACTTTTATACCAAGTTTTTGTTCTTAATTAAGAGATACACGAATAAACGAAAAAACACTGCGACAAAATTTGAGTAGATATATGTATACGAAGAAAGCTGAAGAAGGATGACGCCATTCAGAAAACGCATTACATTCTGCTAGTGTCTAAAATAAAATTTGTCCCAGTTTTCTCTAAAATTATATTTATGTACTTGTGTATATACAGGGTCTGGCAGAAATAACTCCCCGATTAGAAAGTAACATTAAGCAGATGAGAGATTGGGCAGTGTTGAGAGGGTGCGCGTCTTTGAGTAGCTGCACGCGTGCCATTTTCAGTGTAGATACTATGGCAGGAGTTGGATAGTCTCCAACCCCTAAGCAAGAGATTAGTACATGGGTCCATGGTTTTCCATGTTCTAAATATTCCTACTCACTGTGACTGTGCGGTACATATAGGGCGCTTATCGATGCACATTATCGCTTTTATTTCACTCACTGGTAAGACCTCCGTCGGATAGGAACCAACGGCTAGGTGCCTTGATGACATCGTCCTCATACTTTGCAAACCCTAAAAGAAGTGATAACGCGAGAAGTTGAACCCATTTCACCTGACATGTCTCGTAAAGTAATCGACAACTTCAAAGTACTACTTAACCAGTGTTTCAACAGTGGGAGAAACTATTTGATAGATGTATTGTTTAAAAAGTAAATTAATTAAAATAATGTTTAGATATTCTTAAACGACACAATCTGTACTTTTAGTTGATAAAAATAAAAACTTCCTACCTTATTTAATTTTATTTTTATTAGCTTCCCTAATAGGGAAGGTTTTCAGGCCGGACCCTGTACAATAAACGCCACTAACATTTCGACTATAAGTCTTAAAGACACTGTTTCTTTTAACGAATACCTAAATATCCACTTCGCGAATTTAGCTGTGATCCACCATATGAAAACTGTGATTCTCTCTAAAACGTTTATTTGTTATGTTTTTACTTAAAAGCTTTAATTTTTTTAATTAGTTAGATTCGAGAATTCATTGTTTTAGTTTCGTCCATGTTCCTCGTTTCTATATTATTATTGTTTTTATTGTTTTATTTTGTTTTCCTTAAAATAATTTCAGTTTAGTTTTATTTAGTCTTAATACGAGTTTAATAAATTAAAGTAAAAAGCGCTAGGCGTGTGATATTTGTAATAAATTATCTTAATACTAGATTTCTACAAATGTTTCAATTATTGACGCATATTAAAATTATTGTACAAATTAGTTGTCTTTTTTTCTTTTGTTGCTTGTTGCTTGTTGCTTGTTTTTCGAATGAAATTTGAATTCCAATTTAAATCGTTTCTACATTACTATACGCAATTTTTACCTTAAACGCACTAAATTCGTTTTGGAACGAATGAAAACTACTAACAAAATAATTGCATAATGTTTTTTTGTCTTTCAATATTCGTATAAACTATTTTTGTCAACATCAACACTTTTTTGCCTCAAACATTCAATCAAACTCTGCTTTGAAAATATTTACTTGAAAACAACCTGTGCGTTAATGTCTGAATTATCTAAGCATTTATGCTAATTTAGTTAGTAATTGTTGTAGTAGTTGATTTGCTGGCTGGCGCTGGCTGGTGTTGAAGTGCAAATATTTAGGACGTGTTCATCCCAAGTTTTGGTGTCATTCAAAATCACAAATTGTCCTGTTAGATTTATGTAAGCGTTTTTCCTAATAGAGCGGCAGCTTCTTCGGGTATGTCTAATTCCTTAGCTTTTGCAATATTAAAATACGAAGTTGCGCTGTAGTTAAATAATTCAAAATCATATCTGGAAAGATAGAAATGTGAAACAAATTTAAACTTAACTATCTAGCAAAGTTGCTATAGAGTATTTTAAGAAAACGGATATTTCGCTGTCCCCACAAACGTTATGTTCGTCCTGACAATGTTTTGTTCGATTTTGATTTGGTAGTAATCCACACTAAATTTTAAGAGTTTTACGTATTTACTTTATAATGGGTGATTTTTTTGAGGTTAGGATTTTCATGCATTAGTATTTGACAGATCACGTGAGATTTCAGACATGGTGCCAAAGAGAAAGATGCTCAGTATGCTTTGACATTTCATCATGAATAGACTTACTAACGAGCAACGCTTGCAAATCATTGAATTTTATTACCAAAATCAGTGTTCGGTTCGAAATGTGTTTTATCGACAAATTTTGTTCAGCGATGAGGCTCATTTCTGGTTGAATGGCTACGTAAATAAGCAAAATTGCCGCATTTGGAGTGAAGAGCAACCAGAAGCCGTTCAAGAACTGCCCATGCATCCCGAAAAATGCACTGTTTGGTGTGGTTTGTACGCTGGTGGAATCATTGGACCGTATTTTTTCAAAGATGCTGTTGGACGCAACGTTACGGTGAATGGCGATCGCTATCGTTCGATGCTAACAAACTTTTTGTTGCCAAAAATGGAACAACTGAACTTGGTTGACATGTGGCTTCAACAAGATGGCGCTACATGCCACACAGCTCGCGATTCTATGGCCATTTTGAGGGAAAACTTCGGAGAACAATTCATCTCAAGAAATGGACCGGTAAGTTGGCCACCAAGATCATGCGATTTGACGCCTTTAGACTATTTTTTGTGGGGCTACGTCAAGTCTAAAGTCTACAGAAATAAGCCAGCAACTATTCCAGCTTTGGAAGACAACATTTCCGAAGAAATTCGGGCTATTCCGGCCGAAATGCTCGAAAAAGTTGCCCAAAATTGGACTTTCCGAATGGACCACCTAAGACGCAGCCGCGGTCAACATTTAAATGAAATTATCTTCAAAAAGTAAATGTCATGCGTTTTTTTTTAAAAAAAAGTTCTCAAGCTCTTAAAAAATCACTCGTTATAAAGATACTCGTCCCTAGATAAAGTTCTAAAATGCTAAAAATTATTGTAAAGCTCTGTAAAAGGTGTTCAAAATATTTTAATAACAAAATCAGTTGGCTATTTGGCAGTAAGTGATTCATTTTTTGTCATTATTTTAAAACAGTGCCATCTGTTACGCAACTGTGTTTAAAATATACCGCTTTAAAAAATAAAAGATGCCTCAAAGTATGCATTGCCTTTAAATCGGTAAAACAAACCGCCGTACTCTCACTGCTTTTTTTATTGGAATCAGGATACTAAGATACCTCCTTACAAAATTTTGCTAAAATCCATCCAGTAGTTTTTACGTTATGCGACGACAAAGAAAGACGGACAGTCAGGAAATGAGTTACTATTTTATTAATTGTATAGATATTAGAATATCATAGTATTGGCTTAGTCTGCATATGTACCAAAAACTGTCGAAATTTTTTTTTTAATGTATAAACGTATATGTATAATAGTCGCTGATATTATTACATTATTATTAATGAAGGGGGAATATCGAAGCAGACCACTTCCTTAATGGGTCTCTTTTCCACCCCCTTCCTTCTCTAATGATTGCTATACATATGCCACCGACTTATAATTTACGGTTATCTTACTTTAATTGAGTCACGCGCTATCATCAGCCTTTACTCTTGACTTTAGTGATCCCAGAATGTTGACTGGTAACTGCCGGCCTTCTTTCTTGCTAGTATTTGGCCAAGACAAGTTATACAAGTTTCTGTCCGTGGTTCTGTGTCTTATGCTAGCCAGTGCTGGACAGTTACACACAATGGGTCTCATGCATAAAACGTGAGCTTGAGCTCGGACTCGATTTTTAGAGTAAAAGGTGCTTGTCGTATGCATAATAAAATTTGAAGTATTTGCTTTTACTCACAGCTCACGTTTGATCTCATCGTGCTCAGTTTGAACTAAGTGAGATGAGCTTGAGCTCATTTTCATATGCATAAAAACAACCTTTTGCTTTCTTTTGTGAGCTCTTGCTCAAATTTTGTTGAGCCTACCTTATAATTGACTCGCGTACACTAAAAAGGAATCATGGCTGAATATTTTGTGCCACAAAGAAATACAAAATGTTATCAACAGCGCACATAGGGGTATTTTGCCAATCTAGCCGGACATTACTTTTTTTTTTAGCTTATATTGGCTCTAAAAATTTACTGAGTGCACCTAGGTCAATGAAACTTTGCAGAAAAATCTGCTATGGTCATTGGCTATCAAAGCTAGAAAATAGTAAAAATCGGACCAAGGAGAAAAAAGTTCCCCTTGGAAGAACTAATCCTACCTCTGAAAAATGCAATTTTTTTTTAATTTTCCCGGTATTTTGTTTAGCAATTACAACTTTTAAGGTCAAAGAATGTTCAAAAACTTAAAGTTGGACTTAAGTGATTCTTAAATGCCATTTTTATCCCCGCCCCTTTTGTGGGCGGTTAAATAAAATATTATTTAAAAAAATAATGCAATTATTCAAAGAAATAGATTTTATACTTCTTAAAACCATAAAAAATTATTTTTATGGACAGGGGGAGGTCTTCCTATAATCCCACCCCTAAAACGTCCCAGTGAAAAAAAAAATTTTTTTTGCCAATTTTCTAAAAATAATCATTTTAATCAAAAGCCTATTAATAATATCTAAGTTACACTGAACCCTTGAAAACTTTCTAGCGAAATTCTGCCTGTAAAGCCGGAAATGCTTGTTTCGTGCCTCAGCCGCTTCTTCTGATAATAGCCCAATAGGCAACAATGCCTCATTCATAACAGTTGCACCATGTATTAAAATCTTGTGCATTGTAGGTGTCATAGGATGCCACTCATATAGAGAAACGTAAAGTTTTGCAGTATCTAAGCAATAATCGGCAAACTCGTGTAATTGGATATTGTGACCACTTGATATTACTTCAATAATAACCTTGATTCGGTATATGAAATCAAATTAAATTCCAGTTATTTCTGCAGCTAATTTAGGATTGGAAAAAAATCTTCTGCTAGTGTTACCATCATTGGTGTTTCCAAATCCAGCTTTCGGTACAACCACTATTAGCCCTAGTTCACTTCTAAATTTTTCTTGTATATTTTTTTTCTCGCTTTAACAATGGCTTTCTCCGCATCAGATTTTATTTGCCATTTTTTCACAGTCAGTTTATATGACATGTGTAATATGCTCTCAAATAGGCGAATTCTGGCGTGCAAAGTAGATAGTCCGAAAGAAAGGGCATCTACATCTATATCTCTTTTTATATTTAAATTGTTAAACTCTTTTGAAGTACCTCCACAAATATAGCACTTCATTGTGGACGTGTTTTGTGAAGCGGCATTACATACTTTTGCATCTATCATTGTAAATACCATTGTATGCTTTATGACATACAACTTTCCTTCTAGTGAAAAATTTGTGTTTTGTAATGTACTAATGGCCTCTTGTACATAGTCAATTTCTTCTTGGATTACATCCACAGCTTCTTTAACAAATCTGATGCGAATAGGTCGGGGGTTGGTTTTGCCATAATATATTTTTTCCTTTTGTACCATACATCAGTCGAAGTGGTACGAAACTGCTCTGAAATATATGTGAATCTAAGGCATAATCTTCCATCTTTTGCTTAAATTGAGCCTGATGTGATCCATCGCAGCCCCATTTGCTTATTAGTTCCAAGGAGGTACATCCTTTTATTCTTGAGTCACATACAACATCTTTTAAATATGTTATTAATCTACTTGCAGTATGGTTAAGCAAATCTTGAATATTTATTTGAGAACATGTTTCCGTTATGTTATATGCTTCTTTTCGAGGATAACACTTATTTTCGTAGCTGCACAGGTATCTACTTTTTTACCTTTTTGCTCATTTTTTTACAAGTAATAACAGTGTTAGATGCAATGATTTAAATAAAAAACATCTACCTTCAGTTATTGAAAACCAAAATGTTTTAACAATATAAAAAGGTTCCTTACTCGTATTTACCTATGTAAGATAAGAAGCAACAGAAAAAGGTGTAATTTTTAAAAAATCGCCAAAAAAATGGCGCACCTATGCGCAAGCTGTTTTTTTACAGTATAAAAGTAGAGATCGCAAATTTTATAGTGATATATAACATTTTTAGGGCCGCGATGGAGATCACTCTTAAAAAGCTTTTCACTTTTTTTTTACAAAAAATTTTACAAAAAAAAAACTTTTTTTTAATTTTGAATGAAATTTTTTGTCATTAAAATTTAAAAAAAAAAATTATAAAAATTAACATAAGTAGCTACTAATAAACCATTTCACAGAAAAAAAAAATCAATACAAAATCTTTATTCGTTTAGCCACCAAAAAATATATTGCAAACCTCTCAAAATCGTTTAAAGTCAATAAAAACGTATACGATATACTCAACTTTCCTGACTTTAACAGTGTCCCAAAACGACAAATCTCAAGCAAAAGCCTTGAAAATTCACTATACGATGCAGAATTTTGTTGTCTGTCGAGTTGCATACTTAAATTTTTACATTTCTCAAAATAAATTTTTTGCCTAATGTCCGGCTAGATTGGCAAAATACCCCTCTGTGCAGCGTAAAACTAATTTAGCAAGTGAGGATACGAAATTATACAGGTTTGTATTCTTAATTATTAATTTTTTTATATAATTAATAATAAAATGATAAATACATAGGTTTGATGATAGTAGCATCTGTTGGTCGGCTAATTATTTTTCCATTTGCAATTGGAGTGATTGATTGAACTCATATAAAAATTAAAAAGACCAACAAATCAAAGCGATGAGTATATTTGTAGAAAAGGCTTCCGCTCTATAAATGTGCAGGCAACTTGTGATGGAAAAGAACTTTTTACAAGCGTTGACATATCCTAGCCTGGTTTAGTTAATGACTCACGCATCTTACGAAACAGCGAGGTCTGTAGAATAACGCAAAATGCTACGAACGATGCATTACTTCTCGGGGATGAGGACTATGGAATACGCCAATGGCTAATGACACCATTCCGAAACCCAACAACTGACATAGAAAAAGCATTCAACAAAGTGTTTACAAGAGAACGTGTCATTATAGTACGGTGTTTTGGGCAATTGATTTTCGATACTTCAATACAAAATTCGGGTATCGACAGAGTTATCGCCCCACGTAATAGCCAGTTATTTCATTTTGCATAACATAGCTAAATTTTTAAATTTCTATTAATGACGATTACAACAATACTGATATATGGCAATTATTAAACGATATCGAACAACAAACAGCAAGAAATTCTGATTCTACTTCACTTTCACTTGACGGCATGTTTGCACTTCAATAACAATTAGACGTTTGATCTCCCTTTGCTCAAGTAATTGCAATTGGTTTGAACTTATTTTTATGCATACAAAATTGAGCAATTGCTCACCTGCCTCAACTCAGCGCTTTTACTCGTTTTTATGCATGAGGCCCAATGTGCGCTACCGTATCAGCCTCTTCTAGGCACAGTCTGCAAATATCATCTTCTTCGATCTTTTTTTTGGCTAGATGACACTTGAAGTTTACATGACCAGTCATCAACGCAGTTATTAAACCCTATCAAATTTACGCTCAATTTACCTCTGAGATGCCGTTGGCCACCAAACTTTAGATGCGTAAATTATTATGGGTCGCACCATAATTTTTTTGTAAAAAAGTTTATAGAATATAGAACATTTTTTTGTAAAACAAAATTCTAAAATTTTTTTGGCTACCTCTATGTGTATTGCTTTCTATAAAGGTCTTTAATACAAATCAAAGCCGAAAAACCTTACTTACCTAACTCCTTGCAGGGGGTTATTGATCCCCTGTGGTGGGCGCGTTTTTTTCATGCACCCTCGAATGAAATGGTTTGATGTTGCTGAATGGCATTATCGAAATTTTTGAAACTATGCCTGGCAGATTGGTGGGCTTGAATTTTCTGTATCTCTTCTGGTGCCTTGTCAAATTTTTTTTTAACCCGAACACATACGGACTCATCAACTTCTCTATGTAAAAGGATCCAGAAAATATATGCTTTGTGGGATCGGAATATTGTAGAAATTATACACGGAATGACAAACCTATACTTACATATATACCATTTCCACATTTAAAAAATTTTTGTGAGTCTTCCAGTGAATCGTTTTAAAGCGTTAAGCAATTTTTTTAATTGGTTTAAAATTTTAATGAAAATTTTCTCAGAGCCCACTGAAGTGTTTTTGAGCTCAAGAATTAGTTTATCAGTGAGTAACTTTAGTATCGGGGAAAAAATTAAAAATCGGCCATAACCGTAAAAACTTTGAAAAAGCGGTTGACATTAAAAGCTCTCCTGTAAAAATTACTTTTTTACCCTTTCTATTTGCGCGGTCAGATATACGATTGTCTCTCTATTTTACTTATCAATTTTTAAAGATCTAGGTTTAGATTTTGAACGATTTCTTTATCATTCGTTGATTCTTTTAAGCTTGCAAATGCATTACTTTGTAGCTTAATGGGTTGTGGATTTCTACCGGGATTTTTGCTGCACTTTTTATTTTGTTCATCTTTTAAATGGGCATAATTTCGTGGATCGGATCTTTTCAGATAAGATTTTGTCGCAAATCAAACATGTTGCTATTTCTTATATTTTGGTTTCATTTTTAAACTTTTAAAACGACAATAACAATTGCGACAAAACTTTTATCAACGATACAGTTTATTTGAATTTTCCTGAAAAATATTTTCATTATTTTCCTAATAATTAATTCGCTTTAAAAATTCGCTATAATTTATCGAATGCAAATGCATATCGAGGGTTTATATTCAAAAAGTGTTATCTGCAAATTCACAATTTTACAGGAGAGCGAAAACACGGTTTTTGTCGTTAACTATAAGAGTAGTAACTAAATTTTGATTCTTGGAGAAAAACAGTATTTAGCGCCTGCAAATGCTTCCACTTTGTTGAATTGAACGGGGACCAGATTGTAAAGGTTTTGGACCAGATTGTAAAGGAAGATAGATAAGGGATTTTAATTGTGAAACAGTTGAATCATTTTTTCCCTGTCCAGGTCTAATAGAGTTTTTTGTCGTTATAATCTTTGAAAACATTATAGTTTAGATAAAGAGCATCAAAAGGTATTTTTGCTATTTTACCATCTATTTTTCTTCGTTTGTTACACTTATATAATCATTCGGCATATAAATTGCTGATTTTTTAGTTTCCTCTCAATCTTAGCATGTGCACTGTCGCACTCCATTTGAGGGTGAGGCTTATCTAAGTATTTTTGCTCAATTATTTTATTATTTTCCATTAGCCACAACCATCGGAGTATATAATGATTGGTAGCATATCCGACAAGCAATGGGTGTTTAAATGATGCATTATACAGGAAGCAAATGTCGATACTGATGGATCCCCTCTGCTTTCGTTCCACCAGTAGTTTGTGCATTGATGTGTTCAAAGATTGTAAACAGTGCACCTGAAGACGCTGTTTATAGTAAATGGCGGATGCGTTTATGTCAGGACAAAGTTTTACTGCTTGGTAAATACATGACACTTTCCTTCCTGAGCATCAACTTTGTCCTGTTGCCCACGTTCTTTTTTTAAAATATGTGACTTACATTCGTCTAATTAAACTTGTTTGGCTCTAAATCCAACTCATGTTATATTGTGTTGTTTCAAAAAATTGTAAAACGTAAAAGATGATACGGGACGAACCTTATTACTCAAACATTTAGATTTATAGTCCCTATAAATATCGGCTTTTTTTAAATGTTGTGGCTATGTATATCTTAGTATTGTCCTTGCGGCAGTAATGGCTTTCTATTTTGTCCAGTTTTTCAAAATATTAACAGTTACATTCCTCTATTTATACCAAGAGTGGAAATGAACATGACTTTACATACATGAAAAAGTTTGTGGTTGTAGGGAAGTTTATACATAAAAGTACTAGTTCTTTTACAACTTTGTGCTGTACTCCTTTTTTTAGGAGTCTGTGTTACGTGGGCCTTTACAAAAACTTGTTTAGCTTCCCAGGACATTTTCCAAAGCGTTCAAAAAATACTTTTTCTAGCAACATAATCCAGTTGTTGGCAGTGTCTTACGAGACTTTTAAAGCAAGTTTTCAACAAACATGCTGGTCCAATTTCTTTTTGTTTTCTTGTGACATTTTGTTTTTTCATACGTTTTTTTGCATTTTGTAGTCTATTTTCTGAAACAGAATAATGGTCCTTGTTTCTTCTATGATAAGAGGCTATATTGTGATTGATATGTACATTTTCAGAATCTAGAGTAGAGTTTTGATTACAATAATAAGGCCCATTATTATAACTTGCCTTTAGCTAAAGTTAGGTTTTTGTTAAAATTAATATGGCATGTGACAGTTAAGTCAGGGAACACGTTTCTATTAAAAAACATTTTGGTCAAAAGTGCTGATAGCACTTTTTGAATATAAACCTTCGATATGCAAATGGAAAAATTGGCAAAATATGCGAATAATTCGTGTTTTGTGAATACGAAACTGAACTTTCGCCGTATCGCTAGTTATATGTAAGTGCTTAGTAACCAATACAGATACAATTTTTCCGCTAAACATTCCAACGAAAGTAAAAACAAACTACAACTACGAAAGCATTACAACTACAAAATGGCATTTCTATATTTTGGTTAAACTTTGATTTTGTAGGGAATTTTTTGGAAATTATTTTTTTGTTGAAATTTCCGCTTAAAGGTTTTTTGTAAAAATCGCATTTAAATGGGGAATCGCGTTAGCGGAGCTGAAACATTAAAGGAAATTTGTATTTTAAAAAATTACTGTAAAAACAAATCCAAAAGGGAAAAACAATTTAAGGCAGCCCAAAGAACCCACCAGATAATTTTTTTCTGCTGCCTTACCTTTTTTCAGTTATTTATTTAAATGTGAACGCGCACAGGGAAATTGACCAAAGGGTAGGGTGCGGTTTCTCGCGGAACTGACATGAACTCACTTTATCATTTTCGGTCATAATCGGAAGTTCCGGGGTGATAATAAGTTTGTTAAATTTTTACCTTTACCTACCCATTTCTATTTGCGCGGTCACATATACATATATATCTAGTCTGGCAGTTAAAGATGATTAGACGTTGCAATAGTTGTAGAAAATGGCCTCGAGGTTCATAGAGGTCCAACTCTCGTTCTGTCAGTTATGACATTTCCATCAACTTAACACATACCGGGTGCCGCGTGAATTCAACATATGAAGAAATATAATTTCTGCATTTCAAAATGCGTTTTTTTTAACACAATTAAGATTTAATTATTTCTTACACTGCAAAATGACTTATTTAAGTGGGGAACTTATATAAACGGAGCACATTTAAGCGAGAATTCGGCGCGACATTAGAAGCATTTTTTAGTAATAAGTATTTTTTATCATTTATTATAATTTCGAGTTTTCAGAAGTGACTCACATAAGTCCACAGCCTTGAGTGCACCTTTATGTAAAAAATATGTATCTGGAAGGATTTTAACAAAATGTTGTGAGGAAGTACCTTAGCATCCTGATTTCAATATAGAATAATATTTTCCGCAAAATACCTTATTTTCAAGAGATAATAAAAAATATTTCCAAGAGATAATAAAAGCAGTAAAAGTACGCCGACTTTCTTTGGCCGATTTAAAGGTACTGCATACTTTAAGGCATCTTTTAATTCTGAAAGCGAGATATTTTAAACACGGTTACGCAATAGATGGCGCTCTTTTAAAATAATTAAAAAATATGCCAAATAGCCAATTGAATAAAATTTGTATTTGATTTGTGTTTTTACTTTGTAGAATTACATTGTTATTAAAATATTTTAAACGCCTTTTATAGAGCTTTGCAATAATTTTTAGATTTTTTAATAAATTCTAGAATTTTGTTCAGGTATGGGTACCTTAATATAAAGTATTTACATAAACCCTAACTGAAGCACTATAAAAGTAAGAGTCTTGCAATTTGTGTGGAGTACTTTCAAAGCAAAATCGAGCAAAATATTGTCAGGACGCCCAGTAATTTCCTGTCTGTCTGTATTTCTGTCTGTCTGTCTGTCTTCGAATTACGTAAAAATTAGTAAATGTATGTTAACAATTTTGTGATTCCAATATAGAATTATTTTTTTTCACAAAAATATCTTATTTCCAAGAGAAAGTGGAAAAAAGCAGTGAAAGTACGCAGTTGTTTTAGTAAATATGAGACCCTTTATTAAGTAAATACATAAACCACAACTGAAGTGTAGTGGTGTCCGTATATGGTTATTTTTCCATGACTTGACACAGTGTGTAATCATTTGGCATATAAATTGCTGATTTTTTAGTTTCCTCTCAATCTTAGCATGTGCACTGTCGCACTCCATTTGAGGGTGAGGCTTATCTAAGTATTTTTGCTCAATTATTTTATTATTTTCCATTAGCCACAACCATCGGAGTATATAATGATTGGTAGCATATCCGACAAGCAATGGGTGTTTAAATGATGCATTATACAGGAAGCAAATGTCGATACTGGATCCCCCCTGCTTTCGTTCCACCAGTAGTTTGTGCATTGATGTGTTGCAAGATTGTGAACAGTGGACCTAAAGACGCTGTTTATAGTAAATGGCGGATGCGGTTATGTCAGGACAAAGTTTTACTGCTTGGTAAATACATGACACTTTCCTTCCTGAACATCAACTTTGTCCTGTTGTCCACGTTCTTTTTTTAAAATATTTGTCTTACAGTGAAAGTACGCAGTTGTTTTAGTAAATATGCGACCCTTTATTTAGTAAATACATAAACCACAACTGAAGCACTAACCGATATGCTTAAACTATGCATATCGGTTAATGGCTTTGTTATGGTTTATGTATTTACATACTTTAGTAGGGATGAGAAACTTTATAAAAAGTAAATACATAAACCATAACTGAAGCACTAAAAAGTAAGGGTCTTGGGTGTGGATTGCTTTCAAAACAAAATTGAACAAAATATTGCAAGGTCGCTGACGAAGTGGCGGGCACAGCTAGTTTAACTATAAAATTTGAAAGGCTTACCTGTAATAGTCGTACAATCCATCCAGTTCATTTCTTGATAATTTCGAATAAAATTGCTGCAACAATTCCAGCGTATTCTTTCCCTTCCCCATATTACGCCACTCGGGGGCAATAATACGCTTTAAACCAGCCTTTTCAATTAAATACAATTGATCCTCGTCTAGAGTTTCAAATTTTAAAATAATGTCAAAATTTATTAAACACGGCGTACAGAATTGTGTCGAGGCCACAAAATGCATATCCAAATGATTGCCATGTTTTATCTGATCCAATAGCCAGCGTACAAATTCGGAAAATGTTGGATACTTTGGAGGTTTTAGTTGTTGGCTCTGAAAGAAAAAGATTTATTTTATTTTGGAATTTTTAAGTTATCACAAAAACAATTAATTTACCCTTTTACGATAAGTACGCACAATTTTTCGCCCTAGTTTATCGTGAAATGAGTGGGGTATCGCATAAACAAATTTATCGCGATAAGCACTTAACAGTCTTTCAAACGGATGGCGTGCTATTATAAATGTAATTGAGTGGTTTTGAGCTGAATGAAGCTGGAAGAGATTCCAAAACGAGTAAAAATAAAAATTAATATTGGTATTTAAATCTCTTAATTAAGCTTTTATTATAATTCTAAGCAAGTACTTTTATATGTGACTGCGCAAAATGGAAGGAGACCTAAGGATAAAAAACCAAATTTTACAGGAAAGCCGTTTAAAGTTAACCCTTTTTTCATCGAATTTTATGAGTGTAAATGCTGTTAATATACCCCTTATGACTCCAGTGTCTCGGTGGGCTAATAGGTAGTGTGCTAGTCTATCAGTCGGGGTTGTGGTTTCGATACCTACCAAAGACTGGAATTTTTACGCTACAAGTTGGTAGGAAGATCTAGAAGGAGCTCGGATCTAATGCCTACAAATGGTTAACTGCGTTAGTGACAGTTCACGGACTGACAAGTGTTATCTGGAAAATTAAAAATCGAGGTAAGACGGTACTTGCCGGCTGCGCTTGGAAATAGAATAACATAAAAAAGGCTTTGGACCACAGGCAGACACATATATAAATGGAGATGCTGTGGAGACTACAGTTCAGAGTAAAAGGCTAGTGACAACACGAGACTCAATAAGGAATTCGCAAATTTCCAGTCAATTATCAGAAATCATTGAGAAACGAAGGGTAGTCGAAAAGGGACCCATAAAGTAAGTGCTTCGGAATCCCCCTACAAAATAATTAAAAATATAAAAATGACTCCGAAATTACCGTTTGTGACCGATTTTAAATATTTTCCACTACTCAAATTACACAGGGAAAACTAATTTTTCAACCTCAGAAACACTTCGGAGGGGGTCGGGAAGCACTTCCATATGATTTCTCACAAAATTTTACTCCAATTAAAAAAAATTGGTTTACCCTTTATAAACGACTCACTGAAACAATTGAAAATTTACAATAAAAAAAAAAAAAATAAACGTCAGTCAACCTACTCTTAGGTCCCTTTAACTGTGCGCCGGCTTATATTGTATGCATTACATAAGTATTTCAATAAGCAATTCATTAACATTTTTATGTCATTTAACTTATTTTTATCTTATACTGTATGACAGACATGTCATTAAAGTTTGCTAAAAGTGTTGGTCTTCTGAGACTAATTTTAATTAAATCTGCAGAAATGATTTCATGGCTTGCAAATTCTATTTTAAAATATTTGCACACACTTTTACTAACCTCCTCTAAGGTAACACGAGGATAACGTTCGCGTGCTAAATGTAATAAAATTTCTTTTGTTTTGTGCAAAAAATCCGCTGAATAGCCAGCTAAAACATTAAAATTAAACATCCATGATGAAGAGGCAGCTTTAAATACATTGCACCTGTAAGGACATAAAAATATAAATTAAAAATGATTTTATTTATAACAAATTGTTTAAAAAAAGATTTTAGGAAGGTTGGATTTTATGAGGTTGGTTTTTATGGAAAATTTAATTATTTATTAATGTTAACCATTGTTGACATTATTAACCATTGTTGAGCAATAAATTTATCAACTAACAAACAACAGTGAAGCAATTGTTCTCGTCAAGTTTAATAGCCGCTACTTTACATGTTTAATGTTAAATAATTTTTGCAAAAAGGACTGAAAATCTAAACTAAGCATTAATTTTCAATGAAATAAATAATCAACAATATACACCAAAATCTAGTCTTGTATGGGTAACCCTTTAGTAGTTAATATTATGTTTTTATGTATCCGGTATAGAAGTAAAAGGCTGTGAATTGCAAGGTTCTTTCTATTCCGGCTCAAAAAAGAGCTATGTATATTAACCAAAATACCTATTTTAAGATTACATCTTTTATAAGTTTATACGTTTATACGTAACCTATCCGCAAATAAAAACTATTCGCAAATAATTAACTCACTGTTTATGCGGAAAATTGCACTTAATAATAGTTATATGTATATTTGTTTAATGTTTGAGTTGCTTAAGCCATTTTCACACTATTATACTGACTATTAAGACTTGTCAAATACTTAGATCCAATGGGAAAGTGTGATAGTCTGAAAGCAGTATGTTATCAAAATGTGAAATACTACGGAAAGAAATTTGACATACCCTAATACCAAACCATTTTTAGAAAATTTTCTAAAGACTAGGATTCACTATCCTACACAATCGTACAATTTAATAACAAAAAAATCTGACCGAATTCTTTCCTACTTAAAAAATCGTTTCAAAATGGCGTTGTAGATGTCACATTACACAATGTGTAATTTTTTAAGTCACGGCAAAAAAACCATATACGGACACCACTGCGTCATAAAAGACCAAAAAAAAGACCCCTGTCTCCCAGTTTTGCCCAAAGTCCTCCAGGTTTTTTTATGGGCCCTTAAAGATGTGTTTTTCACTTTTGCGGCTACCTAATCGCTACCTAAGCGGTGTTAAGAATCATTTCTAGGAAGTTCATATGTTCTAGAAAGTTGTTTATTGAGATCTTAGGTTCATTTTTGTAGTTGATTGTTTCCTTGAATTTTGAACGGTTTGCTACCTATGGACCTGAACAGGGGAAAAAAGGTAAAAAAAAAATTGAATTTTTTAAAGTTTTTTTTGCGATTTTTACCTTGAAGATGAAGTTTTTTTTGATTTTATATGTTATACGGTTTGCAAAATATGAGCTTGAGTAAATGATAATTTTTTTGCAAAAATGACATCGAGGCCCCACATCTTTGAGGGCCCATAAAAAAAACCTGGAGGACTTTGGGCAAAACTGGAAGACAGGGGTCTTTGTTTTTTTGGTCTTTTATCACGTAGTGGTGTCCGTATAGGGTTATTTTTTTCCGTATTGCACTGTGTTATCATACAAAACAAGATTTTGCAACTCTGATCGCATGGAAAAATACTATTTTTTGATTTTTTTCCAAAGAATATCAAATCGTACAGACTGTCAAAAGGTCTGTCACACACATACACTTTTACTCCACACTATCATACTTTTTGAGCACACATGCAATTTTTGACAAATCGTACGACTGAGTATGATAGCGAATCATAGCCTTAAACCCCCGTCTTCATTTGCTATCAAAATGTCTTAACAAAAGTCAAACTTCATATAAAAAACCAGTATTAAAAATGTTTTTTTTTCATATGAAGTTTGACTTTTGTTAACGCATGTTAATGTATAATGGAGATGGGGGGTAAACGAGAACATTTTTCATTTTATCAGGGTTCTTTTTTTGTTTTTTAAGCAAAGAACCAAGCTGAGTGAGTCGCAGTCGATAGTTCACCGCCTTTGTCCTGAACCTGCCATCAGTCTTGTCGCCTACGTATGTACTTTGTTTCTGCCATGCCTAGAAGTTACTGAATGTACATATTATTTTTGTTTGTTTTGTTTTTTTATTTTTTTATTAACCGAAAACTTGAACGGTCAAACAAACTTAAGATCTGGCACCTCTGCCTTCCACATAAAATTGCTCAGCCGACGGCGTTTAATGTCTCGTCTCGGCTTGTTCCTTTGCTGATATTTTTCATTTTATTTGAAGTTTGATAGTGTAAAAACGAAATGTTATGATACGTTAGATTTTTTTGACAATCACACAATTCTCATTTGATTTCTATCTTAAGCCTGGTACTCTGTTCAGTTTTTCATGCGGAATGCTGTCAAACTACATACATAAAAAATTTGTAAGAAAAATTCATGAAAAAATGTTGCAGAAGTAGTACTCTGTTTTTGCTGTGGAAAAACATTGAAATGTTTCTGGCAACATTTTATCAAAGCAAAGGGGCATTATTTCATGTGGAATTTTTCAAACAACAGCTGATCGTTTGGCTTTTGTTAACATTTCTAAAACAATGTGGTATACTTAAAAACAATCAAATCGTAAAATTCTTTCAAATCGCGACACCACATTTTAAATGTCAAATTTTCCTTGTGAAATAATAAATGTTGCTCAACATTTTTCACGAATTCGAACAGAGTACTAGGCTTTACAAAATCCAATGAAAAGCTTAACACTCAGTATTATACTGTGAAACGGGCTTTATAGTGCTGTTTTCTTAAATGTTTAATGTTGTGATCGAACATTTTTACAATTAAATTATGCAATGTGAGAGCAAATTTTCCATTAATTTACACAATACATTTTATATTTAAAAGAAGTGGAAATGTCATACGGGTTATTTGCAAATAGTGTCGTTAATCAGGAATTGCTTTTGTGAGTTAACTATTCGCAAATAAAAAATTACTTCACTGTTTATACAGCAAATTTTTCTATTTGCAATATTTTTATTTGTGAATAAGTGCTGCGTATAAACGTAGTAATAGTTATATACATACATACGTTTTTAGATAATTGTAATTGTTTTTATATAACGGTTGTAATGATAAGATAATGATAATGTATATTATTATATCAGCTACGGGTATTCATAAAAATTTTTTATTTATGTAGTTTGACAGCATTCCGCATGAAAAACTGAACAGAATACTGGGCTTTATAGAGGACAAAGTAATATATGTAGGTACATTCTGTGTAACTTCCAAGTATTTGTCTATAATGGTTTAAATAATAGGACCATATAAGTCCATTATGGGGAGATCCTTTAATTTTTAAGTTTATTTTGTTTTGGTTATTGTTATTGGTAGATGTTTAATACCACTTTTTTTGTGATCATACCTTTTGACATATCAAAATGAAAATCAGCATGTACCGTTGATATATGGAGATGAAGAGCTGAATAGTTTTTTGGCATAATAGGGAGGGCGCAAGGGGTAGTTTACTTGACACCACAAACAGAAAATAATTATTTTTTTTGATTTGAATATTCTTTGAACTTTTATTCCTAAAATATCTGTTTCCATGAGGTATGGTAAAGTTGAGTGCCATTTCACATTTTTTATGTGTGTAAATGCTGTTAATATTTCATTATCAGCGAATTTTCATTTTTTCCGGTACTCGCAGATGAGTTCGCCATATAGATAACTGCCCTAATGTGCATATCGCACACTAAATCATAAACAGTCACAGTTTAAAATTTAAAAATGTTCAGGAGAGTAAAAAATTATTTTAATGGTTGTTACATAAAAACAGATATAAGGGTATTTTCCAGTTAAAGAAGACTGTGCTGCGAACGAAATTTTTGTGGTCGATAGAGATTTTGATAAATTTTGAGTAGTAACTGTTTATGATTTAATACATCAATTAAACTTACCATATGATATGATGTTTTTTATTGACTAAAAATTCCCAGGGGTTTGGCTTGTGCCACGAATCAGTGCCTGTAAATAAATCAAACAAACAACAAAAGAAAACTTATTTTAATATTATTTTTCGAATATCTTATATGGGTCTTTCAGCTTTAATAAAAATTTCAAACAAAGTGGGTCATGAAACACCCGTTTTGAAGTTATTTTTTCATGAATAAACATTTTTATGAGGGTGGTGGTGGTTGCATATGTGAATGTAAATAGCGGATTAATGTCGCAAATGCAAATGCAAAAAAGAAAAATGAATGAATGGATGAGGATTAAAATTGGTTTGTAATAAGTGACGTTTTCTATTATGTGTAAAACTTTGATTCACGTTATTGAAATAGGAATTTTTACAATTAAATGTCGTTAGTTTTTGCATGATTGCACATGCAAGCACATACGGTCAGAGACAAAAGTTG
Source organism: Phasia obesa (assembly GCA_949628195.1). Lineage (NCBI taxonomy): Eukaryota > Metazoa > Arthropoda > Insecta > Diptera > Tachinidae > Phasia > Phasia obesa. Next base: position 63,424,242 of record OX451217.1, on the reverse strand, counting down.
AAATACACCTCACAAATTGTTGGTTTAAAGAAAAGTAAACTTTTCACAAAAACTGTAAATATAAAGTTTTATTTGTCTTGGAATTAGCCAAGACCGATCAAATGTAAAAGATTTCCTTACTGTTTTTTTCGATTACAATGGCGTGGTGCATCATGAGTTCTTGCCAACAGGTCGTACGGTTAATAAGGAATATTTCAAGGAAGTTGTGCAACGTTTGCGTGAGGCAATATGGCTCAAAGGATCGCAACTGTGGAAAAATTATGAATTCTGCATCACTATAATGCACTAGCTCACACATCAATGCCTATTCATGCTTTTTGGCCAAAAACAACTCCCTAATCATGCCACAGTCATCTTATTCACCAGATTTGAATACCTGATACTTTTTACTATTCCCAAAACTGAAGAGACTAATAATGAAATGAAAGTGCTTTGCCACAATTGATGAGATAAATTCAGAATCGAAGAACTAGCTGATGGCCATACCGTAAAGTGCATTTCAGAAGTGCTTCGAGGATTGAAAGAAGCGCTGGCATAAGTACTTTATGAAGGGGAGAAAATGGATATTGATGAATAAATAAATACTTTTCAAAAAGATTCAAAATTCACCTTTTCGTTTGAACAGACCTCGTATACTATACTTATTGCTTTGTTTAGATTTTGATAATGCAAATCAAATGAGTTTTTTGTACTGTTTCTAATACTATGTTTGTCTACTGATTATACTCACAAATATAGGAAATCAAACAAATTAATATTACAATTTTTCCTACGAGGTTTTCTTTTACAGAGATTTCTTTCAAATACAACATACAGATTTATAATTTCGTTATTAAACTTACCAATCACATCTAGTCCCAATTCCGTACATTTATCCGATAGTAGTTTTCGTCTTCTCTCCATACGTTTTTCTACTTTGAGCATATCACTTTCTGATAAAGACTGTATCGCTTCATCAGGTATCAGAGGTAAATGAGTTTCATTGATGTACTATAACAATGATAAAACAATATGAAACAAATCTTTATTTTTGAATAAAATTTCAAAAATTTATATAATTTATCTTAAGGTTCTTAATATCAGATTCATGAAAAAATGTCATAAGTTGTTTTTTTAGGTATTTATCAATTATTAGAACAATGTTAGTTTTGCACAAATGCTTCGAAGGTTATTATGTGAAAATAAAGGCAGCTGTTAAAACATCTCTCAAAAAAGGGGCACTAGGGATATCGCTAAGAAATTTTATCAAAATTAGATTTGAGTTGCAAAATCGAGAGTTAATTATACTCAACACTAAACAGCCACCATTGATTGCAGAATTAGGATTTGACATAAAGCGTTATAAAAAAGTGCATACATGGATTGTCCCCACATTCAAGATTCGTATATGTGGCAACCTCAAAAGAGAACTTTTGAGGGTTTTAAAAATGGGGTATTACTCGAGAAAACAATATGTTTTCATTGCTGAACAATATTTTAAAAATTAGCTGTGTAATTTGAAAGCGACGTAAGTCTACTTACTTAAAAAATTTATCTCGTTTATCAAAAAAAAAAAAAAAAAAAAAATCATTATTAATTAATTAAAGAAATAAAATTTCGTGGAGTTTAAAGTTTTTAGTTTTAATTTGTGTCTTCGAGTTTTTGTCGATTTGACATTAGAGTCGGTACGAAATTTGGATCCTTATTTACCATGTACATCTCGAGGTTCCGTAAGAACGTCTTTAATAATAAGCTAATAATAAGATAATACGCTGATCCAACCGCGGACTAGACTTACTTCTACATTTAACATTTGAACACAACTGATCGTTAAAACATGAGGAGGACCAGCTGGTTATAAATTTGTTATATATATATGTCAGTTTGTTAATATGTTATCCAACGCCTGTTACACCGTTTGGTCTAAGAACAGAAGTCTTTTTAATAACTAAATAAAATGATCTAGACCTAATTTCTTTTGATATATTATGTATGGCATTCTTAGAAATAATAAGTATTTCCATTGTTTCCATGGAACACGATGTAATTCACGTGACTACCGCGACTGGCTTCGTAGTAGTTTACCCCCATCAGTCCAATTTTCCAAGACTTTCTTAACGATTTCTGGTTCTATTCCATGAATTGTTTGCATTATATTAGCATTAAGGCTTGATCGCATAACATCAGCTTCTAACGGCACCCTACCAATAAAAGTCAAATCAAATCGCAGCTTCGACCTAAATAAGCATCGGCGATGGATTCTCGATTTAAAATATTTTGAAAGCTTGAATAACAGTTCAGTGTTTCGTTTGTTAGCCTTCGACTCATCTAATAACGATAAATGTAAAGTATTTTAAAAATAAAAAAATCGACATCGCCAAGACGTCTGATAACAACATTAGCGATCTTAGTACGCAAAATATCGAATATTTGATGAGCTGTTTGACATAGTGCGCCATCCTGCTGAATCCAAAGGTTGTCTATTTCATTTCAGGTCTGCAATAATGTCTTCGTAATGCTTACCTACAGCATTTTCGAAATTTTCGAAAAAATGGGTCAATGCTGCTGCAAAATCTACACAAAACTGTCACTCTTTATGGATGCATTGGCCTCTCGCTAATGATGTGCAGGTTTTCCGATCCTCAGATGCGAAATTTTGTTTGTTGAGATAGCTGCTCAGATAAAAATGTGCCTCCTAAGAAAAGACGACTTTCGGGCCAAACTCGATAACAATCCACATGAGATCTAAGAGCGTCCTTCAATTCCATAAAAGTCACTGTTTTTGTATATTTTTGGAAAACTACCAAGCGTCAAATGCGAGAGCTATAGCTTAACGATTAGCTACTTCTTTTGGTCTGAGTTGGATAATATGGATACCGATATCATGTGGTTTTAACAGCACGGCGATACTTGCCACGCAGTTCATGCTAGACTGTATTTTACGCACAAACATTTTTGAAAACAAGCTATTTTAAGACGGTTAACTAAGTGACTGTGATGTCAAATCACTTCTTTGTTTTTGTGAAAACATTGTCGTTAATTTTATAAATTTTTCTTGAAAAAATAATTTTAAGTGATTTTTTTACATTTTCATGGGCAAATTACTCTTTTTTGAAAGCTGCACTTTTGCAGAAATATTTGGTATTTTGGAATTTTTTATGGTGCCCAGCGTCAAAACTTGCGCTGCTCATGTCAAATTTCGGATCAATCGGCCTTGCTCTTTACAAATGGCTGATTTATTTTGATTTTGCCCCACTGTGTAATGTTAATTACAATTAACTATACTAACATGCCGTTAGTGTAAATGTTATTAATTTTATCTCTAATGTAGACGAGGTGTTAATTATATAATAAGAATTGATTTAAAAGAACAAGAAGAACCAGCTATTTGCTAGTGATTTACAAAATTTACAAGCACACCAAAAATGTGATTTCAAACGGCCTGTGATTTGAAATCAAGTGATTTTTATGATTACTGTGAACAGCATGTGATTTCAACAAAACGTTGACACATGCTACGCAATACGTAAAACAATATAAAACATGAAACCTTTCCTAGTCGTGTTATCTCTCAATTCAGTGATCAGCATTATACAAGTATATCTTTAGATCTTGTGACTTAACTCCATTGGATTTCTTGTATTGATGTAGGAATTTCCGCTCCGTATCAATAAAATTCAGCCAGTTTCATGAAACATCAGCGTCAAAGGAGTGCGTGTGTGCTAGCAAAGCCGTTAGGTCGAATTATTCGATGTTCTTTTCTCTACATACATATGTATTTGAATCTTACGTCAATCGTGGGTCACCCTTTATAAATGACCACATACTTTTTATACTTATTATAGCAGACAATTATAACATTTTTTCCATGATATCAACTATGTGGGCTACATATCGCACAGTAAATCATAAATAGTCACAACTCAAAATTTACAAATGTTCCGGAGAAAGGGTTCTTAGAATGGGTATTTTTCCAGTTAAAGAAGACACACTTGATCTGTGATCTGTTCATAAAAAAAACCGATTTGGATAAATTTTAAAATTGTGACTATTTCTGATTTAGTGTGCAATATCGACTCTTTATGTTAACATTATATTATAATTATAACAAATGTGCAATAGAAATATAATTTTCAATAAATAAATATTTGTACATGTAAAAGTAAAAGTAAAAGTCAAAGATGTATTAACAACATTCAATATTAAAACACAACATTAAAATTTTAACAGAATTTAATTTTTAATTTCCAAAACTACTCGTAATTATAAAAATTGTAAATTAATTGTGGGTGCGTTTGTACCAACTGTTGTTATAATTTTTAAATTAGTGTTTTAAGAATTTTAACATTAACTTTAACTTAACACAAGTGAAATAAAATATCAAAATTACACAGTGCAACAGTGAAAAAAACACAAGGAAGCGACAACATAGATTCGATTCTATATTGAAACCTTACTTGGTTTGGCCAGTTTGGAGACCATTTTCTTGAAAGATTCTGTAAGTTTGTGGTCCCCTTGAAGAAAAAGGTACCATCCATCGGCTTTTGTCGAACAGTTAATTCAGACTTAGTGTTACAGCCTAACTGTATTTTTTGCATTATTGTAGCAAAGAATCTGCTGAATCATTTTTAGGTACAGAGTGCTCTTATTGAGCTATTTAAGGTGCCTAGACACCAGTTCAGATTGTATAGATATGTTCACAAAAGTTGTTCAGCTTTTCCGTGGCTACAATTTTGCCAAATATTTTAATGTAAAAATTAGAAGCCGTAAGGGTCTTCGAGTTATGCTGAAAAAATTAAAATTTTTTGGTATATGACACCGACTAATTTTTAAAATCTTATCAAAACCCATAATAAAATTGGTCACTAAACTGGCTAAATCTAGATTACTACCCTTTACAAGTAGAATGGCGCTTATACTACTGTCAAGTCCGTGTGTTTTTCAAAAAGTCTTTATTACACTGTTACACTGTGTTATTTATTGATTTATTTTTGTAAAATATTTACTTTATCATATTTGGAAAATCTTTTTCTAGAATTCCCTGTAGCCGCAATGGTAAGATCCTTATTTTTGCCGAGTAACATGACCGGATAGCGAAACGTTTGTTCGGCAAAATTATCCTTGACTTTTGTGGCCTAAAAATTTTAATTGATTAAATATTGAACTATTGAAAAATTGTTAAAATTAAATGTCTGATGAAGCGGTAGATTTTATATAAAAAACCAACTAAAAAAGGCAACAAGTTTTTAGCAAAATGCGCAACTGTTTTTAATTAAAAGGAAATCATAAGTTTTAACAAAATCTTATTTTAAAGAGGACTTTAAGGTTAGTTGTAGTAGGCCTGAAATTAAAAAAAGGCTTTATCTCCTAAGGGAATTAAGTTAAGCAAAGATTATTTGTTTGTTACAATATGTATTTTAAAAATATTTTTTAATTTTAAAAATATCTAAAGAAATCTACTGATCTAATCTTTATTTTATCTTTATTACAAATGAGTTAATAGTATTTTTTTTAGTAAGGTTTAAGTTCATTATGCAGTTATGGTTGAATTAAAAGTTGCCACCCATAAAATTTTAATGTAAAAGAGGCAACCATAAATTCAGGTTTAAAATTTTTAAGGCCACTTTTTGTTTATTATATTTTAGGATAGAAGACAAGTTCGCAGAATTTTTACATTTATTATTTACTAGGGTACATAGGGTAACTGGTTTCACTCTGGGAGTTGATATAAAACTATTTGAGACTCGGAATAAAAGGATAAATATAAGAGGTATATAAATGTCATTGAAAACATATTTTTTTTTTTTGTTTACTCACTTCACTTCACTTCACCGAATAAAAACTAATGTTCGAAACCACGACGTACCTTGCTTTAAATGCACCTATCAATAAACAGATTCGTTTATAGAAAATCCTTCAAATTGTCATTAATGTTCGAGAACATTTCACAAGACTCGAGAGTATTTTGAAATGTCCCTTAAGAATGTTTTTGGGGTGTTTCCAACATTTTAGTTAATTTTCGGACATTCCAGAACATTTCATGGCATAATAATACAGGTAAACCTGTTTGAACAGCTGTTTAAATTTGCTTATCTGAAAGTGTCAAACCTTGTATAAAACTCTGTTCGCGCACTTAAAAGTTAGTAACAATTTAAAAAAAATAGTTCTTTTATAGTGAGTGATTTTTTAAGAGCTTGAGAACTTTTTTTAAAAAAAAAACGCATAAAATTTGCAAAATCTCATCGGTTCTTTATTTGAAACGTTAGATTGGTCCATGACATTTACTTTTTGAAGATAATTTCATTTAAATGTTGACCGCGGCTGCGTCTTAGGTGGTCCATTCGGAAAGTCCAATTTTGGGCAACTTTTTAGAGCATTTCGGCCGGAATAGCCCGAATTTCTTCGGAAATGTTGTCTTCCAAAGCTGGAATAGTTGCTGGCTTATTTCTGTAGACTTTAGACTTGACGTAGCCCCACAAAAAATAGTCTAAAGGCGTCAAATCGCATGATCTTGGTGGCCAACTTACCGGTCCATTTCTTGAGATGAATTGTTCTCCGAAGTTTTCCCTCAAAATGGCCATAGAATCGCGAGCTGTGTGGCATGTAGCGCCATCTTGTTGAAACCACATGTCAACCAAGTTCAGTTGTTCCATTTTTGGCAACAAAAAGTTTGTTAGCATCGAACGATAGCGATCGCCATTCACCGTAACGTTGCGTCCAACAGCATCTTTGAAAAAATACGGTCCAATGATTCCACCAGCGTACAAACCACACCAAACAGTGCATTTTTCGGGATGCATGGGCAGTTCTTGAACGGCTTCTGGTTGCTCTTCACTCCAAATGCGACAATTTTGCTTATTTACGTAGCCATTCAACCAGAAATGAGCCTCATCGCTGAACAAAATTTGTCACATTTGAACATTTCGAACCGAACACTGATTTTGGTAATAAAATTCAATGATTTGCAAGCGTTGCTCGTTAGTAAGTCTATTCATGATGAAATGTCAAAGCATACTGAGCATCTTTCTCTTTGGCACCATGTCTGAAATCTCACGTGATCTGTCAAATACTAATGCATGAAAATCCTAACCTCAAAAAAATCACCCATTACTATTTAGTGCATTGTGAACTAATTGCTGTATTTTATTCAATACTTTATGTAACTTGCAATGTTTACTTAAAGAAAAGAAAAATATGTATGTTTTTTAAGTAAAATTTTTCAACTAAATTTATATCAGTTCTCGTAGGCGGAAATTCGGTATTCGGCATAACCTGAAGACAATAAAATAACATTGTCAGCTGGAAGTGATCATGCTGCTAGGGACATATCCAGAACGCTCTATTCCTGACTTGCTTAAAGCAGCCATATTGTTGTTAGACTCGTATATTTATTTATATTTATATCTGCAGGGTCCCTGTATATCTACTTAGTCTCTTAATGAAGGTGGAACGTACTCAGCAGTAGTGTATTGAAAACCACAATGTAAGGGCTCTTTAGAATAACGGCTAACCAAAATAACTTCGAAAACTGAACTTAAGCAATTCTAAACTTGATTAAAATGATAGGAGATTGATCTTAATAAATTTTAACTTTTAAATTAAATATCATTACTTATTTTAAACAAATATCTAACAAAAAATAAATATTTAAAACCAGTTCTTAAAAACGATTTCTTTGACTTATAATTTATTTTAATGGTTTTAAAAAACAGTTATAACTTTTATTATAATGTTAATTATATTTATTATAACTAACAATTTGTCATAGAAATGTTTGCGAACACAGCTCATGTTATTTATATTTTACTTTATATTTTAGTAAAATATTTTGACACAGTCGGGCAAAACAGGTTGCTTTGTTTTCTTGAATTCGCCTTGCATATACCTGTATTATTATACCGTGTTATATATTTAAAATTAGGCTCTTTAGTTGAAAACGAAAACCTTTTACCCTTAAAGCGACACGTAAATTGCATATGTACTTTTATAATAGGCATATATGTATATGTAGGTACATAACTATATTGATTTCAAGCGTTATAGCAATACATGCAGACATTTCGCTATCAACTAAAAGAGAAATTAATGTTTCGACAATTTTTTGGAATTGCAGATAATTTAACATTTCATAAATTTTTGCTCTTCATCATTATTTAATAACAAGGCGAATTTATTTTACTAGGTGGCAGCATGGCGAAGTTAATTATTTTTTGTTTTACTTATATGCCAACCAGCTGTCAAAAATTCATTTATTTTTTTTTTTTTATTAGTGGAAAAAGACAAATTTTAATTATTTCGAAATATATTTCAAGATAAAAAAATACAAAATATTACCATGAAAAGGCAAGAAAGAAGTGTTTTTAGTTTTTTTTCTGTACATTTAATCAACAATAAAGTGCATGTAGGTTTTTTTGCTTTTGTAATTGTTGTAGAGCCGATGCCACCTTATACATATAGATTCACCTTGATTTAATAATAAATGTTATTCACGATAACAAAACTTAAGACGACTTATGAAGTTATTCCTTTTTGCCACAGATATTTCCCTGTAGAAATAAATATAAAATTTAAAAACTGAAATCTAGGCGCAACTGCACACTGGGCATATTAAAGATCACTTACTATCAGAATGTTATGCATTTTCTGCAATGCTTCGACCTTTTTTCTTTGTATTTATCTACAAGATAATTTTAGTTGTTTCAGCTGTAAACATTTTCTGTTAAACCAACTATTATATTCCGATATGCAATTCTAACAAACTTAAACACAACTTTTGTCGCTGCAATCTTTCTCTTCTTATCTTGTTTAAAACTGCATTTCAGGAGTACAAGCATGTATTATTTTAATTCCCCTCTCGCCTACTAAAGTAAGAATTGTAGCGACAAAAGTTGCATAATGTAATAGGGGACTTTATTAACAAAATGTTGTCATTAATTCTATAAAAATAATTTTTGCAGAGAAGCCAAAAAAATATTAACCAATGTGCATTGTAGCGAAAGCAAAAGGATTTCGTTTTTACCCTTCGGTTACGGAACCCTTAAAAGATCAATATTCATTATATGCTGCAGAAATGTCTAAAGTAAACAAACACGACAACTACATGTTAAATTAATGCTATTTTTTCCGGAAATTAAACTTATGTGCTCTTGTTTTGGATTATGGTATGAGAGGAAATATCTGTGTATAACACCGATTAAGTTTCAGAGATAAGTCCGCAATTTACTTTCTAGGTAAAGAAGTAAAATAATTTTTCTTCGATGAATTAAAAATTTCTATTCTTTTGAAATATGACTAAGTTGCATTAAAGAAGAAATATGAAAAATAATAACTTATTTTTAATGTCATTTTACGTCTTGTGTTCTTCCCTCCAGATTAGACGGGTTATGTAACAATTATGATTACTAAATCAGGAAAAGACCACACAAAATAAGAATCATACAGACTACACGTAAAGAAAAAAACATGGTTATGGTATGGTCACAGAAACCGCATTATGTTCTCTGTAACAATGTATGGTTGCGATGAACAAATTTTTTATATACAATTTTTTGGGAATTTAAACATTAATTATTTAATATTTTGTTAATTACCCATAACGTTTTATAATAAACATGCAATTTATTTGTTGGGGGAAAAGCGCTAGTTCCTTTACGTATTTCACTGGTTGCTCTGGAGAGATCATCAGGAACCCTTTTTCCTAATTTTAGAGAAGCCAAAAATATTCTATGAGTAATAAAATTCTACAAAACACAATGAGAAGTTGACACATATGTTAATAGAATAATATTACAGAATATTAAAGCTTCAACAAAACACCAACAAACAAACTACGTTTTTGTTTTTCCTCACTGTCCTTCTACAATTGGATGGTTTTTTGCCATCACTTAATGCAGACGTAAGGCGGAATGAAAAGCATACACAAGTTAATTTTGTTCTCGCAAGAGAATCGAAAAATAACAAGTGTTGCCAAAGGTTGCATATTTAGTTATATATAAAATTTTAAATTTAATTTTTTTGCGATGAAAATTTTTTTTGTTTGTAACATTACTTTTGTCACGTTAAACAAATTTTGGTTAAGATTTCATCATAAAATGGTTGCTACACCCAAAAAATTCAACATGGGTTGTTTTAACTATACAATTTTTAGATATTCCAAAGTAATATACAGGGTGGGCCAAAAGAAACCAAGGGCTCTCCAAAAATTTGTCTTAAAAGTGCCATTGTGTCTCGGGCAGTATGGGCAGTGGCTCCGTCCTGCTGAAACCATATACCAGGTGTGTTTTCAAGAGCAGGACGTAAAAAATTTTCTATCATAAACCGATACCGCTCTCCATTTACGGTTACAGCACTTCCATCTTCATTCTCGAAGAAGTAGGGCCCAATGACATTTTCAGATGTGATCCCACACCATACTGTACACCTGATGGGGTGCAATTGGCGTTGATGAATGGCTCTTGGATTTTCAGAACCCCAGAACCTACAGTTCTGCTTATTAACAAAGCCATTCAAATGAAAATGAGCTTCATCACTCATAATCAAATTTTCAATAATGTCGGCGATATGCTCTTTGCGTTAAAATAATTGATATCTGGTTTAAATAATACAATTCCAAGTGTTGTCTATATAATCTGAAAGAAAAAATAAAAAAAAGTTAATAAACAAAAAAGTTATTAAACATTTACACCCCTTGGTTTCTTTTGGCCCACCCTGTATTATTTTTAACCATAATATGTTATTAATAAACAAAATATGTTAACAAATGAATATTAATTAATGTATCCAAATAATGTATGGTTTTATTCATTGGGTTCGACAATATTTGTTTTCTTTTTAATAATAATAAAAGTAATAAAAAATGTGTAAACAATTTTTTTGCAAAATTATAAACATATTTAATTATTATTTACTATAAAGTAACTATTATGTTTTGCAAATTTATGTAGCAATGAAATCTACATGACGATTTCATTACTACATCAATTAGCAAAACTGAAATCGTTGATAAAAATAATAAATAAAAATTTTATTAGAAAACATGTTCTCATATGACATTTCATAGTTTTTTAATCATAAAATGTGTTATTTAATTATAATATGGTTTGACTGCAATCATTTAACCACAATATGTTGCTCTCAAATTATAGTTACCTCAACCATGTTTTTTCTTTATGTGTGTGTTGCTGGCAATTTCTACAACTTTCAGTTACTCGGTACTACTCAATACTTATCAATTGGGTACTCAATAGTACTCAATATTTTTGTTTTTATAATGGAAATGCGCTGTTAATAAAAATGTTTATGTGGTCGTTAAATTTTCTATTCGATTTATTTTTAAAAGCATCGAATAACTACTTTTGGACATTGAGTATTCAAAAAACGTACCAAATACTCCATAGTCGGTATCCACTATTTAATACATTGGCAGCACTTTATTTATATCGAACCATCAATTCGGCTTTTGAAAAAAACATACAGTTGCTCTCTGGTCTATAAAAGAAAATTCGAACATCCACAAAGATTTAAACGTGGCATCAGTTAAAGCAGAAATAGCTAAACATGCATGCTAAAGGATTTAAGGAAGCTTGTAACAGATTCAAATCTTCTGGTCCGTAACATACTAAATGGACGAGGTTACATTCTACTAAAAACAAGGGATATTGCTCATCTTAGGCTTACATCAGACGAATAGCAACAAGCTTGACACAAACATTACTTGTTGTCTAGCCCTGTCTGGACTTGCTTTATTTTAAACTTAAGATATGAGTAATTATTATTAGTTCAAATACATTGAAGATAAAACATATACAAATATGAATAAATAATTACTTCTTGTAGTTTATATTTGTCCATAACATTTGATTAAATTTAAAATGTTTACATTTGAAACAACCCTGTAGATTGATATGAATACTACAAACGGATGAGGCTAGTACCTGATTCTTTTTCTGTTCTCTTCACTTTATAACAATGAACTTAGCCAAACGAAAAATTATTTATTCATTTGTAATTTAATATTTATATTTTTCCATTTGTATTGTGATTTTTTTTTTAAATATTGTAAAAATACTATGTATGATTTAATAGTTTAATAGTTTTAAAATAATAAGGAATTTAAAATGAGTTGCATTGTTTAAAATATTGTGAACAGAAGCTGTTTAAATGATGTGAAAGTGTTTTAAAATGCTTTGCTTTTATTAAATAGTACATTCATCTAAAGGAGTGCATTAAGTTGTGTCAAGCACGGTTTGAAATAATATAATGAGTATTCTATCAGCTGGTGTAAGTGATGTTATAAATTTATTTAAAAGACTTGATAATTAATTATTTCCTTTAAAAATTCCACTAAATTTACAAAACTTATTTACTTAGGAGAAGTAATAAGTCCCAATACAATCATATAAGAAGTGGCAACAAAAAAGATTTCCTGAAAATTCAAGTTAAAAATTGAAAAATCTTAGGTAAATCCTTCCGGAAAACATTAGTTTTTTTTTGAAAAGAAATGGGAATAAGGGATTTTCGTGCTGTTTTTAAAAATATACACTTGGAAGGGAAACATCCATAATTGAATTTTGAATTTTTTCTTATGCAAAGGCGGCGAGAACTCTTCATCGATATCACACAATTTAATCTGATTAGACTTGCTACTGTATAATTTTTTGTAGTCACAAGTATCCACCAATCATGCACTAACGATCGACATCCCTAAAGTCAACATAACCTGTGACATACCTCAAGTTTAATGTCATCTTGAAAAAATTCGACCTTGCAGTTGTTCTCTGCTTTTGAAATCTGCTGCCATCCCTTTTAGAAATTTTTTATATATTCAACAAAGAAGAAACCAATGATTGTTTTTATTTGACCACACATTTATTTTGCTTTGGTCCTAATTCTTTTAAAATGCTCTTATCTTTTACTTCATTTTATTTAAACTTAAAAAGCCTTGCGGTAGAAAACGTCATAAAATTACTTTTCCGAAATGATGTTAAGATTTTGTTTATTAGATACTTGTAAGCAAATTTAGGAAGCATTTAATAGTATTAAATATATATTAAAGGTCTCTAATTTGGGTCTCTATGAACATTATAACTGGAAACTCAACAATGTGTAAGTCTATCATGAGTTCCAAGTTCGTTTAGAAGAGTCACACAACCTTAAAAACTTTAGCACAGCTTCACTCTCCGGCATCAGATAAAGTTTTATAATATTTGTCTTCAAGGAATATAAAACTTTCAACTCTTTTTTTCTGAAATAATGTTAAGTACCTACCATGACTGATTGTCCCAACGTGAATGTCGTTTAAACATGTTCAGATACCCTAAGGTAAGGGTTGTTTTCAACAAACTATAGTTTACGCAAAGGTTTCCTGGTTTTATTAATAAAATGTCCCGCACCTGTCTAAGCCTAGAACAGGCTACTCAGTAGCCTGGAACAGGCTACTCAAGTAATAAAGTAGCAAATAGGGCGCAGACCTCGTCAAATAAAAATCTGGTTATCACATGTTTCGTCTTCAGATAGTATCTATACTTTCGCAGTAACAATAACTTCATATTCTGAGCTCTTTATTAAACTTAAATAGTGCAGTCTTGTAGGTAATCAAGTCATATGTGGCCTTTGCTGTAATATTGCAAAATGTATCACAGTTTGTATATCTCGGCGACCGATTTCGTCCAAACCTTACCAAGCATTCGATTTATTAAACTACATTGTCTTTATAACACACTTTTTCTCTTCGATTCAATCTATTATTTAATGTTATTATACCCTTTACCACAGGTAGAAATATACAAGTTTGTCATTCCGTATGTAATTTCTACAATATTCATTTCCGACCCATAAGGTATATGTATATACGTCTGTGCGCCTGTGTTCTAGTTGAAATCAACTTTGTCAAGGCATCACAAGAGACACAGAAAACCTAAGCCTAGCAAACTGCCAGGCATAGTTTCGAAAATTTCGCTAATGTAATTTAGCAACATCTGACCATTCCACTCCAGGCTTCGGAAAAGAAACCACGCCGACATATATTTTTTCACGTTGTTTTAATTTTTTTTCTGTTCTCTTTATCCTTAATGTCCCTATTAATAATATTTTTATAAAAGAAAATTTTTCCGCAAAATTTTTATAAATTTTTAAAAATTTTTAAAAATTTTCGATAAAATATTTACTAAAAAATGTCTATAAAATTTTACATAAAATTTTACAAAAATTGTATAAAAAATTTTAATAAAATTGTACAAAATTTTTTCTATATTTATATAAAAAAATATCGATAAAATTATTGCAAAAAAATTTCGATAAAATTTTTACAAAAAAATTGAAATAAAATTTTTACAAAATAATTTCGATAAAATTTTAACAAAAAAGTTTTGATAAGATTTTAACCAAAGATTTTCGATAAAATTTTAACAAAAAATTTTCGATAAATTTTAACAAAAAATATTCTATACCTTTATTTATTTGTAATAATGAAGTTGAGAATCACAGAAGTAGAAATGAATATATATTATAGTCAAATAGGCGAAACATAACAGAATAAGAGAATATTTAACATTACTGTGGTGAAGGGTATATAAGATTCGGCATGGCCGAATATAGCTCTATTACTTGTTCTTAGTAATTTTTATGTAATTAAATATTAAATAGTTGCAGCTGTTGTATATAGTTTATTTATATTTGTTAAATTCAATACAGTATAGGTCAAGTTGAAGTTTAAAAAATTTAACAGACATTTGTGTCATATTAACACCTTGAAACAATAAAAATCTAAAATAAATTATAAATAAGAATGAAAAACAAAGTGGAAAATAACGTGTATTAAACAGCAAGGAATACTTTCTTTTTGGTCTTTGCGTGTAAGCAAAAATAAGTGGAAAGATATTTTGGCGAATAATATTCGTTTGTTAACAGTTTGGTTACATTTGATTTGAAGAATAGTTGAGGTTTATTTTATATATTTATTCAGCCTTATCAGAATTGTTGTAGCTGATCTTCGACTAGAACAATGAAAAATTATGCGTGTTATCTTTCATCTAGTACAAAACCGTTGCAGCAAAACTATGTCAACCGTAGTTATTAAAACAGGAAAAAATGAAGCCAAAAATTAATGTCATTACTAAACAGAATATTTTTTAAGGCTTTAGGCTTGATCGTAGATGCATCATTGCAAAGCATCTAATCTATCGAAAAATTGGCAACTCTGCAGCTGTATGATGGTCGAAAATACATGACTGCACAATATTTTGCACAAAAGAACGCAAACAAAAATCAACAAAATTTTGCCTCTGTTCTTCGACTGCGCGGAAAAGATCTTTGCTTACGTTTTGCTGATTGGGATTATTTTAAACTGGCCGAAGATCAGCAAAAATCAATTAAGTGACAACTTTATATCCAGAAGTAGTCCTGTTCGTATTATTTAACGCCTCTGGATTAGTTTTTATGAGACTTAAGCTTAGGAAAGAGCAACTATTGAAGCATTGCAAGCGTATATTTTAAGCCACCATTGTTGCCATACGTCCAGATTTATTGGAAAAAGTAGTCAAAAATTAGACTTGTAGCCCCGGTGGACATATGCCTGAAATTATCTACCAGATTATAATAAAAAAATAATTCCAAAAATTATGATTTCTTGCATTATCGTTTCAAGTTATTATGCAGTTAAAAAATACCCATTTTAATACTCTTAGTATATAACATTTTAATGCTTTATATTCGAATTATAAAGGAGAAAGATCTGCAAGCAATTGATCTCAAACAGATTCTATATGGAGGAAGGTTTTATCAAAGAACTAATCTGTTTGGCCAAGAAGCGGCAAAAATTGAAGAGAAGTACCAAAGTTTCAGATAGTCAAAGGACAAGATGTGTAGGAGATTTAAGGCAAGAAATAAATCGTAAAATAATCATATTATGTAGCGCAGTGATGCATTTACGGACAGCCCTGAACTTAAAAATAAATTTGCAAGCATTGCTCTGGCCTTAGTGTATTTAAAATAAAATGGTAAGACAAAACTAAGCCCAAATGATAATAGAGTTGCCAGATCTGCCAGCCGTATGACAGTTTAATCCGTGTCAGATAATAAAACTTTAACTTCAAAACACCTCTTTTTTATTATTTTATAACGAAGAAAATGCATTAAACCATTCCTCGTTTACTGTGGATCTAGTATGATTTTTACCTAAATTTTTCTTAAATATTTTTTCTTATCTTGAATAATAATAAAGAATAAAAAAATAATATGGATTTTCTAATTCGTTTAAGACATTTACTTGCAGATTTAATCGTTTGAAAATGAAAATTGCTTTCTTTTTTGTTTTATTGCGCTCATTTATAATTCTTGCAATTATCTGTAATTTTACCATTAACCTTTTCTGCCCTTAATGATAGCAGGATGTGTGTTTGCTTTCCATATAACAGAACAAACACGTTGCTTGTTGTTCAAAACAAATACTCAGCGTTAATTGTCATATGTGGCGTATGATTAATATTAAACGATTTTGTTGGAAAATTATAAAATTATATATTAAGCATACGCAGAGGTAGAATGCAATTTAAAGTTTTATTTAAATAATAACTAGTTGTGCCCGCCACGTCGTGGGCGTCCTGACAATGTTTTGCTCGATTTGGCTTTGAAAGTATTCCACTCCAATTTTAAGACTCATATTTATAGTGCTTCAGTTATGGTTTATGTATTTACTTTATATAAAGGTACCCATCCCTGGATCCCATTTTAAAAAATTCTAAAAATTATTGTAAAGGTCTGTAAAAAGTGTTTAAAATATTTTAATAACATTGTAATTTCACAAAGTAAAAATGGAAATCAAATACAAATTTCAATTCAATTGGCTATTTGGCAGTAAGTAATTAATATTTTGTCCCTATTTTAAATCAGCGCCATCTGTTGCGCAACCGCTTCAAAGTTCGGCGTGGTTTTACTGCTTTTTCTCTTTATTATCTCTTGGAAATGAGGAATCTAAGGAAATATTGGAATCAGGATTATAAGGTACCTCCTCACAAAATTTTGTAAAAATCCATCCAGATAAGTATTTTCTTTATATAAAGGTACCCAGCCTTGGATAACATTCTAAAATTTATATAAAATTCTAAAAATTATTGTAAACCTCTGTTAGAGGTGTTTTAAATATTTTAATAACGACGTAATTCCACAACGTAAAAATACAAATAAAATAAATTTGGCGTCATCTGTGTTTTAAAATGTAACACCTTCAAAAATAAAAGGTGCGCAATTTTAAAAATAATGAACTGTTTTTAAAACGGGACCAATCTGTAACCATAACCTTTCAAATAAAGAAAAAAAATTTAAAATCGGTCCAGAAATGGCTGAGTTCTGCCTACCATTGATAACCTCCCTCTTTTTTTGAAGTCGGTTAAAAATGGACTAAGTCCCAATTTAGACGGGCGATCATTTGGAAGAAAAACATTTGTAATTCTCTTTTGTTTTTTCATTTGCAATTACACAAAACGAACATGTTGTCGGCAACATTTTATTATTATTGAAGCGAATTCAAAAAAGCGAAGTAAATGCCAACAATGTAAATTCCAAAAAAGTGAATGTCAACAAAGCGTATTGCGGAGTACCGAACACAAAACCGGTGCTCTCTTCCCTACCCATAATATGCTACCAAACTGAATGTTTCCCTTGCAAATGTTTTCGTGTCTAAACTCAAATTAAAGCCAACTAGGTAAATATTTCATGAAATAGACGTTGCCACTAATTAATGTACCCAATTTTTTGTTTTTGGAAAATATGTAAGAAAATACAATCAAGAAAATCTGTTTGCTTAGTATTTTATGGAAATAGAGTCTTTACACATATTAAATATACTAAAAATTACTCGTATTCTATTTCTTTATAAGAGTTGCTAAAATAGAAAATGATTACAATTGAAGCTGTCTTCTAGATAAGGATCTAGAAGATCCAGAAAATGCATTACAATCAGCCGGTATTTAATTTTTCTTTGTCTCTTCATAATAATGAACTTAAACCTGAAAAATTAAATTAAACTAAACTTCAGCACTTTTAACTTTTAATGACAGTACTTTTATGTTTTTATATTATATGTATGTATGTATTTCATCATTGTGCACTTTTTGTTTGGCATTACAAAAAAAAAAATACTTGTCCAACATCCGTCATCATTTAATCTATCTATCTATCGATTTGTAATTCAACTTGTAGACGGAAATATGCACACAAATTTTTGTTTTATTGCAGTAAAAGGAAGAAAAAAAAAAAAAACACTTGAAGTTTTAACTGAGCAATTTGTGTTTCTAAAAACCATGATTAATTAGTTTTCTTTTGTCACAAAATAGTTTAAACAGTGTCAGACATAATTATTGAAACATTTTTTCTATTTCCATTATTCTCAGTAGAAAGTATACGAGTATTCTCTAGGTTCTCAATGAGTTTTGGGAAATATATTTTATTTTTAATTGTATTATAAGTTTCTTGTATGCCCGAGTGCATATCCTCTCTTACATGATATAATGATAGCTGTCTTACTGTTTCCACGTCCTGTGCTCTCATAGTGCACTTAGTGAATTTAATTTGGTTATCGTATGAATACATATTTATTAATTTTTCTTGTACTATATTTTCCGATATACTACTATATACTATTTTTTACGATAGTTCTGAAAATATCCCTATTTCCCTAAATTCTAAAAATTATTGTAAACCTCTGTTAGAGGTGTTTTAAATATTTTAATAACGACGTAATTCCACAACGTAAAAATACAAATAAAATAAATTTGGCGTCATCTGTGTTTTAAAATGTAACACCTTCAAAAATAAAAGGTGCGCAATTTTAAAAATAATGAACTGTTTTTAAAACGGGACCAATCTGTAACCATAACCTTTCAAATAAAGAAAAAAAATTTAAAATCGGTCCAGAAATGGCTGAGTTCTGCCATTTGACTAAAGTCACTTTCTGCAATAAAGATAATCCTTTTCCCAGAAGACGTGGAACAAAGTCTTATTAATTTTGATCAAACCTTAAATCAGCTGCCCAACATGCAACAGTAACCCGACAATCAGCTAGATACAATCAAATTTACTTTGTAGATGTCGAGCGGCTCTTTGCTGAAAAAAGGAAAATTAGAAGAGAGTGGTAAGCACATAGATCTCCTCAGATCTCCTCAACTCAAATCTAGACTTAAAGATTGCACGAAACGGCTAAGACAGATGCTAGAATCTCTGAAAAATTACTTGGAAGACCTCGACGCAACTGCACAATCAGATTATTCATTATGGCGTGCATGTAGAAACCTTAAAAGGCCAGTCGTACGTAAGCCCCCCTAGCGAACTTCTTGTGGAGTCTGGACAAGAAATGATACCGAAGAAGGTAATTTATTTGTTGATCATAAAAGCAGTACAACTAAATTGGCTTATTGCCAGAAACTCTACCCTGAGCTTAGATTGTAAACTTCTACTGTACAAGTCGATCCTCAAACCAATTTGGTGTTATGGGATTCAGTTATGGGTCACTGCCTCAGCTAGAAAAAATAGAAAAAATTCAAAGGCGCCAAAATAAGATACTACGTATGATTACATCTGCTCCCTGGTATATAAAAAATTCGAACATCCACAAAGACCTAAACATGCCATCAGTTAAAGCAGAAATAGCGAAACATGCAGTCACATATCTAAAGAGGCTTGAATCTCATTCAAACCCTTTGGCGCGTAACATGCAGAATGAACCTGGTTACATTCGACAAAAAAGAAGAGATACTGCTTTTCTTGGTCTTAGAGGGATGACCCGCAAATGATTGCAAAATCCGTGAAACAAACATTATTTTTGTCTAGCTCTGGCTGGACTTAAAAACTATAATTTTATTTTAGACTTAATATATGAGTAATTATTGTTAGTTCAAAAATATTGAAGATACAATAAACAATATATGAAAAAAAAAATGTATTTCTTTAAATTATTTTAGTTTGTTATTTGGTAGAATTATTTGGGTTTTATATTTATTCACAATTTCTTCTTTTATAAACAAATTATCACCTAATTCTTCGTCGGCTGAATGTAATGTTGCCATTGTGACGTCGCACAGTGGTTGAAAAACGATTTATTTTGGACATAATTCGGTATCTTATGTACCACTGAAGATATCTTAATGAAATTTTACGGAGGTAAAGCAAAGGTGTTCTTGAGTGGAGCTACGAAAGGTGTGCTCCCTAGGATAAAGGGCGCCTTCTGGGTAAATCCCCAAAGTTGGGTACCCAACCTGCCTTTTTTATTTACGGGTCTAGCAGATCTTTTTCCGAGAAATTTAGCAATAATTTTTAAAGTTTGTTTCAAAATTGGCTATGTTGGCTATGGCCTGGAGGGAGAACCGTCATAATTTTTGACCTAATTTTTCTTGGCTTGTAACTTTTTAACGAAAAGCGCTATCAGAACAAAACTATTTTATTCTAAATATTATCAAGAATATAGCCAAGGTCTTAAAATAATAATCCGATCATTAATAAATACACCACGACAAAATACAAAATAAGGTCTGTCAAAATTAAAAAAAATGGAATTTTTCCCAAACTAAAGGAAATAGCCTACACATGTAAGCACATATATTTATAAATATTTTCAAGGTCTACTTAAATTTAAAAAATCTTAACATTTAAGTTAAAACTAAACTTTTTATGACATTTCCCAAAAATTATATACCTGAGGTACCCAACTTTGGGGGTTTAACCCCAAAGCACCCCTTTTACCTAGCAGCCGACCGGTCAAACCACTGTACAGTGGTTTCAAAACACACCCAATATATCATTGCATAAGGAACATTTTTACGATTTTTTACCAGCTTGGAGTTAAAATTAAAGTATCCACTCGATCAATCATCCCTCGATTAATCGTAGAAATTTAAGTCGATTATTTGTTCGAGTAAAAAAATTGCAAATTTCGATTAAAAATAACTCAGAGAAATTATATCGGTTAATCAACAAATTGACTAAAATTAATTTCTATTAAGATCCAGAATTTTTCTTCTGATTTTTTACTTCTTATTTGTTCGTTTAAGAATAATTTCGGGCTAGACGTCTTTAGTAAACACCAGAGAAAGAATAATACATATAACCCATGCATTTTTTCATAAATCGAATATGTCTTTTTTCATAAAATTTTTTTCATTAAAAAAATATTAACATACTTTTATATCGATAACTTCCCGTAAGAATGTATTAAGCGACACTTTTTTCGAAAATGACTTTTTAAATGTGGAACTATACTAGAAGTTAAGCGCCATATTTTGGCCTGGGTTTCGCTGCCCTATCATAGATGCAAAGGAAACTGGAATAATGTTGCTCCCTGAAATTTGTATTATTTCAAGTTTTGTATTATGAAAATTGCTTTCCAAATAATATTTGGAAAGTGTTTTTCAGAATACATATTATGTTCCTTTAAATAAAATACACAAATAAAAAACTAAATGAGACGTTTTTTCGTTTCCTGAACAATTTTAGCATGTCTGGAGGGAACATTGTACCATACAGAACGGCCTTCCTACGCCAATGCCTATACCGCAAACGACAAAATCATACTATTTATGAAATAATTCATACTTTTGTTGTAATGTCACGATACAATTATAAATTAAATTTTAACTTAATTATCGAGCCTACTCGTTGTAGTGAACCACTTTTTGGGAATTGAACTTAAAACCCCAAGACTAATAGACTGGAATACTGCCTACTATATTACCGAGAAGCTGCGCATTGAGGACAGAAATGAAAATATCAAATAAAAAAATTTTCTAATATTTTTTCAAAATCATCTAAGTTGTCTATACATATAATAAAATAGGAACTCATTTCCTGTCTGTCTGGGTTTTATTTTTGCGAGCGTATCAAGTAAAAACTACTGGATGCATTTTAACAAAATTTTTTTAAAATTTAGTATCCTGATCCCAATAAAGCATACTTTTTTTCCGGAAAAATAGCTTATTTTCGAAAGAAAGTAGAGAAAAAGCAGTGAAAGTACGCCGATTTTTTTGCCGATTTAAACGTATTGCATACTGTAACGCATCTTTTATTTTTGAAAGCGTTATATTTTAAACACAGTTGCTCAACAGATGGCTCTCTTTTAAAATAATCACAAAATGAATTTGAAGCGGAATATTTTAAACACGGTTTCTGAATAGATGACGCTGTTTTAAAATAATCACTAAATATGAATTACTTACTGGCAAATAGCTAATTGAACAAAATGTGTATTTGATTTGTATTTTTACTTTGTGCAATTACATTGTTATTAAAATTTATCAAACACCTTTTACAGAGCATTACAATAATTTTTAGAGTTTTATATAAATTTTAGAAATTATCCTATGAATGGGTACCTTTAGTGTGTGGGCGCAGATAGTCAATAATAAAATATATTATTAATCAATTTTGTATGGTTGGATACAATATTTTTAATATGCGCGATTAATTCGAGTTTTTTGAGTAATTTAAATACCTTAATCGATTAATCGACGAAAATTTAAATTGCAAAATCGAATAATTGTATGCTCGAATAAAATCAAAACCCTATTAAATGGATAATCTATAATATGACACTCTAGCTATGACTTTTCAAAGCTTTTCGTCCTTTGTCACGTACTGCTAGAATCTCGCCTAGAACACTCTACAGGCATCTGAAAGCCTATAGAACCTGCAAAAGTTTGCATGCCTTAAGAGGACACTGGCACCATTGCCCACACTCATCGTCGTACAGAGGGGTATTTTGCCAATCTAGCCGGACATTAGGCCAAAAACTAATTTTAAGAAATGTAAAAATTTAAGTACGCAGCTCGACAGACAACAATATTCTGCATCGTATAGTGAATTTTAAAGGCGTTTGCTTGAGATTTGTAGTTTTGGGACACTGTTAAAGTCAGGAAAGTTGAGTAAATCGCATACGTTTTTATTGACTTTAAACGATTTTGAGAGGTTTGCAATATATTTTTTGGTGGGTGAACGAATATAGATTTTGTATTAATTTTTTTTTTCTGTGAATGTTACATATCGCTACAAAATTTACGATCTCTTCTTTTACGCTGTAAAAAAAAAACGTTGCGCATATTTGCGCCATTTTTTTGCGATTTTTTGAAAATTTTACGTTTTTATGTTTTTTCTTATCTTGGATAGGTAAATACGAGTAAGAAACCCTTTTATATTCATAAAATGTTTTAGTTTTTAATAACTGAAGGTAGATGTTTTTTATTTAAATCATTACATCTAACACTGTTATTACCTGTACAAAAAACAATTTCAATATCAAAAGAGATATAGACGTAGATGCCCTTTCTTTCGGACTATCTACTTTACACTGTCAGTGAAAAAATGGCAAATAAAATCTGATGCGGACAAAGCCATTGTTAACGCGAAGAAAATAAAATATCCAAGAAAAATTTAGAAGTGAATTAGGGCTAGTAGTGGGTGTACCGAAAACTGGATATGGAAACACCAACGATGGTAACACTAGCAGAAGACTTTTTTCCAATCCTGAATTAGCTGCAGAAATTACTGTACTTAACGCTGAAGAGGATTCAGATTCGGAAGAGGTCTTTGAAGAATCCGTCGAAGAAGAACCATGGCACTCATCATCACCTTAGTACAAAGGAGAAGTTGTTTTAAATAAATTAATTGTTATAATTTTAAATAAAACTTATCGTTACAATCATAAATAAGTTATTACTATGAATAAATTAATTATTTTCCGATAAATAAAATACTAAAAAGTAACAAATTACAAAAATATTTTTTTAATAATATTCTTGGGAGGCGGGGCTTGGTTAGGCATTGGAAAGCTTAAAAATTAATATTTTTAGGAAATTGGCAAAAAAAAAAAAAAAAATAAAATTTTTTTTTCACAGGGACGTTTTGGGGGTGGGATTGGAGGAATACCTCCAATTATAAATATTTATGGTTTTAAGAAGTATGTAATCTATTTCTTTTAATAATTGCATTATTTTTTCAAATAGTTTTTTATTTCACCGCCCACAAAAGGGGGCGGGGCTAAAAATGGCATTTAAGAATCTCTTGAGTCCAACTTTAAGTTTTTGAACATTCTTTGACCTTAAAAGTTGTAATTGCTAAACAAAATGACGAGAAAATCAAAAAAAACTTGAATTTTTCAGAAGTAGGATTAGTTCTTCCAAGGGGAACTTTTTTCTCCTTGATCCGATTTTTCCTATTTTATAGGATTGAAAGCCCACGACCATTAGAGATTTTTTGCAAAGTTTCATTAATCTAGGGGCACTCAGTACATTTTTAGAGCCAATATAAACTAAAAAAAAAGTAATGTCCGGCTAGATTGGCAAAATACCCCTATGTGCGTCGGGGCATCTGTAAGAACTCAGTCAGTATGTCGAAATCCTACAGATACCTCTATCCGGGAATACAGCTGGTGGTGTTTTTGCAAAGTTAATCCCCGGTATTTTTTTTTTTTTTTTTTTCTTCAAAAGATCTTAAATACATCCAAAATAAAGGAGTTGCTTCCTATTTCTAGCAGTGCATAATGCAATTATTATTAGGTGAAAATATTAATTTAAAGTTTTTAACAAGACATAAGTATTATATGATTATTAAGGATCTAAATGATATTGTAGTATATTGTTAAAAAATTAATTTATTTCATACTAATAGTATTTAATGGATAATAAATATCAAGCATTATTAAATTATTTATAGTGGATATATTTATATATTATGAATTTGGATAAGGGCTAAGTAAGTGTAGACGCAAAAAAAAAAACACTAAAGGTGTATGCATGAAATAACTAATTCTAAGTACAGGTATAAGCATGACTAAACTACTTATAATACTTTTGTATAAAAATAAAGTTCTATTTGGATATAAGGTAAGCATTTAAGTACAAGTCATCTTTACAGAATTATAATTAAACTAATAAAATAGAAACAAAATATTTATATTACAAAAAAGATTAAACTATATAAAAAGCAAAAATCGTTTGTTTGTTTGTTAGTCGGAAAGCCATAGCTGCCTTTTCCAGTGGACCGATTTTCTAGAAATTTTCACAGTTTGTTACTTGCTATGTGGTGGGTAAAATATCCTATTTTAAATTACAAGTGGGCGTAGCACCTTCTATGCATAATAAATATTTAATATCATTTTACTTGTGAACTATAATAGGTATACTCTTGGAATTTTTTACTCCCTATCAATAGTTTTAATGTAATAAAAAACTGGCTGGATTTCAACAGTGGGTGTGGTACCTCCAATACAAAGTGAAAAACTATTATCGTGTATCTATAGAACTATAATAGCTAGAGTCTTTAATTTTGCACAAGTAACTTCTAAAGCAAAATAAAGACAGGTTAGAATTTTGCACATATAACCCCCTGATTAGTGTGTAGAATAATGTAGAAAACTGGCTAAATTTGAACGGTGGGCGTGGTATATGCCATACAAAAAGTAGAGTATTACTTATCACTTATATTACACAGTGAAACACAGAAAAAAATAACCATATACGGACGCCACCACGTGATAAAAGACCAAAAAAAAAGACCCCTGTCTCCCAGTTTTGCCCAAAGTCCTCCAGGTTTTTTTTATGGGCCCTCAAAGATGTGGGGCCTCGATATCATTTTTGCAAAAAAATGATCATTTACTCAAGCTCATATTTTGCAAACCGTTTGAAATTTTGATATACTCTCTGAGGCAAAGTTGTAGCTCTTGTCATAAGGAACAAAAATCAAAAAAACTTCATCTTCAAGGTCAAAATCGCAAAAAACTTTAAAAATTCAATTTTTTTACCTTTTTTCCCCTGTTCAGGTCCATAGGTAGCAAACCGTTCAAAATTCAAGGAAACAATCAACTACATGAACCTAAGATCTCAATAAACAATTTTCTAGAACATATGAACTTCCCAGGAATGATTCTTAACACCGTTTAGGTAGCGCTTAGGTAGCCGCAAAAGTGAAAAATTTTTATGGACCTGAACAGGGGAAAAAAGGTAAAAATTTGATTTTTATTTGAAGATGACCTTGAAGATGAAGTTTTTTTGATTTTATATGTTAACAATTTTTGTTCTTTATGACAAGAGCTACAAATTTGCCTTAGAGAGTATATCAAAATTTCAAACGGTTTGCAAAATATGAGCTTGAGGAAATTATCATTTTTTTGCAAAAATGACATCGAGGCCCCACATCTTTGAGGGCTCATAAAAAAAACCTGGAGGACTTTGGGCAAAACTGGGAGACAGGGGTCTTTTTTTTCTGGTCTTTTATCACGTAGTGGTGTCCGTATATGGTTATTTTGCCATGACTTAAAAACGACACAGTGTGTTATTAAAAATAGCCTACAAATTCGCAGACAAAAGCGAGTACCACAGAAATAATAGACCCTATTCCCGTTGGCGTTTTAATTTTAATAGTCGTTTTTATGTCGTTATCGTTTTTTATCGTCGTTTCGTTCCTAAATTCGTATTCTAGAAATATATTGAAACGATGAAGAAACGTTATCGATAACAAAAAGAAAAATTAAAAAAGTGTAGTAGCACTGCAATTTTTTGTGTTGTTATTTATGATATTTTTGTAAATTTCTGAAAAGTTTGTTATTTCTTTCTTGTAAGTTTTAACAAAATGTGGCGAATACTGAATTTTATTTTTCAAGTCAAATGATGATGATGACATAATGGGTAGCAATATAGTACATCGGAAAATGCTACGACAACAAATTAACATTTTTGCCATTCTAGATTCTAAGTACAAAACTCGACTAGTAGCGATCTAACTTCTTCACGGTCGGCGAATACCACTACATTTCCTTTCGGGTTAATTTGTTTTTCAAATTTTAATAGGTTTGACACCGTTTCCTCCAATGGTGACAATCGCACCTGTTTATAACATCCTTCTTCTATTGCTCTGGAATCACAGCTTACTTTTCATCTTGATTTATTTTAATAAAAACAAATTTTAATGGATACTTTCTTCTAATTTAGTTTTACTTACTTTATGCCAACCTTCTACACTAAGAACTGGAGGACCAAACGGATTTAATTTCTCGGCAGCTTCACTTCAAAAATCACTAAATTTTAGGGTTTTATGCCCTTTCAAAAACTCTTAGCATAAGCTAAAATTTCAGTTTAATTTTTTTCTTGTAGTCGTTTGAATTTTCAAAATAGAGAATACCGACATTTACGACGAGTGTCGTTAATGTCAACCAACAGTAATGCCAAATTGTCGTTTTTATTTCATTTTCAAACTACAACGACAACGGGAACAGGGCCGAATAATAAGTAGAGCCTTGCAATTTTGATCGAAAACCCCCTATTAATGTGTGTTTTATTTTTTGAAAATGGGGGTGCGAAGAGCTCTGAGGACCGCTATTAAAGCATGAAATTAACTTCTAAACAAGTTGAATTTTTTTATTTTATTAATGAATTTTTCAGTGGGCTCAAATTCTTTCATTCTTTCCAGAAACTCAAACATTTTCAATGTTGTATTGGATCCTTAAATAAAAATGTTTCAAGGCATTGAAAGGAATGGGCAACGTGTCTGGACACTAGAAAAATTCTTGGAAGCCCTTCAGCTAGTCCACAATAGGATTATTCAAACCCTTAGAACCCTGTTATACATATCGATACCTTAATATAAAGGCCAAAGATGAAGATGACACTGAAATTTGTGGACACACTGAACAAAACATGCCTTGAATATTATGGCTAACTCGGACGATGATACAGAGTTGGAACATGAATATGAACAAACTACGAAGAAAATAAGGTCATCAGAACAACAATCATCAACTTCAACGAGGATGGATAGTGAGAATAATTGAAAATGTTCTAAATTTTGTTTTTTAATGCATAGATAACATATAAAAATCTTCAAACATTTATTTATTTTTATTTATTAAATGTTACAATACAATTACAAATTATATTCTAAAATAATTATTGAGCATAGTAACAAAGACCTTCACTCGTTGTAGTGAAACACCCAGAGTCTTTGGTGGGAATCGAACCCACAACCCCCAGACTCATATGAATTATTTTTTATGAATTAAAAATAAAAAATTTCAATTTTTTAAGCAAAAAGTAGTTTTTTTCTTCATGTGTTTACTTATAACTGCGAAACTGTTGCTTATGTAGCGAAACGTTGTATAAACAGATTAAAGGAATTGTAATTCTTAATTTTTTTTTTAATTTTTTTGAGCGTATTCGGACTAGTGGTTCTCGAGTTATGACAAACAAAAGAGCCTAAAACGTGACAAATTCCCTATACGATACTTACTAACTTCAAATTAATTTTTAAATTATTACTTGATGTACCACGACTAAACGAATGATGCAGAAGTTCTTCTTTTCAATTATCAGAATTGAGTCACGAAATCATGTGTTATTATCAATGCAGCAACTGTTTATCTTTGAAATCGCAAAAGTGTCCTAGAACTCTACTTTTACTGTGTGTAAGCCACTATTTTTGTGGAGTTTATACAGGTCATACCGTTTGACATATCAAAATGAAATTTAGTATGTGCCTTTGGTATATGGAGATGAAGAGCTGTATAGTTTTTGGGCATAATCGGGGGTAGTTTCCTTACTCCCAAATTTTGTGAACGATCTACAGGTCATACCGTATGATATAATTGTTAAGTGCCTTTGGTATATGGAGGTGAAGAGTTGTGTAAATTTTTGGCATAATCGAGACGGGACAAGGGGAAGTTTACTTAACACCCCAAACCGAAAATAACTAATTCTTCGATTCGAATATACTTTGAACTTTTATTCTTTATGTAATATATTCATAAAAATATCTGTTTCCATTGGGTATGGTAAAGTTGAGTGTAGGCCACTCCAGTGTTATTTTATATGGATTTTAACAGTTAAACTTAGAACTTTTCCCCTTAAATGGTAGTTTAATTGTCAAACTACATATTTTAAAATTTAAAATTTTCACCTTAATATTTTTCTTCCATAGTAAGACTATCTGATAAATGTGCCTTGATTTTTGCCATACAAAATAAGAATTATAAAAATAGAACATTACACTTCCCTTCTAACAAAAGGAAAGTAGAATTGAATTTGAAAAGTAGGATTTATAAGCATACCTTATAGAAGGCCTGAAGTTAGAAGGCCTTTTTAGTTTTACCGCTGGGAATGAGTTACTTATACTGTTTCTAATACAAGCTTAAAGTTTAATAGTATTTGTTTTGGCACCACTGCTCTAAAAACTTTTTTATACGTTTTACCACACCTGTGAACAGGTAGAAGGGGTATATATAAGTTTGTCATTGACCGTCCGCCCGTGTTGACATAGAAATGTATTTTCGGACGAGCCCTATTGAAATGTTAAAATTTATAACATATATATGTATCTATTTTTCAGGTATAGTCTTTAACATTTTTCTCTTAAAAATTATATCGATGAATACAACAGAAGTCTGACAAAAATTCACACTTTAACCAATTGTACCCAATAATCTAATTTTCGCAAAAAAAAAACACTAATTTCACCAAAAACCAAAGAAATTACAAAAAAAAAACTAAAAATTTTAATTTAAAAATGGATGTCAAAAACAAACAACACGTATAAGCAAGGTATATTTATTTTACTAGGTAGTGGCGTCTCTACAACAAATACAACAATACAAGAACAACATGGCATTTTGTTGTTGCTTTGTAGTTCGAAATGCCAGAAAACATAGAAGAAAATTGAGAAGGCCTGTATGTGTTTTATTGCTTTCTCACTTCTGCACCATAAAATTTGCTTATACGCAAGGTATATTTATTTTACTAGGTAGTGTCGTCCGCCCAGCTGATTTAGTAGTTCGACATGTCAAAAGTTGTATGTGTTCAGAAATTTTATGGTGTAGAAGTGAAAAAGCAATAAAACACATACAAGCCATCTCAATTTTCTTCTATGTTTTTTGACATTTCGAACTACAAAGCAACAACAAAATGCCATGTTGTTCTTGTATTGTTGTATTTGTTGTAGGCACGCCACTACCTAGTAAAATAAATATACTTTGCGTATAAGGTTACATTTTATATCACTATGGGTCGAATATAGCTTAAATACTTGTTTCTTTTTTAATGACTCTACAAAGTTCTGTATAAAGTAGTATTCTTGTATTTAAATGCTTTAACTAGAATATTTATTAACGAAATAAAATCAACTAATGCAATAGTAGGTATTTGAACTTAAACTTTGTGTGAAATTAAAAAAAAAATAATTGAAAATTAAGACTCACCTCATAACCTTTAAGTTTATAAAATTGTTCGTTGCGCACCAGAAAGACAAGAGCCAGCGGCAAAAATGCAATTGCAGTGAAAACTAAAAAATAACGCCGTATGGCGCGCCAGTATGTCTTGTTCAAACGCATTTACACCATGAATTTCTCAATAATTTCGTGTCTCTGCGCCGACTTCCACCGCTCGCTATTATTCTTCTTCTGTGTTGCTTTTTTTTTTAATTATTCCTACTTCTTTAGGCTTTATCGATTCCCTTTATAAACAATAAGCTTTTTTATTTCAGTCATTCCCATTGTATTTTACATTAATAAATTATGTGTTGTTGCTGGCTTTTTTAGGTTTTGTTAATACACATTGTTGTTGTTATTGTGGTAATAAAGAAAATTAATTTTGTCTTAAATTGATATGTTTTCCAATTAATTTATATTAAATTAAAATATTTATATTTCATATAGATATGTATGTACATAATTAAAATAATCAGAAACTATTAAAAAACATACATAAATTATTAAAACATAAAACAATAACTATATAGTATCTATGGTACAGATACATAGACATATTTATCTATTTTTCTATTTTCGGGTATTTTTAGTTGATACAAAATTTAGTTTCATCACAAAAAGCAAAAAAATATATATCAAACAACAGACCAACAAGTTGTATCATTACTATTTCACAGCGAATATAAAACTGAAAAACTAATAAAGAGAAGATTTTTGTCATGAAATATAAATAATAAAAAGAAATATTTATGTTTATTTTTCATTTGAAAACAGAAGACAATTTTGCATGCTAAAGTAAATTGGCAAGAAAAAGAAAAGTAAAAATTTTTTAATTTGAAATGGTTACTATGGTTTTCTGGTTTAGAAATTTTGATTTTTTTGCTTTCTAGACCTAATAAACTTCTCATTTGGTTTGTTAAGTTTTGGGCATAAGAAGCTGGGTTTTTATTTAGAAACTCTGACAAAATCACTGACGATCTGGTTAAGCACCAGTGAAATAGCTTTATGTATGTATATGCTTTCCCCATAGTAATCCGTTTGAATTATTATATTTTTTGAAATTATATATTGTATGATTCATTCATAAAATTTTTATTTATTTAAGAAAATTTAAAGGAATTATGCGAGTTTAAACCAGGGCTAACCAAATGTGACTATTTTTCGGCATTTTGCCGATTTTTACACTAAAAAATCCCAAAATGTTTATTGCCGATTTTTGGTAGAAAAATGTAGATTTTATCAAATCAATTGATTTGGGAATTTATGCTAAAAATTTAATATTAAATCTGAAATTTTTATATAGAAGTGCTCACGGAAACGGTTTGATTTTGAAACTAACTTTAAATCACTAAGTTTATTAAATCCATATGTCATAATGAATAACAAAATTAATTTTATTTTAATCCTTAAGGATTTTTCCGAATTTTTTAGATGAAAATGAAAAACAACCGTTAGATTCGGGGTACCTAGAATTGCATTTTCTTAAATTTGAAGAAATATTTACAAATATTTCTGTAATTTTTGACAACGAATTGCTGAAATAAAGCAAGATTCCACAAAAACTTTTCCAATTTAAACAGAATTTGTGATACAAATTATGATTCTACCACATTCGTGCGCAAATGTGGAATGAATATCGAAAATTTCGATGTTCATGGAATATTTAGATGGAATATTGTCTAAAGATTATTTAAAACCTAATAAAACTATTATCATATTAAATACAATTTAGCAAAAATGAAAAATTTAGAAATGTATTTCTTACTATATGTGACCCGGCCTATGAAAAGGTGGCTTATGACTCAAAAAAAAATTTTTTTTCCACTTTTTTTGGTTTCGATAGTTTTTGAGACGCTCTTTCACGTGGTGAAAACTAGAAAGTCCTAACTTGCTTAGAAGTGTACTAAAAATGTAGAGAAAGAAGAGCACAAATGAAAGAAAAACTGAATTTTATTGAAAATCCAGAATCAAGATAATAAATGGAATTGAAAAATTTAAAAACAGGATTGAACGCTGCAAAAACGATTTTACCAAAAAAAAGCTGTTTTGCATAAAAAATATTTATTTAGCAGTATTGAGTAGTTTTGGGCATGACTGTTCATAATGCAAAAGAAAAACTACTAAGAAACTAACGAAATGCATTGTTTATCTTTAACAGCTAATTTTTCGAAATTTTGTTTTTGAGTCATAAGCCATCTCTTCATAGACAGGGTCACATATCGTCGCGTTTCTTCTTAAACCACGTAAGCGTAATTTTTTCGAAATTAATTTTTTGGTTTTTATGGTAGAAAATAACATTCGCCACCAGACTACATTCTCATCTTAACAAGTTTGTATGAAAAATAAAAAAATCCATTTTCAAAACCTCGTAAGTCCCATACAAATCACATTTGCATGCAAAATTTAATGGTTTTAATATTTCAAGTTGGAAATGTTAAAGACTCAACCACTAAGTCTTTTGTGTTTAAGAATAAAAAAATCAGGAAAGTTTCAGGCCAATTGGAGCATTTTTGGTAAAGTTAAATTTTTTTTTTTTTTATAAATACAAAAATAAATGTTAATTTACACACAGAAATTTGCAATTTATATGTGACGAAGCTGACGAAAGAGACCTTATCTTACCAGAGTAAAATTTTCAGTACGGAACAAAACAACATTTTATGATTCTGTTGCAACAAATGATATTTTAAGATCAACTACAAAATAGATTTTATTTAACTAATTTGTTGTCTAACTTTAACCTCGACTATATCAAAACTACACTTTTGAACTGAAAACTTCAAAACGACATAACTTCGTTAATTTCACAGATTTGTGCCTGAATGCGTTGTCCAGAATTTTGTACTTTATCAAAAAAAAAAAAACATCGATGACTCAATTTTAACCCCTGGCAAAATAAGGTTCCTTTCGTCACCTGACATCATATACATATTTAGCTTGTAAAATTAATTTAAATTATTTTATCATCTATCTTTAAAAAAAAATTGCGTTCATTTTTGTATTTATGTTTATAAAATCCATAAAACTACTAGAATTTATTTCTTTTTTAATTTTAAAAATCAAATAAAACCTCAACAAATACTTAATTTTATTTATGCCGATTTTCAAAACTGAAGTGCCGAAAATGCCGATTTTTTCTACAAAAGTGCAGACTTTTTTCATCAAAATATTTTGGCTGCTCTGGTTTAAACATAATAATGTTATATAATACAATTCGCAATATAATTTTTAAAATGGGTTAATTTTTATTATTTACTAGCTGTTAGAGTATCAATTATCGCTCAATTAAGAACAATTGCAAATTTCGATTAAAAAATAACTCAAACAAATCATATCGGTTAATCGACAAATCGACCAAAATGAATCTTTATTAAGATTTGCAATTTTTTACTGATTTTTGCCTCTTATTTGTTCGTTTATAAATAATTATGAACTAGACGTATTTAGTAATCATAAAGAGAAAAAACTTTTTTAATTTTATAACATCGTAATACAAAATATGAACATAGTTAATCTTCTTGTAGTGTATACTGCTCAGCGTCTAAGTCAGGGATGGTAAATGAAATTTTTAAATTGTACTTTTTGTTTATTTTATTAATTTTTTACTTTTTATTTTGAATTTATTTATCTTTTTAAATAAGCGTCTAATCGAAAAAAGGACAAATATCAGTGACGACCTACATATATTTTTTATATCAAAATCCGTGACGACCTTTATTTTTCATAAAAAGTATATTTTTTGTATGAAAATCTTATTTTTGCTGTATCTTCTTAAATAAGCGTCTAATCGAAAAAAGGACAAAAATCTATGACGACCTATATTTTTTATAAAAAGTCTATTTTTTGTATGAAAATCTTATTTTTGCTGTATCTTCTTAAATAAGCGTCTAATCAAAAAAAGGACAAAAATCCGTGACGACCTATATTTTTCATAAAAAGTCTATTTTTTGTATGAAAGCGTCTATTTTTGCTGTATCTTCTCAAATAAGCGTCTAATTGAAAAAAGGACAAAAATCAGTGACGACCTATATTTTTCATAAAAAGTCTACTTTTTGTATGAAAATCTTATTTTTGCTGTATCTTTTCAAATAAGCGTCTAATCGAAAAAAGGACAAAAATCAGTGACGACCTATATTTTTCATAAAAAGTCTATTTTTATATGAAAATCTTATCTTTGCTATATCTTCTTAAATAAGCGTCTAATCGAAAAAAGGACAAAAATCAGTGACGACCTATATTTTTCATAAAAAGTCTACTTTTATATGAAAATCTTATTTTTGCTATATCTTTTTAAATAAGAGTCTAAACAAAAAAAGGACATAAATCCATGACGACCTATATTTTTTTGAAAAGACTATTTTTTATATGAAAATCCGTGACGACCTATATTTTTCATAAAAAGTCTATTTTTATATGAAAATCTTATTATTGCTGTATCTTCTTAAATAAGCGTCTAATCAAAAACAGGACAAAAATCAGTGACGACCTTTATTTTTCATAAAGTTATAGTTATTTTATACCACAGTTACTATTTGGCCCATTAATTGCAAAATAAATAAAATTTCAAAAAGGAATATAAAAAACAATCGATTAATCGA
This sequence comes from Phasia obesa, assembly GCA_949628195.1. NCBI lineage: Eukaryota > Metazoa > Arthropoda > Insecta > Diptera > Tachinidae > Phasia > Phasia obesa. The sequence goes on along the minus strand of OX451217.1, from coordinate 63,389,439 downwards.
ATACATTTTTAAGATATAATCGATAAATCGGTAGAATATATTTAGTTACTAAAGCACTGCATGAGCACATAAAATGAAGCGCATGAGACGCTCATTATAATAATTCATTGAATTTCATGTCTGTTAAATGCACACGAGTAACGCTGAGTGAATAATAATAAAAACAGAAAAGAACAGCGAACTAAATGCGATGAGCTCGGAGTTTCTATAGCAAGTTGAAAAAGTTAATGTTGAAACAAAATAACAATGAACTTGCGCGTGTTCAAGCAGTTTTATGCTTTTATTGAAACACGAACACAGTTGCAGTGTACAAATTAAAAACAGAATTTTTTAAGAACATTACTTACTTTCAATTTAAGGTCTTTATTTCTTAAGAAATACAAAAAACCACTAGTGCAAGCAAAAAGCACTGTCATATTCAAAAGTTCTACACAATTACCGAAGAACTCACACCGAGTGTTTTAAACATAAGACGATTAAACACGGCGCTCACTTGTATAGAAGATTCGTTTTACTCGGTCAGTTCATTTTGTTTATAGTACGAACAGGTCAGGCTCACTAATAGTATGGTATGAGTAAGCATGAGCCAGTAAGATAGTTTGTTCGAATATAACCACTTGCTCATGAGCTCACCCATTAGCTGAGCTTGCTCATGCAACTGTTTATTACTTACTATCGAACTGCTTCACTAACACTTACAAAACGCTAATAATCCAATTGCGTACATTCTAGAGTTTAAGTATTAAATATATTTTATAATTTGTAAACCTTAATCAGTTTTTGGCCATTAAGCCACAAAAAGGAAGAAATTAAATTATTCACATCCATACATATAATAAAATCTATACATATTAAAAAAACTAACTTATTTTCTGTCTGTCTGAGTTCACATCACGTAAAAACTACTGGATGTATTTGAACAAGAATTTGTAAGCAGTTACCTTATTCAAATATAGAATACTTTTCTTCGCATAAATATCTTATTTCCAAGAGAAAGTTGAGTAATTTTACCGATATGCATACCTTAAGGCGCCTTTTATTTTTGCATATTTTAGTAGGAATGAGGCGCTTTATATAAAGTAAATACTAAACGTGAGCGCAAGATGTTAATAATTCTTGCAAAAAAAACCGACTACAAAACGAATATATGTACATCAATTCTTAACTAAAAATTTAAAAGGAAGTAATCTGTAAGAAATAGTATTCAAATCAAATACTTTTATACTTGTTGATCTAACGGACATAGTAATATAGGTTCTGTACATTCAAATGTCTATCCATAACGGTTCAGCAGATAAAGACATATACCACAAATTACCTCAGATATGAGGACACCCTTTATTTTTTTACACTTATTATTACTGACACTGCAATAAAAAGTAACGGTTCCAAAGATATGGCCATATAGGTTAAACAATATCACCTAGGGGACACCCTTTAATGTAAAATTGAGACTATTGAGACACCCTTTATAACTTTAAATATTTATAAATGTTATTATACAGGACATAGTAGTAGAGATTCTGTCTAATTTTCAAGTGTTTGTCTATAACGGTTCAAAAGATAGGGCTAGATAGGTAAAATTTTATCAATTAAGGGGACACCCTTTAGTTTCCAAATTTAAATTATATACTTAATGTTATAAAGGACTTAGATATACAGGTTCTTTGTAAATTTCAACCGTCTCTCTGTTAGGGTTCAAAAGTTTTGCAATATACATGAAATTACATTAACTATTGGGACACCCTTTAACTTCTAATAATAAATATTTAATTTCTGATTATAAATATTGGACATTCTGTCCAATTTTCAAGTGATTGTCTACAATGCTTCAAATGGTTCATATATTTAAATTGACGTCACACCCTTTAATTTTTAAGTTTATTTTTTATTAATTTCTGTTATTAGCAGCTATAGTGATATGCAGTTTTTTAAAATTTAAAAGGGTGCTCTTTACGGTTCATAATACTCTTAAAAACACGTATGTTGTCTGGGGACACCCTTTAATTTTCAAAATTCTGAACTTCTTTTAAAATGGGACCAATCTGTAAGCATTTCCTTTCTAATAAAGAAAAAAATTTTAAAATCGGTTCAGAAATGACTGAGTTCTGCGGGCACAAACATAAAAAAAGCAACATTCAGACGAATTGATAACCTCCTTCTTTTTTTGAAGTCGGTAAAAAAGTGTACAGTATTGCATGTTTTTGAAACGCAAATATTGATTGTATGTGTAGTGTAATATTACTAAACAGTAAATACAGAGAACAAGAGAGCAAACAGTGCAAAAATCAGTGCACCTGATTTGACCGGACAGTTTTATCAAGTGCAATAAATATGCTGAGCATTTCATATTGTTCACTAGTTCATTTTACTTAAATTTTCTTGAGAGTAAAATTTCTCATTTTTGAGAGAAAAAATTAAATTAGATTTTTTATTCATCAATAAATAAATTAATATACATAAAATAACTAAAATACAAAGTATAAACCCTTGCTTTTAACATCATACATTTACATACATGTTGTATGTAACAGTATTTCATATCAAGAGACACTATTGAAACAAAATATTCACTACTGAAATTTTATTTCAAACAACAACAAATATTTCATTGGTTGGAAGAAGAGCAAAAGCTATTGTATGTTTTTATTTAAGAGCACAACAATATTTGTATACACATGAAATCAAGTGCAAGAATAATTCTTGCAAAAAAAAACCGACTTCAAAACAGACAAACTTAAAAGCATGTTTCTTTAAGACGGTAACTATTGCGACACCCTGTAATTTCCGAATTCAAATTTTATACTAGTTATAGCGATCGTAGCAATACAGGTTCGTTGTAAATTTCAACCTTCTGTCTGTAACGTTTTAAAAGTTTGGTCATATACATCAAATTACATAAACTATTGCGACACCCTGTAATTTATAATTTTAAACAATTATACTTATTATAACAGATATAGTAATGGACATTCTGTCTAATTGTTAAGTGTTTATCAATAACTGTTTAAAAGATAGGGTCATATATATCAAATGACGTCACCTATTGGGACACCCTTTAAATTAAAATTTTAATATAAATACTTTTTAAAGAACACTTTGTAATACAGATTCTTTTTAAATTTTAACTTTGTGTCCATATACATCAAATTACATCAACTATTGGGACACCCTATAATTTCCAATTTTAAATATTTATACTTGTTGTTATACCAGACATAGTAGTGAACATTCTGTCTATTTTTCAAGTGTTTGTCTATAACGGTTCCAAAGATGAGGACATAATGGTCAAATAACATCAATAATGGGGACACCCTTTAATTTATAGATCCAAGTTTTATACTTGTTTTAATAGCGGACTAAGCAATATAGGTTCTTTGTAAATTTCAACTGTCTGTCTATAAAGGTTCAAAAGTTTGGCCATATATATATCAAAATAATCCAACTAATGGGACACCCTTTAATTTCTAATTTTAAATATTTATACTTATTATAACAGACATAGTATCGAATATTCTGTGCAACTTTCAAGTGTTTGTCTATAACGGTTCAAAAGATAGGAGAATAAAGGTGAAATTAAGTCACCTATGGGGTCAGCCTTTAATTTTTAATTTTATTTTTTAATTACTTTTTGTTGTTGGGAGCTACTGTGATATGCACTTTTTTTTAATTTTAAATTGGTGACCTATAATGTTCATAATACACGTAAAAAACATGTATGTTGTATGGGGACACCCTTTAATTTTTAAACTTTTGAACTTCTTTTAAAATGGGACCAATCTGTAGCCATAACCTTTCTAATAGTGCAAAATTTTTAAAATCGGTTCAGAAATGACTGAGTTCTGCGGGCACAAACATAAAAAAAAAGCAACATTCAGACGAATTGATAACCTCCTTCTTTTTTTGAAGTCGGTTAAAAAAGAGGCCAATTCATTATTGAACATTATTGAACATTTAGTAAATACATAAACCATAACAGAAGCACTAATAAAGCATAATCGAAGAATATATTGAATGGACGCTGTCGAGATGGCGGGCACAGCTAGTATTAATGATGAGTATATGGAATTAAGGCCTTCAGAAATGAATAAGAGCCACTCAATGTACAGTTTTAGGTAAACTATGAATTGAACCTTAAAAAAAACTACAAACGCTTTATTGTGCGTTGAAAGTTTGTATGAATAAAATATTTCAAAAAATTAATTCATAAATAAAGAGACATATGTATCTTTTGTTCACTTTCTTGGGGCCCTTTGTTTACCCTTATTGTCTTTTAAATTTATGAAAAATAAATAGTGTATGAAGGATAAATTTTTTAAAATTTGAAATGTTAGCATTATTTTTTTAGCATTTTGTAATCTTTTTTAGCATTATTTTAAACCAGATCTAGCTGCAAAATATTTTTAGACCTGGTCACAATGGATACAATAAATAACATGATGAAAAAAACTTTGCATTGCTGTTTACTTTGTTAGTATAAAGTAAAAATATGCTTTACAATTTTGCAAATGCAAAAGATTTGCACAAGATTGTGAATTAAGCTATTGTAATATTTTAAATTCCATATGAATAAAAATTATACTTAGCACACATTAGCATTTTGTAGTACAATTTAAGAAGTCGATTCGTAGGTACACTCAGAATATTTGTATAGTAACTGATTGTAGTTTATTTAAAAAGTATTCCGTGCAGTTATTTTTAACTGAATAAACATTTAAAATTCAAAGCATTTTACTTTTCTACTGATTCCAACATTCATTTCTAAAAAACCTGAATATAAATACTGATTTTCCGTTACAGTTAATATTTTAATTTATTTTAAGTTGAAAATTCGGTTATATCGAAAATAATAAAACTAAGTATGTATGTATGTTAACTATTTGACAGTTTTAGAAAAAAAAATTCAAAATAACAATATTTCTTTAAAAAAAATCATATACATACATACATATGTATGTATATAAATTAGATGAAAATGTGTAAAATAATTATTTAGTGCACCCGACCGCTGTACCATATTATCTGGTAAGTAATTCAAGTACCATAATTAAGCCAATCTTGTAGGGTTGCTAATTTTATTGAGGCTTGGAAACCCTTATGGTGGGAAAACTGCGTATAATTTTGTTTTCATCATTATTGACAACTGTTTGAACTCTTCTTTTTGCATCATTACTTGGGTACATATACTTAAAGCCAAATAAATAGTAACATACACATTAGGGTGGAACGAAAAAATATACATATGTATTTTTTAATTTCAATATGTAATAGCGGTACAAAGTTGCCATTTGCTTTTGTTAAGTCAATTGCAAAATCTAAAACCCAAAGTATGGTTGGTAGCAGGGACTCTGCATTCCCTGTGGCAGTTTTTTGTCACTTCTTGAATGAATTTTGTCGTTTATGACACTAAATATATTACCCATATCCCTAGTTTTTCTCTTAGAATACCTTTAACAGGAAATTTTTTTCTTCAGCCACTATATATTAGTAAAAGATATACTTAAAATAATGTCATGTAATTTTTTCGTTCCCGGAGGCTGAGCCTTGGACTTTTCATTACTAGTTGCAAAACATGGTTAAGATAGTCTTTTATGCATAACTGTTTTTCAGTGATAGCTTTTGAAACTGTATTGTATTTTTAATTATATCTTCTAATTTATTTCCTTTAGGTATATTTTAAAAACATCTTAAAAATCCTTACAATTCGGTTCAGTATTTTAAGAGAAACGTAAGTGGTTTACAATTCGCCAATTTTTTATTATTTGTTATATATTTTTTTATAATTTCTCCTTTTTAGTTAACCTCTTGTTATAAAATATATATATGTATGTACATATATAATTACTTCATATTTACTTACATGTATACATATCTTTGTTAACAAAAATATATCTTTAAGATAAATACATTTGTATTAATTTATTTTTATGTAAAATAAAATAAATCAGTCAAGTGCGAGTTAGTCTCACACACGTAGGGTTCCGTACTATGTTAAGTATGCCTTTAAAAACTCAAGTTGTTAATTTTTTTATGTCTTATGGGGACCCTTTTCTTTTTAAAATCAAAGTCATATTCGCGAGAATTGCATCGCTATTGGAAAACCATTTAAACTTTAGGAATTGCTGTTATAACGGCCATGGTAATACACTTTTTATAAAAATATCAGGCCTACCTATTGCATTCAACAAATAAGGTAATATATGTGAAAAACATGTCACTGATGGATCACCCTTTAGTAATTAGTAATTGTTACAGTGGCCAAAGTACAACATCTACTGTAAACAATTCAAGAGTCTAACTATTACGGTTCAAAAAATAAGGCTATTTAAGTAAAAATCATGTCTCGGTCGGAACACCCTTTAATTTTTATTATTTGTTATAGTTTTGCTCCTGTAAAAACTTCAAGAGTCTACTTATTATCGTTCAAAACTTAGGCCATATACACGCAAAGCACGTCACTCTCGGAACATCCTTTAATTTTAATTACTGTCTGCAAATTTTAAGTGGTTGCCTCCTATAGCTCAAGAAATAAAAACATAAAGGCAAATAACACCTCACTTTCGGAACACCCTATAAGTTTTAGTATTTATTGCTATAGTGGCCACAGTTATACACCTTTTGTGAAAATTTCAAGAGTCTACTTATTATGGTTCAAAACTTAGGCCTTATACATGCAAATCACACCACTATCGGAACACTCTTTAATTTTTAGGTTTAGTTTTTTAGACTTGTTTATAAAGCGAACTAAGTTTTAATTACTGCTTGCATATTTTTAGTGTATTCCTCCTACAGTTAAAGAAATAAGCACATATTTGTGAATAACACCTCTCTATCAGAACACCCTATAAGTTTTAGAATTTGCTACTATAGCGGCCAAAGTTATACACCTTCTGTGAAAATTTCAAGCGGCTACCTATTATGGTTCAAAATTTAGGCCTTATATTACATGCAAATCACACCACTATAGGAACACCCTTTAATTTTTAGATTTATTTTTTATACTTGTTTATATAGCGAACTATGTTTTAATTACTGTTTTTAAATCTTGAGTCTATGCCTCCTACAGTTCACGAAATAGGCACATATTCGTGAATAACACCTCTCTATCGGAACACCCTATAAGTTTTAGTATTTATTGCTATAGCGGCAACAGCTATACATCATCTGTGAAAATTTCAAGAGTCTACCTATTACGGTTCCAGAGATAAAAGGCGCTAACAGAGGGACACACGGACAGACATCGTAGCGAAACAATAGGATTACGTTTTTACACTTTGGGTACGGAACCCTAAAAATAGTAAAAATAAAGGAAATATCGTTTATTTTACGAAATATGTAGTTTAATTTGTTGCAGTTAAAAAAAAAACAAGAAACAACGGAAGAATCATTTATTTTTGCGCAATTTAAGTTTAATTTTATTACAGTTAATCAAGGAAATATCATTTACTTTTACTGAACAGGTATTCAGTTCATTTTTATGTTGTTAAAATAAAAGAAAAAAACTTTTGTTTTTATGAGGTAATTTTTCAGTATTTAAAATTAACAAAAACTTTCAGTTGATTTAAATGAATAATGTGTAGACCGGGTTTTAACTGAGTTCTCATTCATTTTAAATTGCATTTTCAGTTATTTTAACTTACATAATATTTTGAGTGTATCATTTTAAAATTTCATTTACCATTGCTGTTTTGTAAAGTTGCTGTTAACTAATGAAAAACACACATACATACATACATAAATGGAGTTTAGAAAAAAAGAAAAATATTTGTAAAATATAGGCCCATTATTAATAACTTGCCTTTAGCTAAAGTTAGGATTTTGTTGGAGTGATAAAAAGTTTTTCGTTATTAAAATTAAGCTAAAAACCACTTTAACTATCACATACTATAAGGACAAGTTATAGCAATGAGCATTATCCTCATTATAACGAAAATCTACTTATCGCTCCAACAAAATCCGAACTTTAGCTAAAGGGAAGTTATAATAATGGGACATAGTCATTTAATAAAGAAAAATTTGTAAACTAGTGTAGGGCTTAAGTCTAAACCAGAGAGAGTTTATTGTTCAAAACTTTTTATACATAAAACACTAATTATTATCTGTTCATGTTCATTATCGTGCTTTTATCTTTAAATTAAGCAAACATTATTGTTATTTCATTGTATTCTTACTATTTTTGTGTAGAAAATAACTGGGACAGCGGAAAAGGAAGTAAACAAATTTGAAATTATGATTGTTTCACAAAAAAAAAAAATTAAACAAAAACAAAAACTTCAATAACGCAGCTATATAGCGCAAATGTTTTAATAAAAATGCGTTTGTGTATGGGAGAGTCAGTGTGTAAACAAATTGTTGAGGAAGTCCAGCTAGTACTTCATAACCAGAGTTTTCAGGATTTCTTTCAAAACAAAACATTTCCGTGGTAGAACATATTTCTAATATTTTTTTTTTATATTTTTTGCTATTTTATTATGTCAGCATAGTTTTGTTTTATTTCGGCCAAACAAATAATAATGAAACAACTTAAAAAGTGTTGCTACGTATTATTGATTTTATTTTCTTTTTTTTCTTCTCTTAAATGATGACAAAAAATGCCATGATTTGAAGAAAAATCATTGTCACTTGCTGTGCAGTTATTTAACTCAACAAAAACCTCTTAAAAACCACAAGAAATTGTCTTTATTTCTTAATCTTTTTAAACACAAAACTTTTGCTTTGTTGCTATAGGTATTTGAAAAAAAAAAAATAGAAAAACACAATTAGCACATCTTGAAATATTTTGTTTTTTTTTTTCTAATATTCCTAAACTTTTTTATATTTGCAACACTTCATAGCACTTGTTTTTGATTTTTATTAATTTTTAATTATTTAAATAGCTGCTAATCAACAAATCTATTAATTGTTTATATTAATGTTTTTCATTTAGCTTTTATTTGCAGCTTGTGCTTTTCTCATAGTTTTCATTTTGCTGTTGCCTCTTTTTACTTTATAGATGAGTGAAATTCACACTATTATTTTTTTTAAATCACACATTTTGCTTATTTTTCTAAAAACTTATTTTAATTGTTATACATGCGTATATTTTTTCACATGTTTATTATTATTTTGCATTAATTTTTTTGTCGTATTTAATCTACAACAAACCCCTACATGCATGTGAGTCTGACCACTTTCGCGTTTTTACTCGTAATGAAATTTAAATCAATAGATGATTGTATATTTTGACTTCTCATCGAGTTCTCGTGCATGAAATTCTCACGTTGTATTTATAATACGTCTGTGTTTTGTTGTTGTTTGGTGGATTTCTATGTTATGCTCTCGCTACCCTCTAAATTATTTGTTTATACTGTTCTTCCCCATTACCCTTGTGCATGATTTTGCTTAACAGTGTTACCATTTTAGCATTTTTGCCGTAAACTTGAATTCTGCAAATAGCTGCAAAGTTTTCATATCGTCGGATTTCTTCTTAAACCACGTAAGCGCCAAGCAATCAGTTTTCAGAAAACGAAAAAAACTTGATAACTCTTTAAATATGAGGCTTAAAACAATTTTTATTTGCAAAACATGTCTGTTTGATTCTCTAAAGGATGTATAAACTTTACCCCCGTCTTCATTTGCTATCAACATGTCCTAACTGCATATAAAAAAACAGTGTTTAAAAAATGTTTTTTTTTATATGAAGTTTGACTTTTGTTAAGACGTGTTAACGACTAATGTAGACGGGGGATTATGTTAAAAAAATTTGTTACTTAAAAGTAACTTTAGCCAAATCTGTTGCTTACGTGCTTTTGGCACCAACAGCAAATTTCAAATTTTGTAGCTATTTTTGGTTTTTGTCAAATGAGAAAACGCAAATTTCTGCTTGTAGATTAACATTTAATCTTATGTTTATCAAACAGAAACTTCAAACTTTACCAAAAATACTCCGAATGGTCTGAAACTTTCCAGACTACTTTTCACCTCAATTACCAAAAATTTAGTGGTTGGGACTTCAAAATTTTCAACTTGAAGTATAAAAACCAGGGCATTTTGCATGCAAATTTTATTTATATTTCATTTGCGCTTACGAGGTTTTGGAAATAGCTTTATTTTTTTTTTTTCATATAATGTTGTTAAGATGAGAATGCAGACTGGTGGTAAATGTTATTTTCTATCATAAATACCAATTTGGAAGATTATTAACGCGACGATATAGCATTTTCATTTTCCAGGGATCGTAAGGCTTATAACTTTTATTAAAAAAAAATACTTTTTGCAAAAATACTAAATAAAAAATAAATAAGTTTTGCAAAAAATTTTCGACAAAGAACTTTCGATAAAACTTTTGCAAAAAATTTTCGATAAAATTTTTGCAAAATATTTTCTATAAAATTTAACAAAAAATTTTCGATAAAATTTTAACCAAAAAAATTTTCATAACGAAATATTTCGATAAAATTTTTACAAAACATTTTCGATAAATTTTGTATTGTCAAATTGGGAAACTTAACAGAGTAAGGGAATATTTAACATTACTGTGATGAAGGGTATATAAGATTCGGTATGGCCGAATATAGCTCTCTTACTTGTCCTTACTAATTGTTTATGTAATTTAATATTAAATAGTTGCAGCTGTTGTTGAATTCAACTAAGTATAGGTCAAGTTAAAGTTGAAAAAATTTAACAGATATTTGTGTCATATTAACACCTTGGAACAAAAAAAATCTAAAATTAATTATAAATAAGAATGAAAAACAAACTGGTAAATAACGTGTATTAGACAGTAAGACTTTCTGTTTGGCGTGTGTGTGTGTAAGCAGAAAAAGGGAAAAGATAAATTGGCGAATAATATTCCATTGTTAACGATTTGGTGACATTTGATTTGAAGTATAGTTTATTCAGCCTTATCAGGATTGTTGTAGCCGATCTTCGACTAAACCAATGAAAAACTATGCGTGTTATCTTTATCTTTGGAAAATAATAGTTACTTTTTAAGTTTTATTTTTTGCTTAGAGAATAAATCAGTTACTATGGGTTCTAGGCGTAAAATTCTCTTTTTACAGTAACTTGTGTTGCATAAACGTTATGCAAATCTTGCCAAATCTACACACATTTGGATAAATAAACTTTATGTTTTAAGTAAAAAATAAAACTCAAAAATGACTTTTGTTTTGTAAGCAAAAAATAAAACTTAAATAATTTTTAAATTCAATTTTTATAATAAAACTCAAACAAATAAAAATCAATGTCGCGCAACATTTCGCCTTCATTGTGATTTGTTTGGTTGAAATTTATAAAATAATTATTAAGTGTGTATTAATATTGTATTTTCATATGTGTAGGGTGTTTTTTTTAGCTGTATGATAACTTAAAATGACACAAATACTGTTGGAATGAATATTTTTTATTATAATCTGGTAGATTATAATTTCATTTTTAGGGTTCCGTACACAAAGTGTAAAAACGTAACCCTATTGTTTTCGCTACAATGTCTGTCAGTCTGTCCGTCTATCCATCTGTCCGTCTATCCATCTGTCCGTCTGTCAGCGCCTTTTATCTCTGGAACCGTAATAGGTAGACTCTTGAAATTTTCAGAGATGATGTATAGCTGTTGCCGCTATAGCAACAAATACTAAAACTTATAGGGTGTTACGATAGAGAGGTGTTATTCACGAATATGTGCCTATTTTGTGAACTGTAATAAAACTAAAAATTAAAGGGTGTTCCGATAGTGGTGTGATTTGCATGTATAAGGACTAAGTTTTGAACCATAATAGGTAGATGCTTGAAATTTTCACAGAAGGTGTATACCTGTGGCCGCTATAGTAGCAAATACTTAATCTTATAGGGTGTGCCGATAGAGAGGTGTTATTTACAAATATGTGCTTTTTTCTTCAACTGTAGAAAGAATACACTAAAAATATGCAAGCAGTAACTAAAACTTAGTACGCTATACATATAAACAAGTCTAAAAAATAAACTTAAAAATTAAAGGGTGTTCCGATAGTCGTGTGATTTGCATGTATAAGACCTAAGTTTTGAACCATAATAGGTAGACTCTTGAAATTTTCACACAAGGTGTATAACTGTGGCCGCTATAGCGACAAATATTAAAACTTATAGGGTGTTCCGATAGAACACATATTCACGAATATGTGTTTATTTCTTGTACTGTAGGAGGCATACACTAAAAATTTACAAACAGTAATTCAAAATTAGTTCACATTATAAACAAGTCTAAAAAAATAAATCTAAAAATTAAAGGGTGTTCCGATAGTGGTGTGATTTGCATGCATAAGGCCTAAGTTTTGAACCATATAAATTTTCACAGAAGATATGTAGCTGTAGCCACTATAGCAACAAATACTAAAACTTATAGGGTGTTCCTAAAGTGACGTGTTATTTGTCTTTAGGTCTTTATTTTTTTAACTATAGGAGGCAACCGCTTAAAATTTGCAGACAGTAATTTAATCTATACAATATTAAACCTAAAAATTAAAGGGTGTTCCGATAGGAACGTGATTTGCATGTATGTATATGGCCTACGTTTTGAACGATAACAGGTAGACCTTTGAAGTTTTTACAGGAGGTATATTACTATGGCCACTATAACAAATAGTAAAAATTAAAAGGGTGTGCCGACCGTGACGTGATTTGCATAAACATTGATTAATTTTTTAACCATAATCGATAGACTCTTGAAATTTTCACAAATGGTGTATTACTATGACCCCTATAAAAACAATAAAAATTTAAAGGGTTTTCCGACAGTGATGTCTTCTGCATGTAAAACGACATATTTTTTGAACCGTAATAAGTAGACTCTTCCAATTTGTATGACAATGTATGCCGTTATGACAATTACTAAAAATTAAAGGGTGTTCAGACAGTGACATGTTTTTCACGTATAGTAACTTATTTTTTTAATAGTAATAGGTAGATTCTTGATATTTTCATAGAAAGAGAATTGCCATGGCCGCCATAGCAAATAACAAAATTAAAGGGTGTTCCGACAGAGACATGATTTCTACGTAAATAGCCTTTTTTTAACCATAAAAGGTAGACCCTTTAAATGTTTACAGTAGATGTTGTACTTCGACCGTTGTAACAATTACTAATATCTAAAGGGTGTTCCATCAGTTACATGTTTTTCACGTATATTACCTTATTTTTTGAACCGCAATAGGTAGAAGCATGTATATTTTTATAGATAGTGTATTACCATGTCCGCTATAACAAAAATTGCTAAAATTTAAAGGGTGTTCCAACAGTGATGCAATTATGACTTTAATTTTAAAATTAAAGGGTGACTCATAAGACATGAAAAAATTAACAACTTGAATTTTTAAAGTTGTATTAAACATAGTACGGTGTGTGAGTCTAACTCGCACTTCACTAATTCTTTATTATTTTTTAAATATGATTTCCGATATGATATTCGGCATACATATGTCCGCCAAGAAAAGTGAAATCAATGCGAAAACGATTAAAAACTAAACGATTTGCTTTCTCACTAGGCCGATTATGTTGATCGTTAAAACGACGAAGTGCTCTATGAACATCGCGAACAGATTATGTTTTTTCAAAAGTAAATTTTCACAATTTGAAAGCGTTAACAGAAATGACAACACAGTTTTACAAACTTAGGCGTCAAACCATAGTTATCGATATCGATAATGCTCACGCAGTAAGCAATTTGTAAAAATTGTTTACTGAAATTGAATCATAGAGTACTTCAAATAATCTAGAGAAATCGTATTCCAGGGGTCCTTAATAGAGTAATAGTGTCTTATGGTAGGTAAAAGTTTTACTGCCCTTTGTGTGTTGAATTCACACCGTAACCGTGTGTGAAAACATTTATAGCCAAGTTTTTGGCATTTGGAGAGTTGGACATCTATATAATCTATGGGTTTAACTTTAGCTGATTGTAACAGAGCCTTATGATTTTCTGCAGTCATTGTAGCACTTTCACCCTCCCTGCAGAGATGGAGTAAAAACAAATTTCTGCATTCCGGGCCAGCAAAATTAAATTTCCTTTTTGTCTCTAAAATCCTGTGCCATATATTTGCTTGTATTGTTCATCTGAGGTTTTCCTTTATTTTTTTCTATTTCTTTTCTTAATTTTAAGTATCTGATCCGAGTTTTGTAACTTCGCCCAATTCCCCGCACAACGGTCCGATAGCAATATTCTTGCGAATGATAAACATCGATATTGGCTCTTTCCGCTATATATGAAATTAAGTGGCTTTAATAATCTGATCTACTTAATTGGATAATCGCTTTGATAGATTTCCGTGGAACATCTATTTGGCATAGTTTTGACCAGGACCAATTCTGCCATTCTTCTTCTAATCGCTCCAACAAAATCCTAACTTTAGCGAAAGGCAAGTTATAATAATGGGCCTAAGCCTATCGACATTAATTTTTGTTTTATTTCTTTCTTTCAAATAATAGTTTTTTTATTCTAGGCGTGTGCTTCAGTTATGTTTAAACTGGTTTTGTAGTCTAATGATGTAGCTTAGTCGCGTCCAGAGTCTACTTATAGTTCCACACACCTTAAGTGATAACCTTCTGATAATCTATATCTGCACATATAATAAAGCTGTAGCAAAACCATTTCTGTACATGAAATATTTTTTTAAAATTTTGGTACAGATATTAATTGATATGAACAACAAACATCGTCTGCCTGTGTTCACATCACGTAAAAGGTACTGGATGAATTTAAAATTTTGTGTACCTCGGTTCAAATATAGGATCTTTTATAAAAAAAAATATTTCATATCAAGAGAAAATAGAGATATTTTTACTGAAAGCACGTAAATTTAACGATTTAATTGTACTGAAAACTTGGCAGCACCTTTAATTTTTAAAAGCGGAAAATCTTAGGAACTATGTTCAGAACTCTACAATAATTTTAGAATTTTATATAAATTTTAGAACAAGAGAAAAAAATATTTGCCAGGACCGTAAGAAAATTGGTCACAAATAGCATTTATGCTATTTTAAAAAACCGCAGAGCTTGCGGTTGCCAAAAGACACCTCCATAATGATAAACATTTTTGGAAACTAATAGTATGATGTGATGAGTCCAATTTTAATATTATTGGATATGATGGTAGACCGGTAGACCCTACGTACGGCAACCAGTGTCTACTGGTTGCCAGTGTCTACTGGTTGCCGTAGGGTCTACACATAGGTATGAACCCAAAATTCACCAAAACGATCGTAAAGCCCGGCTGTTTTACATCGTCAGGTATTGGTTTAGTTTTAAAAATTACTGGTGAAATATACAGAGACATCCCGATTAAGATTTCAAATGCAGATTTACCATTAGCATGGATATGCAGTAATGCAACGACTCTAAGCATAAATATCAATAGTGTTGGTTTGAGGCGAAAATTAATAGTTCTTAATAGCAACTCAAAGTCGGGACTTAAACCCCATAGCATATCTAAGGGACAGTTTGATCCAAAAAAAACCTTAAACATCCATTAACCTGGGATATTATAGGTGCAAAACTAATGGCGGAATTGGCATAACCTTGTCGAAACCATGCCAAATGAACATAGGAAACACAAAGATTCTACTTGAGGTCGGAATCAACGAACCGCTTCCATTAACCCCTGGGCTAACGAACTTTATGGTCACTGAGTTTGATTTCAGTAGGATACCCTTGGTTGTATCCCCAAAAAGGGAAGATTGGTTGGGGTCTGGTAAACTGTACGACGGGGTTGCTGTGTTCACAGATGTTTTAAAGATGGAAGCGGGCACCGTTGCTGGTGTCCACATTCTGGGAATTAGAACACGCATGTTGTAGACTACCAGATGAATGTAGTGTGTTACAGGCAGAGGTGTTGACGTTGTTGCAAGCCACATAGAAGGGGAAGTGGGTACTTTTTACGTCGACTAGCAAGCGGTACTTAAAGCCTTGAAAGTACATATTGTCAAGGCTGGTAGGTGAATGCAAAAAGGCTATCGATGTGCTGGCGGATTTGGACATTTCACGAAATTTAATTCCACGAATTTTATCGTCCATTTATGGTGTGAAGACCTCTTTCGTACAGTTTTGACATCTTTTGTGCTATTTCGAGTACAACGAAACTACTTTTAACCCTTAAATTGATGGTGCAGATGGTTTTCTTAGTCCTTATCAAGCCGTTCTTTAGTTGCGTTATTTTTCGAAAAAACTTATGTTTAATCAGCACACAATTAAACACACAAATACTCTTTTTTATTAGGGTTCCGTACCCAAAGGGTAAAAACATAACGCTATTATTTTGGCTACAATGTCTGTCCGTCTGTCAGCGCCTTTTATCTATGGAACCATAATACGTAGACTCTTGAAATTTTCACAGAAGGTGTATAACTGTGGCCGCTATAGCAACAAATATTAAAACTTTTAGGGTGTTCCGGTAGAGAGTTGTTATTCACGAATATGTGTCATACACTAAAAATTTACTAACAGTAATTAAAACTTAGTTCGCTTTATAAACAAGTATACAAAAGTGAACCTAAATATTAAAGGGTGTGCCGATAGTGACGTGATTTGTATGTATATGGCCTAAGTTTTGAGCGATAATAGGTAGAATCATGAAATTTTTACAGGAGGTGTATTACTACGGCCACTAAAACAAATAGTAAAAATTTAATGGTGTTCCGACAGTGACGTGATTTGCAAGAATACGGCCTAATTTTTAAACCATAATAGGTAGGCTCTTGAAAGTTTCACAGATGGGGTACTACTATGACCCCTATAGGTATAACGCCTTATTTCTTGAACCGTAATAGGTAGAATCTTAAAATTTTGTACAGAAGATGTGTTGCCATGGCCGATGTGACAATTTCTAAAAATTAAAGGGTGTTCTGACAGTGACATGTTTTTCACATAATTTGTAGACTCTTGATATATTTATAAAAAGGGAATTACAATGGTCGCTATAACAAATAATAAAATTAAAGGGTGTTCCGACAGTGACATGATTTTCATGTAAATAGCTTTATTTTATAAACCGTAATACGTAGACTCTTGAAATGTTTACAGTAGATGTGTTACTTCGGCCGATATATAGCAATTACTAAAAATTGAGGGGTCTCCACTAGTGACATGTTTTTCACGAATATTACCTTATATTTTGAACCGTAATAGGTAGGCTTCTGATATATTTGTAGAAACAATTACTAAAATTTAAAGGATGTTCCAATAATGAAGCAATTTTCCCGAATGTGACTTTAATTTTAAAACTAAAAGGTGCCCCATAAGACATAAAAATTTAACCACTTGAATTTTTAAAGTCGTACTAAACATAGTACGGAACCCTACGTGTGTGAGACTAACTCAATCTTGACTGATTTATTTTAGTTGCATCCAAAACAAACTAGTAGATACATCTGGCTCAAAAATCTGCAGTAGTCCAGTAATAGATAACAGTTAACGGAAGCAGTGTTGATTTGAAAACTACTGTGCTGTAAATGCAAAGTCACGGAATTCCCAAACTGCACTCGTACACAAGTATTACTTACAAACACTTATGTAACACATATACATACCTACATATTTTCTATTATACATTGTTTTATTTAGAGTTTAATTTTTTAATCAAGCATTTTCAAAGCAGGTCTTGAACTGAACTTATCTCTCTCTCTCTTAAATGTTGTGATATGCATCCATACGTCTAACGATCAGAGGTTATCTGCTACATAATTGTGTCAAAATTGCGTAAATATCACTTAAATCTCTTTTATTTTGCGGTTATTACTTGATAGAAGTACAATAACTTATATTGGTATTTATTTTTAGTTGATTTAAATTGACTTGGCGTAGTTCCCATGGGGCTACCAGTTACCGTAGTACCAGTTATTTGGGCACTGGTGAGAGGCCCCGAAGGTTTTTATATTTTAAATTTTGCTAAAAAAATTAAATATTCATAAAAATCCCTATTCCCATGAAAAATATTTTTTTTTCTCTATTTTATGGCTCCAGTTTTTCGTAAAGGATGTTGGTGTTGAATAAGGTAGTAATAGGTTTCATTATTAACGGTATTTTTAAGCTTGTTTTCTTAATATTCGATTAGAAAACGCACCTTCAATTTCTTGTGATCATAAACTTAAAGATTCCTGGACATAAAAGTACTTTTACAGGATTTCAAAATCAAAGAGTTATCGATGTAAAAAGAAAAAAATTTGCGGCATTAGTAAATTAAATTTGTTCTGTTTCGCCTTTTAAAACAAGAATAACATCGAAGGTTGCACAATGTAATGCAACCTCCATACAATACAATCGTTTATGTAGTAAAATGTTCTCAAAAATATATTATATATAATATAATTAATATAAATGTAAATGTATTTTAACAGGTATAAATTATTTGCTATTGCTATTAAAAATGTAAATTGTGCTGTTTTATTCTTATAAATTTTAGTATTTTAGTAGGGAATGTATTTTGGTATCAATTTTATTACGACCCTGTAAAGATTCCAATTCCATAACAACCAAACATTTAACAACTTCACCGCCAGCTTTACGAACTAGTTTTACAGCTGCCTCCAAGGAACCACCGGTAGCGAGCAGATCATCAATAATAATAACCTTTTGCCCAGGTTTAATCGAGTTTGTTTGCATTTCAAAAATGTCCTAAAAGAAATAATAATTTTATTAGTCGAATGTAGGATTTTCATGTCGCACGCTTTTAACAATAGTGTGTTAACTCAAAAAGTGGAAATTTTCAGCAGAAATAAAAATCTTTTTTATTTTACATTAGTTTTTCTTAAATGATGATAATAACCACTGTGTATGCCGATGTTTCGCAAAAAGTGAAAATGCTAAAATTTCGAGTTAATATACTATTTACCAACAAGTGCGATATCTTAGTGTATATACACAAATATTCGAACTTAAAAAAAGTTGATTAATTTGACTAAACAAATTAAAAATACACCAGCAATAGTTTAAGTTCGTTTTTTTGAACTTGTTTGATTGGAGGTCGATTTATCTACCTAGATTTTATATAAGCGGTATTCAGTGTTTGATGCAAATGCGTTATATCAAAGTTTTTTCAAACCGAACAACAAATATTGATATTTTCTTGTTGAATTTAACAAAACAAAATAATATTGTGCACTTGCACGAGACCATTTGCATCAAACAACGAACACCGCTATATTAAATTTTTAAGATTCCGAACCCAAAAGTGAAAAACTTTACAATGTCTTTTCGTCTGTCCGTCCGTCCCTGTGTCACATCTCTCTTTCACTAGAACCGTAATAGTGAGACTCTTGAAATTATTAGAGATGGTGTATTATAAATAAAATTATTAATTAATAGAAATGATATAGTATTGAATCAAAGAAAATAATTTATATTAACCGATTAAATGCAAAGATGTTTAATGGTTTTGAAGTTAGGTTCAGACGTACATGATTTAACTCACATTAAAAAAGATCGATGAATGATTAGATCGACCTAGTTCATATCTATAATTGTTTTGAACGATCTGAACGATTCAGGAAAATTAAAAATATGGCCAATATTATTTTAACTAATGATAAACGGAGCAAACCTAGTTTAGTGAAGCTGCTCCAATATAAAAAGGTATTCAGGCTGATAGAGAATTAAAAAGTAATAAAAAAAGATTTAAGCCTGATAAACAAAGTGCTTTAACAAATCATTGGTATAGCCAGAGTCATTATTCCACTAAGGACTTTGAGTTCGTCCCTAAGAGTTTTATATGGGAATTTGTTTTAAAAATCTGTTGTTGTTATACATAAATCAAAAATACTTGTGCGAAAATACTTGTTAAAGCAATCAAGTTCCAAATATTTAACTTACCGAACCATACTCTAAAATATATTCGACGGAAATACATTTTCCTGGTAATTTGCCTTTTTTACGAATGGGAGCACAAGCAATACCCATTTCTGATGCCAGCATCAGATTGAATAAAAAACCACGAGATTCTAAACCAACAATAACATCAACATCGGGATGTTCTGTGCGTACATGCTCTAATAAAACTTCCTTAAGATATTGACATGCTTTGCTATTGGTCAATGCTCCAAAAATATCACTAGAAGAAGCAATATTAATTTAATGATTGCAACAATCTAAGTTTCACAACTTACCGAAATACAATGCCTTTTTTAGGAAAATCTAGATGAACTCCAATATGTTGATTAATATAATCTAATTTTTCTTTAGTATTCATTTCAATTAGGAAACGTTGCGATGGTGACCTAAACCTACTAATTATTTTTGGGAATAAATTCAAGGGTTATTTGAAATTATATTTTTTATGAATACACAGTGGAGTAAACGCGTATTAGTGTGATAATAGGTAGAGCACCATCGTATTTACAAAACAAAAGATTAATAAAAGATACGAATGTAAGTATTTAATTTTTTATTTGTTTATTTTTGATTACAGACCAGTGTTGGGATTTGTGGTACAATTGTACCACAATCAGTGGTACACTGGTAAACATCATGCTTTTTTGGTAAAATTAAAATAATAGAATTTATTCAATAAATTTTTTATTTTTTTTATTATTTTTAATTATAATTTATTATATTATTATTATTATTATAATTATTTTTAATTATAATTTAAGGCTTAAATCTAGTTTAGTGAAGCTTGACCGATCAAAAAAAAAAATTATACAGGATGATAGAGAATTAAAAAATAATAAAAAAATTTGAAATAAAAAAATTGGCGGTCGCCCTTATTTTCCGAGTTATAGGCCTTTGAACATTTCATATGATATCGTAATTGTGTACTACATTTTTGAACAAATTGAGTCAATATGGGTATCAATTTAAAGCTTTTGGAAATATCTATCAGGTGGTGCTAAAATTTAAAAAAAAAAATTTAACCCATTAAGAATCGGTGACATTTTTTGATGAAATTTTATGCATAGTACGTAGGAAACTTTTAGTAAGCGAAGCCGGTGTTGGTCATACCACAGAGGAGAAGATCCTTGTGTCCGGACGAAGGCCTGCAATACAGGAAACCTTTGGTAAGCGAAGCCGGTGTTGGTCATACCATAGAG
This sequence comes from Phasia obesa, assembly GCA_949628195.1. Lineage (NCBI taxonomy): Eukaryota > Metazoa > Arthropoda > Insecta > Diptera > Tachinidae > Phasia > Phasia obesa. The sequence goes on along the minus strand of OX451217.1, from coordinate 63,368,415 downwards.
GAGAAATCCTTCCGCCGAGCAAAGGCTGGCTATGCAAAAAACCTTTAGTAAGCGAAGCCGGTGTTGGTCATACCATAGAGGAGAAAATCCTTGCGCCCGGCCGAAAGCCGTCTATGCAGGAAACCTTTAGTAAGCGAAGCCGGTGTTGGTTATACCATAGAGGAGAAAATCTTTGCGCCCGGCCGAAGGCCGGCTATGCAGAAAAACTTTAATAAGCGAAGCCGGTGTAGGTGTTCGATTTGAGAGTTTTATTTGTTATATTTTTCTTTATTGATTCATTTAATTGCTTTTTATCACATTTGTTATTACGTATTACTGTACTTGATAGTGTAAAAATTTTAAAAATCAAAAAAATGCGTTGGCTCTTAATGGGTTAATTTTGAAAAAAAAAAAGTTTAGCATCACCTGATAGATATTTCCAAAAGCTTTAAAATGACACCCATATTGACATAATTTGTTAAAAAATGTAGTGTAAAATCATAGTTCCATATGAAAAGTTCAGAGGCCCATAACTCGGAAAATATGGGCGACCTTTAAATTTTTTATTTTAAATTTTTTTTATTATTTTTTAATTCTCTATCACCTTGTATAATTTTTTTTTTTTGATCGGTCAAGCTTCACTAAACTAGATTTGTTCCTAATTTAATATAATATTTTCATTAAATTTTAAGGGCCGATGTTGATTATCACACAAATTATTTAGGAAATTATTTTCATTTTTTCTATTTTGATAAAATTGGTATTGTTCAATTATGTATGTAACAAAATATCGGCCAAATGGCCGCCGCTATTTCGGCGGCACACCTCCAACGGTGTAAAATCACATGATCTTGGCGGCCAATTGACATCGCCACCACGTGAGACTAAATTTGTCGCGCAAAATATATACAATCGAGCGTTGCTTGTGTATCTTTCTATGGTTCAAATTGAGTTAATCTGAGAAATGTCAAATTAAATGCAGAAAAAAAGTTGACGTTTAGGTGTGGTTATTATTTATCCTATATTTATTTAATGCCAAATTTTGGTACAATTGATGGTGATTTGGCACAATTTTAACATTGGAGCGGTACAGTTCAAACCTTGTCAGATCCCAACACTGTTACAGACTAGGGTTGGTAAAGTTGGTACAATGGCACCGCATTTGGTGCAACTTGAACTTAGAAGGTATATACATACATATATAAATTGTACATCAATAGTTCATAAAATTGTCGAGTTTCCTGATTATTTTATTTTATTGCCAACTGTTATTGTATATTTCAAAAATTTTAAAAAATTATTGTTTATACCCATTTCTGTATTTATTCCCCAATATACCCAAGCATAATTTAAATACTGTAGGTAAGGTGTACGTAGCCAAGAAGTCTGAAAGTGAGTCTGCACAATGGTGGCTTTTTAACTGTAAGGATAATATAAGACAATGTGAAATGTTATAAAAAAATATGGGTTCTACACTACAAGATGTTAATAATTGCTCCCATTAACTGTTTCTAAAGAATCCATATGCATAGTTGATATAGTTGATTCAAATAAATAAATAAATAATAAAATAAAATAAATTTAAGAGCAAAACAAGTTATTGTTAGGATTTTTTTTATATATATAAACGAGGTTTTAAAAACTCTTTAAACTAACATGATTTAGATTTAAAATTTAAATACTTTGCAAAACACGTAAAAATAACTGTTCTGATAATGTTCTGAACTGTTTGGTAATGTTCTGAACAATTATGTACATATTTAAATATATAACCGCCAAGGAAAAATAGTTAATTTTAGTAGCAATTCCTGTTTTGCATTGTTACAAATAAATAACACTTAAAAGTGTATTTTAAAAATATGAAGTTTATATTCAAGAGCGGAGTTCAGTCTTCGATCCAAATGGTTTTGCACAAATGCAAGTGCTTAATATCATAACTTTTTTGTGAAATCCAACAAAAAAAATACCTATTGTTTTTTTTTTTAAATTTGATAGATGTAACGCATTTGCACTTTCGCAAGACCATTTACATCAAACACTGAATACCGCTATTTTAAAGTAGATTGCAACTGCTCAACATTAGTTTATTAGCTTAATCTTTAAATGTTTTCACCTTTTTCGAATAATCGCTTAAATTTATGTATGTAATATATTCTAACTTGATTTAGGAATTATAGTAACAAAGACCTTCACTCGTTGTAGTGAAACACCCAGAGTATATGTTGGGACTCGATCATTGGCGTAGGAGGTTCTATTTTCTTACATTCCACTCCCCAGAATGGCCTTTCTATACCAATGGACTCGGAGCCACAAACTAGACTATCCGGTAAAAATATACATTTAATGTAAAATACAAATTTTAAGATAATACAAAATTGTTGGATGACAATTAAAATAATCTAATATTATTTAATAACCATTGGACTAAAATTATGTTATTTTTTAATTAATTATATATATAATTAATTTTTGTCGCATAAGAACAAATTTAAAAGCCGATTAGTACATATTTAATATTTCATTTACCATCCCTGTTACTGTTGACTGCAGTTTGACATATTACTGTTGATAACAGAGCATTTAACATTTTAGAAAATGCTGGGAGTTTTTTTTATCAGCTGTTAGCATAGTTGCCACATAAAAGTGATGAAAGATTTTAAAAGCGTCAAAACTTTTTAAGTGCGCAATCACATAAATATTTTTTTCATATTATTTATTGTATCTTCAATGTGTATGAACATAATAAATATATGGCTTTTTAGACAGTTATATTTGATGTTCTATAATCAGTAGTTTAAGAAGTACTTAGAAATCTTTATCAACATTTAAAAAACTGGAGAAAAAATTTATGTCAAACTTCAACGCCAGCGGCGGCGACAGATTTCTATTCCTGATAATATTTTGTTCGAATTTGCTGTTTGGTTTAAAGACTTATTTTTGTAATGCTGTAGATATGGTTTATATAACTTTATATAGAGATAGGTTTCTCTGGATAATTACTCAGGGTATAGATTTTGTTTAAAAAGCTAGGTTGCAACATTCCGTACTTTTACTTTTATCTTAATTTTTGAACGCAGGTACTAAAACGTACTTACTAACAAAATTTAATCAAAAAATTTTTAAGTAATGCGAACACAGATAGACAGACGGGCAGACAGACAAAAATTCCAAAATTTGGCGATTTCTATACCATCTCGATTCTATCTGCATTAGCAACAAAATTTTAAAAAATATTTCCTGTACTGACATAGCTACAGTAGAGATGTGAAGGTAAAACACAGGTATATATGTATACATATACGAGTATCAATATTTAGGTAAATCTGCATTCTTATTAAAAATTAATGACTTTTTGCAAAAAAACTGAAAAAAATATATTTAATTCAATTTATGTTTGTTTTAAATTATTATTATTGCTATAAATGTTTTGTAATCAATATTTTCTAATAAATTTTAGCTGTATTTACTACCAAAAGGTTAGGAAGAAATTACTTCAAAGTTGGTAATTCCCCCAAAACAATGGTCCATTTCGGAAGGCTCTCTTTCTAGAAGTTGCAAAGATATTTAATTTATTTATTTTTGTATAACATTTTTTATAAATTTAAATTGCGTAATTAGTTAGTAAGTAAAAATATTATTTTATATTGAAATATATTAATAAGCGTGACAGAAGAAAAATGAGTTTTCGTGTATAAGTTATTAATTCTACAATCTGTAAGTTTGATGCGATTAATCAAAGTCACATATTGATCATTCAATTACAAATTTTTTTGGTTGTTAGGCTCTTTGCATTTCAGGTCACGATATAAAAACCTATAATTTCAAAGCAGGAAAAGGTAATCAATAAGAAATGTATAGGTAATACAAAGAATGTATAAAATTCTACTTCCAGTATCCATTTTTCTTAACACGGAGCAGGTCGTAGGAAAGTAATGCATTATTTCAATGTATCCTGCGAATGAATTTTAGAATTCACTATTTCTATACATTTATATTATTTATATACACAGTTTTATTTATTGTATTACTAGCTATTCCCGGTGCGCTTCGCTACACCCATCCACAATAAACACTTGGAAGAAAAATATGACTAAATTTTAACGCGAAAACGCACGCTATTCTCAAGTCAAAAATGTTACCATCCAACTTGTTTTTGCTAGACTATACGTATTAACACGATAACAATTTTTTACTTTTAAAGGGATGTGCCACTCCCAGTATTCTTATCCAGTCTATATTTTGCTAGACTATGCACATTAGTATGAGGGTTACTTGTGCAAAGTTTCAACACTATACATAATGTAGTTCTCTAGGTACGCGATAATAATTTTTCACTTTGGAGGTAGGAGGTACCACGCCCTCCATTCAAATTCAGTCTGTGTTTCTCTACACCATGCTTTTTAATATGGGGATTACTGATGCAAAATTCCAAGGCGCTACCTATTGCAGTTCTCTAGATACAGAATAATAATTTTTTACTTTGTATGGGGGGAACCACACTCACTGTCCCAATTCAGCCTATGTTTTTCTAGAGTATCCGCATGGGTATGGGGTTTACTTGTACCCACTTTGAAGACCATACCTATTATAGTTCTCTATATACACAATAATAGTTTTTCACTTTGTATGGGAGTTACCACGCCTACTGTCGCAATTCATTCTATATTTTGGCAGACTATGCGCCTTAGCACAAAGGCTACTCTTGCAAAGTTTCAAGGCGCTATCTATTGCAGTTCGCCAGGAACAAGATAACAATTTTTTACTTTGTAAGGGCGGTACCACGCCAACTATCCCGACTATAACTCATGGACCAATACACATACAGAGACCTTTTGTACATAAAAACGTTGGTATCGACGTCACCTTTCATATAAACTTTGCAGAAACAAAATCGCATTCCAGAGAACATCAATTTCTAACACAATGCAACTTTTTTTTATATATAGAAGATTAAAACTAATAAACATTTTAAATTATTAAAAACCTAAGTAATTTTAATATTAAAATTAAGAAAAAATATTTCTATTTCCGAGTAATATAATAAATTTTTAATTATATACATATGTACATCATTTTACTTACTGCAGTTTTGATCTTTATGAGTAATCGTTTAAACATACATATGTAAACTGTGTTTTAAATAAAAAAGGGCAAATGAAGAGGCCACATGAGGACGATATGAAACTACGAATCATTCTTAACAAAATATAAACATAAACAATTGTCACACGAATAAACAGTACATTCCTTTTATGAAAATTTGAGAATATACGTGGTAATCAATGAACAATTTTTGTGTCCGATTAAATTACGTTCTATATTCCAAGGGAATGTAATGTATATATGTATATTTAGTTATATACGTAATATTTTTTTCCTGCTGGGATGTTTAGTAAATTGCAAAAAGTTTATGGGGTTTATTTTAAGAGAACTTTTTAAGAGATTTTTTTTTAATATAATAAGAGTACATATACAAAATTTATAACGCCAGCGAAGAGCGACAAAACAAAATAGCTAGGTACTTTAATTCTGTGATAATAACAATAATTATTATAATTATTAATGATAATAAAAATAAATAAAAAATATTAATAATACTTATTATTATTATAATTTATTTTTATCATCAATAATAATAAGAATAAGAATAATAATTAATATTATAATTATTTATTTTCTTTACTATAATTAAAATTATAATAAATCTTAGGAACAAAAGCAAACAAAGGTTTCAAATTTAATTATTATTTTTATTATTATTAGGAATAATAAAACAAAATTACACATTCCCGCTCTGAAATGTAGTAAAACGCCTGTGTGTTTTGAAACAGACAAACTACATCATCTAATGTGAAATCATGCGGATGTAGAAATCTTGTTTCTATCATTCTTTATTATCTATACATATAATAAAATAGTCACTCATTTCCGTTCGTCCGTCTGTCTGCCTTTCTTTTGCGTTCGCATCACTAAAAAACTACTGGATGGATTTTAACAAAATTTTGGTAACCTAATCCCAATATAGGATAACTTTTTCCGCAAAAATATCTTATTTCCAAGAGAAAGTGGAGAAAAAGCAGCGAAAAACGCAATTTTCGGTTTAAAGGTACTAAAATTTTTGGTTTAAAACTGGGATATTTTCAACACAACTTTTTATTTTTGAACTAGGATATTTTCAACACGGTGATATTTTCAAAACAACTTTTTTTTTGAAAGTTGAATATTTTAGTAACTATTGCGCAACAGATGGCGCCAGTTAAATAAAATTTTTAATTAATTTGTATTTTTACTTTGTGGAATTACATTGTTATTAAAATATTTTAAATACCTCTTACAGAGGTTAAATTCTAGAATTTTATCCAGGGATGGGTAAATACATAAACCATAACTGAAGCACTATAAAAGTAAGAGTCTTTCAACTTGTATGGAATACTTTCAAAGCAAAATCGAGTAAAATATAGTCAGGACGCCCACGACGTGACGGGCACAGCTAGTTATTAATATTGTTATTATAAAATGTCCCAAGGCATATTTAACCAGGTGACTGCACAAGGCGGAGCTAATATTAAAGAGAAATTCTTTGAATTTTTTTTATATGGAGTTTGATATTAATCAGGTTTTTAAGAGAGAATAATATCTATTTTACTGTCAAAATCCATATAAAAAAAATTCAAAAAATTTTTTGCTTAAATTTCCTCTCCCTTACGCTATCACCTTGTTTAATATGCCTTGGAAATGTCCATAACTAACTTTCTTTCTCTCCGTCACTTCTTTTTATTTCATTAAAACTGTAGAAATTTTTCTGCAGTTATACGCCGGTGGTGTGTATTACAAATAGTGACGTTATAACGTCGCACAGTTTAACACAAGACAAACTCAAATACTTGAGTACGACTGAGTTTTAGATTAGTTTTAAAAACGTTTACCTGTGGAATAGACGCGCTAGCTACAAAACTTTTTAACCAGTAAAATAAACCGCTGCCTAATAAAATAAAAAACTTAATAATAAATACCTATTAAGAATTAAAAAAAAATGTTAATAAAATAGGTACCTAAATATACTAGTTTGTGGTTTATTATAATTAATAATTTTGGATGTTAATTAATCTTTGCGCTAACATTTTTAAGTTAAAATATTTTAGTTTTATTATATTAAAAGAAAAAAAAAAATAATAAAGAAACCAGTATTTAATTTATAATAAAGCAAGCAATTGAAAGGTCACTTGTTTAAATGTTTTAAATTCAATACAGGTATTGAATGCTGATGCTTAAAAGTACCGTAAAATACCTATAAAATACAATCATTTACAAAAAAATATTTATTATTTATTTTAATCTGTGTGCTAAAAAGTAGAAATCCATATATATTTTCAATAAAAAAAAACCTACGAAAATAAAACCTGTCTTGTATCTTAAAAAAAATATAAAAGAGATACAAGAAGAGGCCCTGTGTAACATCAACATTAACAACAACAAACGTCAGCAGCAGCATCAGCAATAACAAACAACGTTCCAAAACAAACCTATCAACCTTCGCAGAATCTCACATTTAAACCACTTCTTTTTTTTCGTTGTGGTTTCTGTTGTTGTTATTTTTTGCGGGTCTAGCTAGCTAGTATTTATTGGATACGTACGGTTTAATAGTAAAACTACAGCTAAACACACTAACCGACACCAACACAACCATAGCTACGGCAGTTGTGTACAGATACTAAAAGTATCTCGAATATGTGTATCCGCGTCTGCATCGGTGCCTTTAACTATTTCATTTGTAAATGTTTGCAAACATGAGAATCGTGATCTTATAAACATGAATTTAATACTTGGCTCTAAATGAATTTCTATAAATATCAGAAACTTAAAAAAACAGAACCAATTTTATTCAAACAAAAAACAAGGTGATCGATCCATCGTATTTTACACAAACAAATGAAATAATTTCTTTTAAAATAAAAAAAATGTGTAACGACGTCACCCATTAAAATCAACAAAAACAACGAAGGAATTTTTAGAAAAAAGAATTCGCAACTTAAGGTAGTTTTACCATAAAAAATTACCTGACCCAAAAAAGAAAGTTGGTTTCTGTGAAATATTCATAATTTATTTATGTTGCAAAAAAACAAAACGTTAAATCATCCTACGAAACCATATTTCTAAAACAACAACAACAACAAAAAATCAACTACCAATTTTTACGCCACAAACCAGACGTTTTATTACAACGCACCAACTGTCAGACTTGTTTCTTTCCTTTGTTTTTTGCACAACAACGAAAAAAAAAAACATTTCGAATATTCGTTCTTTTCCGCTCATCCGTAATTTTGTGTTTATTTTCTTTTGAACGACAACAACAAAAACAACACAACACTTTAAAGGTAAGTAAGAAAATATCTACAAGTTACATGTTTTAACCCCTAAATGTTCTACCAAATAACAAAAATGGCACAATTTTATGTACCCAGTACCCAGATACATGCATACCTTGCCTATTCGCCGATGTAAATGTCAATTATTTTAGGGTAATTTGATTTAGATATATACATACGAGGGGTATTTGACAACTGCGTGACTTGTTTTTGAATAGAAGATATTTTTTCGGCCAACAATAAGTTTTGTCTGAACTTATACTTTTAAGTAAAAGACTGTAAGTACCGCGACCCAGAAGATCTTTTGTCAATCCTTAATGTTCACCGAACAAGTTCTAGGCTACTTATAAAGCCAATAATTTTATACGGTGAGATATGATTTTTATTCCTTGCAGACAATAGAAATTTTGTTGTACGAGACCCCTGAGCAGGACAAGTTCAAAGTACATGTCCCAAAGTCTCATCGTATATCTCACAGTACCTGGAAATTGATCTTAGTGTTTCCTAAATTGAATTGATAGTAACGAAGATCACAATGTCAGTCTTATTGAGTGACAGTAGCTTTTGGAATGTACACCGAGAGAATGTGATAAAACGTTTTGATTGTCTGACTTCCGAATAACGAGAGAACTCATAAGTTTTATCGTTAGCATAACCATTGAGTATGCCAAAGAAAAGTTCTGGTCCTATAATTCTACTCCGGGCTCCTATGTTGGCTAGCCACACATAGCCAACAACACCCTCATGCTAGGGAACCCAACATATTGTTATATCGTATTGTGGGAACCGTGTTCACATAGAGATATTACACAATCCATGACTACACAAGACCTTAGTTCAAATGTAGTTAAGGCTTTTAGCGCAGCTTGGTTCTTCGGGATTAGACACATTTTTTTACCCTTTATATTTCTTCTTATACATTCCCTGGTACAGACGGTGACGGCGTTTACAGTTGCCTGAATGATCGTTGGTTCATATAAATTTTTTATATGTTCCTTAAGAAAATATTTTTCTATTAAAAAATAATATTGACGGCCATTTTTAGGCTAAAATACACGAAAATTCAATAATTTTGGAATTTTTAAATTGAAATTCGTCGAGTTTTTAACTCAGAAAATATATAATCTTAAAAATTTTCCACAATATTTTCGTTCACTAACTATGGGAAAAATTCAAAACAAATTGCTAAAAAAATTTTTAAATATTTTGAAAAATCTAAGCCAGGGTATCGAAATTTTAATTCTAAAATTCTAACTCGCTAATTTTAAAACATAATTTACAGATTAAAGCAAAATTATATAGGTATAGCCTAGACTTTTAAGACCATGTATAGTTTTTTTAAAATCAAATAAAAAATTGAAGAAATGCCAGGGGAGAGGAAACCAACTTTGATACAACATAGCGCCACCCCTGGATGGTGCTCACCGTCAAAACTTAAGCTGACATACTCCTCTACTATGCTCATGGTAAATTTCGGATAAATCAACTTAGCCCTTTACAAATGTCTGAGTTATTACCAAAATATTTTGATTCTGACCCACTGTGCAATGTAATGACCTTATTGATGACCCTAAAGGAATAGTTAGCCGACGTTAACTTTAACGGAATGTAACACATGAAAATTTTTGAGCCTCTGTTGCTTTCATTTTGATTTATTTATCAATGTCTTGCTATTTTTAACATATGGGCTTACATTTTAAAGGGACTGTCAAAAACATTGAAAAAAGCAAACAAGGTCGAAAAAGAGAACAGGGCAACCTTAAACGGTACCAATTTTCATGTGTAACATTCCGTTAAAGTTACGGTCGACTAACTAGGCCGTGGCGTCAACGTAAAAATGTCAGAGTAAAGTGCCAAATAAATGAGGGAGGTTGGTTAGCACCTTGGCTTCTAAGAATTTAATTAATTCGACGGCCATGATATTTAAGAAAATGGCGTAATCAATTTTAAATTAATTCTCCTACTTAATACCACAGTCGTGACAGCACTTCTAAAAATAAACATAACATTTCAGAGTCGTAATAAGAAGTGAAACCTGTCTTTCTCTACTCCAATTTCTTTTCAAGAAGGTAATAAAAATGATTAGGCAATAATTGTCTAAGCGTCACTTATTTTAAATAAAATTAACCTCTTGGCCTGTAGTTATGTTGTATTGTTCTGATTATTAGTGTAAAATTTGTTTACTGATTATTAAGTATATATTTTATTGATGACAAATTTTCATTAAATTTGTCTCTACTTGTGATTTACTTGGTATCTGTGTGTCATTGCATTGATGACATAATTGTGGTCGTTGCCATTAATGACAAAATGACCAATTGTTAGTAAAGTTTAACTGAGATGGACGCTAATGTAATCGACCATTTCTATCAGTAAACATTGGACCAAGAGATCAATCAGCATTTTTTCTGTTGATGCACATCAATCTTGACACACATTTAATCGTTGAACAAGGGCTTATCTTTGAAACCATTAAATTAAAACCGTAAGGTTATTTAAACCATTGTAATCTTTTAAAAGATTAAGAAAAGTAATCCTATCCTTTATTCAATAACGTTCTTTTCCTAAAGAATTTTACTGGTCGGGCGATAAAAATGCTGGTGTTACATACAACTTTTTTTAAGGGTTAAATATTTTTAGGAAGTATTCGATTTGAACAAAAATAAATTCATCCATAAACAAGACGTTCATTTTGTAGATGAAATAGGTTTTGAAAATTTTGTTGCTGGTGAAGATAGTGATCTCGAAATAAAATACAAAAAAAAAAAAAAAAAAAATTTGGAATTTTTGTCTGTGTTTGCATCACGTAAAAACTACTGGATAAATTTTAATAATTTTTTCATTTCTAAGGGAAAATAGAGAAAAAGTAGTGAAAGTACGCAATTTTACCGATTTAAACGTACTGCAAACTTGACAGCACTTTTTATTTTTGTCAGCGGGATATTTGAAACACTATTTACAGAACTCTACGATAATTTTAGAATTTTATATAAATTTTAGAATTGTATTCAGGGATGGATACCTCTATATAAAGCAGGGATCGAATATAATTGTTATTTTTTTATATCAGCTAAAAAGGTTACATAAAAATTCATTTTATTTAATATTGGTTATTTTTAACCATTATCATATATATTGTTTTGGTTATCGTAACCAATTAAAGTAAGAAATATTTGTTTTTGGTTGTAAGTAACCATTATATCAACCAAAATTTTTTTTTATTTTAAATAACCATTTTGTCAACAAAATTTTTTTTTGGTTGGAAATAACAATTATGAAAAAAAATTTTTTATTTTAGTTATCATTTACAATACAAAAAGCACAAGAAAAGTTTACTGATACTGAATTTTTCTCAAGAAAATCAGTAAATTCATATAAAAAATGTCTATACTAATGACAACAACTTATTCTTAAGTGTTGCGATTACCAACGAATGACATTTGATTTTATTTATATAGATATGATATATGACCAAAAAAGAAAAAAAAAAACTTATGTAATGATTATTTTTCACCAAAAATTCTTTTCGTTTGACATATGGTTATCTGCAACCAAAAAAAAAATTTTATAATAATAATTAATAATGGTTATTTATAACCAAGAAAACAAAACTAAAAAAAAACAATCACTAAAATTGGTTGCGATGACCAGAATAAAATATATCTTAAAGAAATGGTTAATTATAACCATTTTATAAATTTATCAATATTAATAGTTAAAAATGACTTTTTTGTGATTTATCTTATAATTGTTACGTCCCTGATATAAATACATAAACTATAACTGAAGCACTATAAAAGTAAGTGTCTTACTTGGTGTGGATTACTTTCAAAGCAAAATCGAACAAAATATTGTCAGGACGCCTACAACGTGGCGGGCCCAACTAGTTTGGAATATTTTCATCTTCGTGACCCTTTTTAACCGACTTCAAAAAAAGAAGGAGGTTATCAATTCGTCTGAATGTTGCTTTTTTATGTTTGTGCCCGCAGAACTCAGTCATTTCTGAACCGATTTTAAACATTTTTTCTTTATTAGAAAGGAAATGCTTACAGATTGGTCCCATTTTAAAAGAAGAATTAAAGGGTGTCCCCATACAACATACGTGTTTTTTACGTGTATTATGAACCGTAAAGGGCACCCTCTTAAAATTTAAAAAAAAACTGCATATCCCTAAAGCTGCCAATAACAGAAATTAATAAAAAAATAAACTTAAAAATTAAAAGGTGTCCCCATATGTGACGTCAATTTAAATATATGAAACATTATAGACAATCACTTGAAAATTGGAGAGAATGTCCAATATTTATAATCAGAAATTAAATATTTATAATTAGAAGTTAAAGGGTGTCCCAATAGTTGATGTAATTTGATGTATATTGCAAAACTTTTGAACCGTAACAGAGAGACGGTTAAAATTTACAAAGAACCTAAGTCCTTTATAACATCAAGTATACAATTTAAACTTGGAAACTAAAGGGTGTCCCCATAATTGATATAATTTTACCTATCTAGCCCTATCTTTTGAACCGTTATAGACAAACACTTGAAAATTAGACAGAATCACCAGTTCTGTGTCCCGTTTAATAACATTTATAAATATTTAAAATTTTAAAGGGTATCTCAATAGTTGATGTAAATTGATGCATATGGTCAAACTTTTGAATCGTTTTGGACAGACATTTGAAATTTACAAAGAATCTGTCCTTTAAAATAAGTGTTTAATTTAAAATTGTACATTAAAGGGTGTCCCCTAGGTGATATTGTTTAAGCTATATGGCCATATCTTTGGAACCGTTTCTTTTTAATACTGTGTCAGTAATAATAAGTGTAAAAAAATAAAGGGTGTCCTCATTTCTGATGTAATTTGTCGTATATGGCTTTATCTGCTGAACCGTTATGGATAGAAATTTGAATGTACAGAACGTATAAAACTATGTCCGTTAGAGCAACAAGTATAAAAGTATTTGATTTGTTTACTAGCTCTTATAGGTTACTTCCTTTTAAATTTTTAGTTTAGAATTGATGCACATATAATTGTTTTGTAGTCGGTTTTTTTTTGCAAGAATTATTATTACAAGTTTTTAGCATTTTTCTTTTGTTTGTATTTTAATTTCTTTTGGACATCTTTTATTTAATGAGTTAGCTATTTTCGGATGTAGAGTCAGTCGATTAGTTAGTCAGTCAACCGTCTTTCTTTAACTGTTATTAAATATGTTTTATTTTTTCTTTATCAAATCTTTTGCTTTCAAAGTTTTAACTAATTGTCTTGGTGGAACGAAGGCATCTGCATTGTATTCATTAAACTATTTTTTCCATTTTTTTTTTATAAATTTTACAACTAACGGAAGTTGAATGTTTACTTTTTCATCAAGATAAAAAAAAAGAATCGTTTACTTCACACGCTTCATTCATACTTTGTTGGTAGTTTTTGTTTAAACAAAATAGAAGTTAAACCACGTCTTCTCAAAAGCTATGAGCATTTAATTACTTTAAATTTTGCCTTAAAATTAGTTGGGTTTAAATTTGTACACGTTTCTTTTTTCAATTTAAAACGTGAAAACAAACATTACACTAAATCCAACTGATATCAGAAACTCAGCGAACTGTTAAGTTTATGTAATTAAAAGTGCTCCAACCAATTAAATAAAACTTAGAGCAAACATTTCTGGTCTAATCTATTCGAGACACACAATACATTTCTATTATGTTTAATAGTTCACAAAAATTTTTTAAGCACTAATTTAAAAAAAATTAATAAAATTTTTTTTACATATTTTTTTTATCACGAAGATATTAAACGTTTGTAACAACACCCCAGGGAAACAAAACAAACAATTTGTATCTTAAAGGTTGTTGACTTTAGTGTTGTAAAAACTGATATTTACAAATTTCTTCGGTTAAATGAGTACAAAATTTAAATTTTACGAAAGTAAAGATACATACGCGTATATGTTTTTTTTTTTAAATATCGAGTTCTAAGAGTTAAAAATAAGAAGATTTATGAAAAACGTCAAGTCTAAAAGGAGGACTGGCATTTATAACATTTATATTCTGTTTATTGTTTATTTTTTTGGTTTCTTCTTTTATAAAAACGTCTGTAGTTTTAATTTCCTTTCGTCATTTATTTTTTGTTTTTCCTATTTAACGTTATGATAGATTAGCCCACAAATATTCAGTCATAGCTCCTTAATTCTTTAAAACTAAGTTTGTCAAAAATGTTACCGTTTACGGCAAGCAGTATAAAACCATGATTACCGGGGGTTACTCTCTATTGCGTTGCGAAAGCAAATTCGATTCTAAAGCTCAATGCGATAAGAGGGCAAATCGGTACTCTCTATGACTTTCGCAAAATTTCTGAAAAAGTGGCAACATTAACAGTTTAAAATATGTAAACAAAAGTTAAGCCGGTTGAAAATACATATAAATATTGATGGATTATGGTTTAAAGACGTAAATTAACTTGAAACGAGTTGCAAACAGATAGATTCAATACACTTTCCATAAATAAACGTTGGTATTAGATATAAATTAAAACGCCTTTTTAAAGTAATTACATGTTTTCTTCCTTTGCGCTTGGTCTTTTACTATCGCAAAATATTTGGGCTTATCCATGGCACAATAAACAAGATAGCATCGCGGCGAAAAAAGAGTACAACTCTGTAATAAAAATACGTACATTTTGTTTTTGTATAAATCATCTTTGGCTGTCAAAATAAAAAATTTTAGTACATTTTGACACTAAAAGATGGAGAGAACAAATAGTCAGCTGAGCTCTCGAGTTTACCTGTTATGAATTCGCCTTGGGCTTATCGAACGAATTTGACAGACACTTTCGCATTACAGAGTGTGGTGCTGCCATCTTTGCGAAAATAATATGCGAAAGAAAAATGCGCAAACGCTTTAAAGAGTACAAATCGTTCGATTTCGTACCATTTTTCTTTCGTATCGCAATAGAGAGTAACCCTCTGGTTATTGGGGTTCCAATGAGATGGAATGATTGCTGAAAATATGTTTTCCAACAGGATGGCGCAACTTACAGGGAACACTTTACTTTATTTTTTTTTAATTTTTTGTTTTTCAATGGTCCAATCGTATGCAGGGTTGCAGGATATGGCGATTTTAAATCTTATTTGGCGATCAAATTTGGAATTCGGCGAATTTTTGGCGATTTTTGAAATAGTTGGCGATATTGTTGGCGATTTTTCATTGACTTTCAGCTAACATTAGAAAGTGAATTAAGGAACAAAGGAAGTTGGTTTCATTTTCTAAGTTGAAAGAATATTTTTTTCAAATTATGTGATTAATTTTAAAGAAAAAGTGGATTTTTTTAAATTTATGTGCTGTTTCTTAATGGATAGAAAGGTCGATTTCAATAATGAATTCTCCGAAACACATGCTATGAATTTTATGAATTAATAATAATATTTAATAAATTTAATTCCTACAAAACATATTCTAAATAAGAAAACGGTGACAAATTCTTTAATGATGGGTATGTCCCCATTTTTTATTGCTTTCTGTAAAAATTTTATCTTTCTCATGTCACTAATCATTATAAATAAAAAACAAAAAAATTATATATTTAGGCGACTTTTTTCTATTTTTGTTGATTAAATTTATTTATTTAAATTACATTTAAACACTAATGGCATAAGGTTATGCAGCTGATATAGCCAAATTTTTAATATATTAATATATTTAGATTCCAGATATCGCAGATATATAAATGGTTTGAAAAAAATTAATTTCAATTTAACAAGGACCTTTCGAAATTTCAATTTGCACAGGGTGTTAATTTATTTTTCCCTTGTACCTTAAATGGCACAAATCTGTTATAAACTCTGTTATCCCTGAAGATAACGTGACTAGTCCATACACGCATGTAAATTATATTATATAACCCAGCTTTGCATTACATGTCACAACACCATGGAACACACTGCACGAACTGTACAGCTCTTGGCAATACTTTGTGCAATCGTTAAAACGCGAACACTTGTCGTTTAACAACAAACTCTTGTTGGAAAATAACATGGTCCATGACTGCATTACATAGGACCATGTTGTAACTAGTCCATTTCAGTTACAATGTACCACGTAGCCCAATATTATCTGCAGGGATCAAAACAAATTTCAGTTTAAATAAAATTCTTTTGTTCACACATACATACTTATGTATTTATGTCATTTTAACCTTTAATAAAAATCAAAGTAGTACTTTTTTTGTTTCAGTTAAAAGAAGTTATAATATGTTAGGTTAGGAAGGGTAGTACCAGACACCTTTACTCTATGGGGATTTCCTTCTATTTTTTTTCCCAAAAAAATGCATATTTGTTATTCTGTCATTAAGCCGTTTAATGTCAATGATCCATCTATCCACCTGCAAAATCGTCTAATCCATCGTGCAGTCATACGTAGTGTTGGATAATGACAGATAAATTGGTTCCTACACGCAAAGAAAAAATATGGTTGAGCGAACCATAACCTAACAGCAACATATTATGATTAAATTTTATGGCTGTAGTCAAACAATATTATTATTAAACATTATAATATGAACATATTATGGTTAAATTAAGCGATTATAGTATCAATAATACGAAAATTAAGTTGTTATCAACAAAATACATGTGGCTTACGTTGTTGTAGTAATGTAGTAATATTATTTTGCCATCCAGTGAACTTAATTTTTCTCAGTAACATATAACAGGGTTGTATTTCGTATTTTATTCAATTAGTGGCGCAATTATGTACTAATGTCTTACACCGCTTTTACAATATGACAGAAACAGGTCAGACATTTTTTAAATTCTCTATTGCTCTGTTTTAAACCTTTCACAATGGGACATATACAAGACAGATAGATTTATGCACATACTATTTTCGGATTTATTTACTTTACGTGTGTGTGTGTTTGAAAATCTGTGGCCTACACGCAAAGAAAAAACATGGTTGAGGTAACCATAATCTAAGAGCAACATATTATGGTTATTAAACTATATGGTTGAAGTGAAACCATATTATTGTTGAACATTATAATAGTATGGTTAAATTAACGAATATAGAATGGTTAAAAAATATGAAATTGATATGTCAGATTTTTATATTTTTTTAAATACAAATTTATTTATTATTATTTATTAATGATTTTATATAAAAAACAGATGATTTTATTAATACATAGATAAAAAAAATGTAATTAGAAATTTTTTTCCAAACTGTGTTTTAAAGATATAAGGGAGGAAATACTTTGGCCATCGATTTCACGACATTCGCACATGGCCCATACCATCACAGTACATGGATTTACCAGTAAAGGGTTGTTCTTAAAGACCTTAAAATCGGTAGATTTCTTTTCCAATTTAGCCAACACCTTGTTCATGTAGTCTTTCAAGTACAAAGTAAAGTCTTTCTTGTCTCCGAAAGCAAAGCATTCTTGTAAACTGTGATTCAGAACAACATAAACGCCGTCGCAACGGTTGAGTTTATATCCTCATCAGCTTCTTGAGCTCAGGTATAGAAATCGTCACTTTTAATGTCACCTTTTGTATCTGCGAACATTTCATCATCAGTAATATTATCCCTGTTGCTTTTCATGATTTCGAGGTTTTATTAATTTATCTGGTTTAAAAATTAAAAACAAATTACTGTCTCACACCGACAGGATTCGAAATGCGGGTATCCAGAGAAGATGGTTGCCACGCGCTGAATTCAACAGCGAAAAAGAAATAATAAAATATTTAATGTTAAATTGAGTTCCCGAAACAATTGTTTATACATTTTTATTTTTTAAAGCACAAACCAATAAACTCTGATGACATAAACAAACAAATAGTTTTTATTTTTGAAAATCTTTTGGTTACATACAAAAAAACTTTGGTTGTGGATTAATCATTAAATAGTTAAAACCAACTATGTTGAACTTTTTGTACGTAGTAACCATTTAATGATAAAATTTTAAACAAAACTTTTTTACCGGGACCCAAGTAATGTTACAAACAACAAAAATTTTTTCATCGCAACCATATATTGTTACAGAGAACATAGTGTGGTTCCTGTGACCATACCATAACCATGGTTTTTCTTTGCGTGTATGTACTTTTTTGAGAAATTTTAAGCGTGTAGACGCTGACTTGAGAATTATAATGTGCAGCAACAAAGAAAAAAACGAAAAGCAGAGAAGAGAAACGAAAAAATGTCCAGTACGATAATCATGAAATACACACTTTACCTCTTCAAATCTCTTCTGTTTGTCCTGTTTCTGTCCAATTGTAAAAGGAGTGTTAATTTAGTAATTGAGTTCTCGTATGGTAAATAGAGCTCAATAAAGCTCTTAATTGCGTAACTTCACTAATTACGCAATTAACGCTTATGTCTGAACAGGGTATTACTGCTGAAGGGCTGTGCATTAAGAGATTAGTTATTCTTATCCATCTTTTCCGAATTTCTTGGCACTGTCAATAAAAATCTAGTTCCGTCAGAGACTAACCCCTCCAGCTCTTACCACACGCAAAGAAAAAACATGGTTAATGTATGGTCACGGCAACCACACTATGTTCTCTGTAACAATAGATGTTTGCTGTGAACAAATTATAGTTATTTTAAACAATATTTTGGTCACGATAAACAAATTTTTTGTTAACAGTTAATCATTCAATGGTTATACGCAATAAAAAAGCAACATGGTTGATTTGAAACATATTAAAATTCAAAACACAACCAAATTATTTTTAATATTTAAAAATTATAACCATAATATATTATTATTAAACATAGTATATTAAGTTTGACTAAAAATAAACAAATAAAGTTTGGTTTTAAAAATACATATTTTGGTTTTGACATATATTCAGTTCAGAAATATGTGTATAAGCTATCGGTTCATCTAAAACCGTAAAAACATTAAAAACACATTTGTTGTCAACAAATAAATTTGTTTTTTGTTATAAATGATAGTTTTAAATTAAAAATATCAAACACATAAAAAGTTAAGCAGAAAATATCAAAATATGTATGTAAGTCTAAATGGAAATATTCGTGTATTTGTTTTTTGTTATTTATAAATATATTCATACGTTGTCACATATAACCATTTACATGTTTCAAATTATATTATAGTATGTTTATATTACAAACATAACTATGGTTGTATTTTACAATGTTATTTTTATGTAAGACAATAATATGTTCCAACGACAACAATATTATTTTTATATATAACCATATAATTCAACCATAACATGTTGCTCTTAGATTATGGTTACCTGAACCATGTTTTTTCTTTGCCTGCAGGCTTTCTTGTCCATACCTGTGGGATAACACAACTCTAATTCATAAAATTACCAAGAGTATTGAAAAAAGATTTCGAAGGCTCATGTCTACATTAAAGCTGGCGAATAAAAATTTCCAATAGGTGTTCAGATACACTAACAAACTTCAACTCATATATAATGGTATAGATAGATATAGTTTTTTTTATCGTGGACTTAATCGATGACTTTTAATGAATGATGTAAATTAAATAAACTTAAGCTCACTTTGCTAAATTCTTAGCACTTCTCATATGATTTTGTAGACTTTCTCACATTGAGCGACCCTCGTCTAAATTTATTCAATCAAAATTAAAAAAAAAATTAGCCGCAAGTTTGGAAAATTTAAATATTTTGTAAAAGTTTCCATTTATATGTCGTCCTCTGTACATCAATCACCTTAATAGGTTTCACATCATCACACTTTCATTTTGCCCATAATAATAATATTAATAATGGAGTACTCATTGCTTAGAGCACAGACTGACACTCCTGGTACATTACTTTCCATAAAAAATAAAATGTAAAAAACTTGAACAGGCCATTTAAAGTTATACAACTATTTAAGCCTTTTTAAGCTTAAAGAGAAAAAGATATAAAAAAAGAATACCGAATCAACAAAATTGTTTTGTTAAGCTAAAATTAACAAACCTCATATTCATACTTGTTTGCAATGAAAGATGTTGCAATTAACGTGTATAGATGGTATTGATGGAATGTCTTACTGAGCAAGTATGAGTATGAGTGTTATTGTTCGCCTTCCTAACAGTCGGTGGCTTTCTTTTTCTATGCATTGGCCGTCTAAATGCAGAAAGAGGAGTTTTTGTTTTTTTTTTCTTATGTCTGCATTTTTCTTTTGTTTTTTTTTTCTTAGGAGAAATTAAATTGAAACCAAATGGTTAGTTAGCCAGTCTAGCACTCATTAAGTGAATATGTATCTATCAGTGTTGGGATTTGAGGTACAATTGCACCAAATTTGTTACGATTTTTTGGTACAATCTATATATAGAAAAATAAGTTGCATTGCGTTAGTAATTGATATTCTCTGGAATGCGTGAACCGATTTTGTTTGTGCAAAGTTTATATGAAAGGTGACGTCAATACCAAGGTTTTTATGTATAAACGGTCTCTGTATATGTATTGGTTAATGAGTTATAGCCGGAATAGATGGCTTGGTACCGCCCATACAAAGTGAAAAATAATTGTCGTGTTCCTGGCGAACTGCAATATATAGCGCCTTGAAACTTTGAAAGAGTAGCTTTTGTCTGCCAAAATACAGAATTAATTGGGACAGTGGGCGTGGTACCTCCCATACAAAGAGAAAAATTATTATTGTGTATATAGAGAACTATAATAGATATGGTCTTCAAAGTGGGTACAAATAAGCCCGATACCCATGCGTATAATCTAGAAAAACATAGGCTAAATTGGGACAGTGAGCGTGGTTCCCCCCATACAAAGTAAAAAATTATTATTCTGTATCTAGAGAACTGTAATAGGTAGCACCTTGGAATTTTCCATCAGTAACCCACATATTAAGATACATTGTGTAGAGAAACATAGACTGCATTTGAATGGAGGGAGTGGTACCTCCTATACATAATCCAGCAAAATACAGACTGGATAAGAATACTGGGAGTGGCACATTCCATTGAAAGTAAAAAATTGTGATTGTTATATGAATTTTATTTGAACTATTTTTAAATGAATAAATTATTTATTTAGGCATAACTTCTTAATTATAAAGAGATAAAGAAAAATTAGACACGAGCAGAGCAGAATGCATTTTCTAGACAGCTACCTCTGCTCCGCTGGTGTCTAATTTTTCTTTATCTGTTTATAATTAAGAACTTAAGCCCAAATAAATAATTTATTCAATTGTGATTGTGTTAATACGTATAGTCTAGCAAAAAACAGGTTGGATGGGAACATTTTTGACTTGAGAACAGCGTGCGATTTCGCGTTAAAGGTTGGTCATACTTTTCTTCCAAATGTTTATTGTATTTGTTGTGGATGGCGCACCGGGGATAGCTAGTTTCATATAAAATTTATTCAATAAAATTTTTTTTTGTTTAATCAAAAAATACATTTTTTTACATATCTAATGTGCTGTTTATGTAACCCAATTAAACAATTCGTCTAGGAAATTTGTATGAAAAGCACTCAATTTTTTGAGTTATTCCTATACAAATTTTCTAAACGTTTTGTTCAATTGGGTTACATGAACAGCACATAACTTCATAGTTCTCCAACCCTGTCTAGAACAGACTAAATTGCAACATTCATGATTATGTTGAGAATTTGTATTATTCACTTTGCTAACCCTAGTATATATAGTACAGGGCCTTTTTGCTGAACTACAGCGTTCGGACGTTTTTTTTATCGTATTAATCCGTTTCCGGCAGTATTCAGCTTATATATTTTTCCGTTCTTTCTAGTGAGAAATAGTAAGGTCTTTTTGGTAATTATTCTTTTAAATAGCTCCAGCCCTACTTAATCGGATATACACATAGCAGAGGAGTACCTGAACTTACGTTTTGAAGCTGAGGATCAATGACGTACCAGTAATGGCGCGATGTGGCCTCAAATCAAAGTTGAGAAGCTGACACCTTGAAATTGTTTTAATGCTTGGCATTTCTTTAATTTTTATTCGATTTTTCAAAGTTTTACATCGTCTTAAAGATCTATTTAGTATTAGTACATTTTTTAAAGTTTTTTTTCGTAGTTAGCAAGCAAAATTTGAGATATTGTGGGAATGTTTCAAAACAATATATTATCTGAGTTAACAACTAGGAGATCTTTAATTTAAAAACTTCAAAATAATTCCATTTTTGTGGAATATAGAAATATCTTATTTACATAAACATTTTATATTTTAAACCAATCCTTTGAGAATATGGGCGTCGTTCAATTTGAACTATTTTACATCGAAATTTTGACATTAGCCTATATTTTCTAAAATACCAAAGAGATCGGCAAAAAAAGACTAAGCCTAAAATCTCAATTTTGGCGTTTTTGGTATTTATTTTAGAAATTACACTCTGATTTTCGTTGATTTATATCCACAGAAAATAAATTCAAGGAATCATCACTTTAAAATTTATTCTTATTAAAGTTTTGATTAGATTATTTTAATGTCGAGCTACTGTATGTATGTTTTGCTTGTTTTTTTACTTAATGTCAAATGTTGGTACAATTGATGCTGATTTGGTACAATTTTATCACTGTGACCATACAACTTAAATATTGTCAGATCCCAACACTGGTATCTATACACAAACGTTTGTTTGGTTGTTTTTAATGTTTCATGATTTATCTGGCTGGTCGTTTTTCTTTTATTTTACACAGGTTTTATTCAAGCAAAGTCATTTAAATTATTCTTGGAGTTTATTTGTTCGTATGATGAAACATACACATACGAATATTAATGTCTTATAAACAGTATGTCTGTCTGTCTATTTGTAAGTTTACTTTACTTTCTACTTCTGATGAACTTTTTATTAGTTGTAAATTGAAAATTATATTATCTTGAGGTTTATAAAATTTTGTTGAGAGGTTAAAGTACACACGTCAGCAAATAATATCCATCGGGCAAGTCTGTCTCTTAAATGCCCTACACCAAAAGAGAGATTAAATTTAAATCATTTAAAAAGTACTAAATAATCAATACCTGCATAGAAGAATAACGTTACGAACTATCTGACAGATTGTTTCCTAAACGACCAGCCTTAAATCCTGAAGCAAAAGTCTTGAAATTTGGTAAGGGGAAAATTTTTGGAAGTTCGAATGTTAAGGCATACAAAGGGCAAAATCAGTAATCATATATCACCGGAACTAATTTAGAGATGGAAATAAAATCCAAAATTTATATAAATACAAGCTGTGCCCACACACGTTATGTGCGTCCTGACAATATGCTTTGAAAGTAATCCACACCAAATTTTAAGACTCTTACGTATTTACTTTATATAAAGGTATCCATCCCTAGATAAATTCTAAAATTTATATAAAATTCTAAAAATTTTTGTAAAGCTCTGTTAAAAGTGTTTAAAATATTTTAATAACAATGTAATTCTACAAAGTAAAAATGCAAATCAAATATATAATTAATTTATATTTTATCATTATTTTAAAACAGCGCCATCTATTGCGCAACCGTGTTTAAAATGTCCCACTTTGAAATCATATTTTGTCGTTATTTTCAAACAACGCTATCCTGATTTCAAAAATAAAAGATGCCTTAAAGTATGCAGTACCTTTAAATCGGTAAAAAAAATCGGCATACTTTCACTGCTTTTTCTCCACTTTCTCTTGGAAATAAAATATGTTTTCGGGAAAGAAGTATGCTATATTGGAATCAGGATGCTAAAGTACCTCCTCACAAAATTTTGTTAAAATCAATCTAGTATTCCTTACGTTATTCGAAAACAAATGAAAAGCAGACGGACAGACATACGGAAATGAGTTAATATACTTAGGATTTTTTCATTGGCAATGAATTTTCATTTCAAATAATTACAATGAAAAAAATTTTAACTACCATTAATGCTACTTATTTATTTTTAATTACAATTGTTTTTACCAATGTTCATTGGCGTAGGAAGGACAGTCTGGGGGGTGCAATGCCCCCTTCAGACTTGCTGTTTAAATTTAAATCGTATCCATCACTTCAATAAAAAAAAATTATTTATTCAAAAGGGACAAAATGGTATCTAAAAGACTTGATATGGGAAAATACATTTTATCCAAAGCTAATGGGACATATTTTTATAATTTGCAGCCAGTTTACCGATTTCTATCTATCTATATTTTTCGCATTCCGTAACATTTTTTGCATTTTACGTGGTTTGAAAACATTTTATTTTGGAAATAATTCGGTAACTCGTGAATCATAAAAGATATCTAAATGAAAGACAGAGGTGTTTTCGAATAGAGCCGTTAGCAGCTGGCCCCTAGGGGCTTGGTCATACTTTTTTTTAAATTTTACAAAATTTTTTTTTTTATATTCAAACGTTAGGATTTTTCAAATTTATATAGTTCTTAAAAATATCTACAAAAACTGTGATTACTTGTCTGGGATATCTCTACTTGGTTCGGAGAAAATTTACTTAGGATTTTTGTTTTAATTTTTTCCGACCTTAATTTAATATTTTTGATGTGCTGGACTTATGATCGGATTGTTATTCTAAGATATCGGTTGTATTTTTTTTGTCAGATAGCTTGTTTTGTTGAAAAGTTATACGCCTCTGAATTATAGAGGTATCCATCACTGGATAAAATTATTGTATTCTGTAAATAGTGTTTAAAATATCCCTCTGACAAAAGTAAAAGGCCCTTTCAAGTTTGCAATACGTTTAAATCGGTGAAAATGCGTACTTTCACTACTTTTTCGCTTGGAAATGAGATATTTTTGATGAAAAAAGTATTCCATATTTGAACAAAAATACAAAATTCATCCAGTTGTTTTTACGTGATGCGATCATAGACAGACAGACGGAAAGACAGGCAGACAATCGGCAACAGCAGCAAAAGTTTTAAATAATATTTCATGTACATAAATGGTCCTGTTACAGTTTTATTATATCTATAGATAGTGAATCCGGACCTTTAGCAACGATGTTCGCCTTTGCCTTTAATCAGGAGCCATAATCGCCTCTTTTACAAGTTTAACGGAACACCGGTGCGAAGTGAGCGTTAAGATACAAATGTGTCGATAATGAATATTTGTTGTTTGGTTGGTATGATATCTCCCAAACATAATTAATATACATTCATATGTATGTACATCAATTCATTGAACAAAAAACATCATATTTTTTTATCGTGTTATAAATGTCGAAATTTGTACCAGAAAGTCATGATTTGCGGAAAGCCTTATTTTTTTGTTTCAAAGACACGAACAAAAATCAGTTTTGCACCGAATTGTTACTGGCGATGAAAAATGGATTTATTTTAAGAATCTTAAACGGAAAAAATCATGGCTTAATCTGGGACAACCATTAACATCGACTGCAAAACAAGATCGATTCGGAAAAAAGGCAATGCTCTGTGTTTGGTGGGAGCAGAAAGGTGTGGTGTATCATTAGCTTCTAAAACCTGGTGAAACTGTTAATACTAATCGCTACAGACAACAAATGATCAATTTGAACCATGAATTGATCGAAAAACCACCAGAATGGGCCAGAGGACACAGCAAAGTAATTTTGTTTGCAATTTGCAAATTCGCAAAACTGGTTCGGGATACAATCGGTATAAGGCTCTGCCGCTGACGAAGTGGCGGGCACAGCTAAATATAGTATAAAAAATAGTAATAAAATAACTAATTTTTTTTATAAAAATAATTGAAATTTTCAAACAAATTTATTTACCAAGCAATGTGAGAAAAGGTGGTAATTTGCTCAATATAGTGAAACTGGAAGGGAAAATACTTGTTAAGCAAGTACAATATTAACAAGCATATCGATGCGCTCTAATCCTAATAACTTATTGTTATTTGTATAGCAACTAGTTTCTTCACTTGATACTCTTTAACATTAGTGCGAGACTGTCCGTTAATTATTTGATGCAATCGATCATTTTGTATGTCACAACCACAATCATTGAGGCGAAGAATGTGGCACAATGTAATTCCAAAGAAAACTTAAAGATAGAAAACCAATCAACTTTACGCTTGTAGACAATCATTTGTCTGCAGTAAGATTTTAAAAGAGTGAAAAATATTAAAGAAATATGATCTAAAGTTGTGATCGAAAAAATAGCACAGAATTGTGTAAAAATGCCTGTTATGCTACTTTTCTTTCTTCTGGTGCCTCGTTTTAAAATCGATTCAGATGTTTACCCATGATTTACATACAAACAAATAAAAACGGGCAAACAAACTTACAAAGAGATTTATAATGTATATTAGGTTGCATCGACCACTTTGCAGCCTATTTGTGGCAAAAGACGACCTCTTCCTGTAACTGCTTTATGCGAATTATAGCAAATAAGTGGCACTTTTTTCACCATTGCTGAAATAACTGAACTACCCTTGTTAATGGATTGAAACTACGGATCCAATTTGTATTGAAATTCTCGACGAGGCTAAACCGTCTTGGCGATGTCAATTGCCCGCCACAGAGCTACGATTTTACCCCTTTAGACTTATTCTTGTGCGGTTTCCTAAAATACCAATGGATGGATTTTAACAAAATTTTGCGAGGGAGTACCTAAGTATCCTTTTACCAATATAGAATACTTTTTTACTTCCAAGAGAAAGTGGAGAAAAAGCAGTGAAAGTAGGCAGTTATTTTTAGTAAGGATGAGACCCTTTATATAAATATAAAGTAAATACATAAACCATAACTGAAGCGCTAACCGTTATGCATAGTTTAAGGCGGCAGTTATTTTACTAAGGATGAGAACCTTTATAAAAAGAAAACTAAGGGTCTTTGAAGTGCATTGCTTTCAAAGCAAAATCGAACAAAATATTGCAAGGACGCTGACGAAGTGGCGGGCACAGCTATTTTATAATAAAGCCACCCGGACCACCCGTTATATGATGAAGACTTCAGCAAGTATTATTCACTGACCTTCCGTGATATTATAATTTGTCAAAACCTTAAACACAATTACTGGCATCAAGATTTGCTGAAAGTGGTCCTAGAAAATAAGTCATTATCTAGTGGTGAATCTCAGTTGAAAAGAATTAATTCTTCAATATTTTGTTAGTATTTTTATATTACATATTTTTAAGGTTATGTTATGTCAAGCATATTTATTAGGTTGCCTCACTAGGGAGAGGAGACTATTAAGAGCTAAGAGAGTAAGTGATACTGTCAAACTCCGTATAAAAAAAATTCCCTTCAATATTTTCCTCTTCGTACTGAGGTTACCTTGCTTAATAAAATAGTGCACAAATGTAGCAATTATTTACAAACTATACAAAAAGTTCGATTTGGTAGATCAATATCATTTTTTAGCCATATGACGACTCATGTTATTACAAAATTAAAATAAATAAATATTATAATTTGTAATCAAAGAACCAGTTTTTTTCCCCTTAATCTAAAAGTAATTTACCTTTACCTTTCTATAATCTCAATAATTCTATACGATAGATTTGGATTTAACACTAATAGTCTAGACTAATTGTCAAATAACTGTTAAACTTTAAAAAGCTTTTGTGCTAGTTTTCTACTCTCAACTATAATTCAAAATAATTTTTCATAATATAAGTTTTATAATTTAGATAGTGTTTACAATATTGCATCTGCAGACAAAGACAGATTTTCCATTATAGATTGTGGCCCACAAAAATAAAAGTAAATTATAATTTTTCTCTCCTCCCAGCTAAACTAATTTTCCCAAACAAATCAAACGTGAGTCATTTCGCATTTTTATGCTGCGACTACTAGTACGAATAGGTTATTAAAAGTCTGCGAATAATTTTGCAATACAGTAGTGGACAATTCAGTGTTAACTTTTTATAAATTTATTTTATAATCTATCGTGATAGATAGACATCAGCGTTGCCAGGGCAAGACTAAAAAACAATACAGTTTTTTTTTGCAAAAGTTAAATTTTTCACAAAAGTTACATTTTTGTAAATTACAAGTAACTGAGTATACAATTGTTTGATTATGATAAAAATTATACATTCAATATAAATCAAAATTTGCATGCTTACACTTTGTGATAAATTTGAAACGCATTAACACACTTTAATGTGTGTGAAGATAAATACGTATTTAACTAGCAGAGACAAAAACCATTTCATTTTTTAACATAGCTTATTTGACAGTTAACACAGCGCTGTTAATCACTTAACAGTTGTCCTTTTTTTTGGACTTTCCATATTTAGGACCTTATACCAGAGAAAGATGACCAGGTCCAACTAAAAAACCGAAAGGGTATGTTGCTCCAAAACATGCTTTATGGTACTATAACAGTGGAATTTGTAATACTTCTTTGGAAATATAGAAAATCGGGTTTAAAAAACGACATATAATGTGGGAGTTTTTTGGAAGTTTCATGACCATTTTTGGACAAATATGGAAGTGCATACGTAGTACACCATATACAAATGGTACACCAAGGGGTCCTAAAAGAGATCCCATTAGTCGTATTTCTGAAATAATTTTGGAATTTGAGAAACTTGAGATTTAAAAAATGTGTTTTATAAAGAAATTCTGGAGAAGATTAGTGACCATTTTTGGACAAATATGGAAGTGCACACGTAGTACACCATATAAAAAAGGTAGACCAAGGGGTCCTAAAAGAGACCCCATTATTAGTCGGATTTCTGAAATAATTTTGGAATTTGAGAAAATTGAGATTTAAAAAATGTTTTTTATAAAGAAATTCTTGAGAAGATTAGTGACCATTTTTGGACAAATATTGAAGTGCACACGTAGTACACCATATAAAAAAGGTAGACCAAGGGGTCCCAAAAGAGGTCCTATTAGTCGGATTTCTGAAATAATTTTGGAATTTGAGAAAATAGAGATTTAAAAAATGTTTTTAATAAAAATATTCTTGAGAAGATTAGTGACCATTTATAGACAAATATGGAAGTGCACACGTAGTACACCATATACAAAAGGTAGACCAAGGGCTCCCAAAAGAGGTCCTATTAGTCGGATCTCTGAAATAATTTTGGAATTTCAGAAAATTGAGATTTAAAAAATGTGTTTTATAAAGAAATTCTTGAGAAGATTAGTGACCAATTTTGGACAAATATGGAAGTGCACACGTAGTACACCATATACAAAAGGTGGACTAAGGGGTCCTAAAAGAGACCCCATTAGTCGGATTTCTGAAATAATTTTGGCTACGTATATACATGGTTACGAAAAATGTAAAAAATACAACCAAACAGCAACACTGCTGGGTACTTTAAATTCATACTAAGTATCTTTTACAATGTCTTCTATTACCATAAGTATCAAAAATTGATAAAAATTAAAGGGGTTTCTCTAGAAGTCGCAAATTTTTCGCATTTAGTCTAATCTTGTAAAGGTTTTAGGCACGCACTGGAAATATAAATTTGGTATGTAGTACTATGCTCGCTATAATAACAAGTATAAAAAATAATTAAAAGCTAAAGGGTAGGCCCATAGAACACGGTTGCCTGATTTTTCTCTCTCCTCTGAAAGCAAATAAAAAAACTCCTAATCAAGCTTTTTTTTACAAAAATCCCCTAAAATAATTTTTCTTGATTACATAAATAAATTTTTTCTGTTATTTTCAAAATATAAAATCCATATTAATTAAATAAAAAAATCCCCTAAATTAATCCCAATTTTAAAAAAAATTCTCCAAAACAAACATTTTAGGTGTATAAGTTTTTATTATATTAAAGTATGTATTATAAATATACCCAGTGCTAAGGAGTATTAGGGCCTTCAGAAGGCCTATTTACTCCTTCTTTTGGAGGCACAAGGCCTTCTGCTTTTTTCTAATTTTAATATTTTTAATTGAAGTATTAACATTTTTTGGGATTCGAACCTGCAACCTCCAGGCTGATAGACCTTCGCACTGCCAATCAGTCTATCGAAGCATCTCAATTTCAAGCAGCAATGATGTAGATAAAGCTAATTCAATGAACTTTTGTGTTTTATAAATAAGAAATCTAAAAATAGAAAATTATGTATTTGTCATAGGTTAGGTTAGAGAGGATCACACATAATTATTTATGTGTAGATTCACAAGACCATTTTTGATCCATAGTGACTCTTCTGATATTCCCCGGTGTCCATAGCTGTGTACTAATCAATCTCTCTAAGTAGTCCGGTGAGCTTCGTAAATTTAACAATTAGCATAGCTTCTACACCCCTCAAGTCCTCCATATTCTGAAAGAAAAATGAGCCAAAACATTTATTACGACTGTGAGATAGTGCAGGGCATTGGCAAAGATAGTGGAATGTATTTTCCTTTTCTTCGCCACACCATCTGCACATATCATCATCGCAAAGTCAAATCTTTTTCAAGAAATATCTGAGATCAATATGTACTGTTATAAATCCTACATACATTCTCAGTTCAGACTTACTCATACGTAACAGCTTATCCATTTCCCCATTACCCTTTCCCCCCAGCAAGGATTTCGTCGTGTGTGCATCTCAATGAATCATTCCACATTGTGTCGGCATCACGTCCAAATTGTTCCCTTATCTTCCGATATATTGAATCGAGACCAGGGTATACGGCCACACATCTGACATTTATATCCAAATCAGCTCCAGCTCGTGCCAACTCGTCTGCAGCTTTATTTCCGACGATATTGTAATAACCGAGTACCCAGCACAGTTTCAGTGTGTGTTGTTCGTTGAGAACCTGTAGCTATCTGCGACAACGGCTAACTACCTTCAATCTAATACACCTATTTCCGAGTGCTTTTAAAGCCGCCTGACTGTCTATGTAAATAGTGCTATTGCTTGAGAATATCGGCCTCGTAGAAAGTAACCTAGAAACTTCAGACACCGCAAAAATTTCGGCTTAAAATATGTTACATAGGTTATCCAATCTAGAACTGTGTCTTATGCCTAACTTCTCTCCACTTCCTGTACCCATACCCTTTTTTGATCCATCTCTATATACCCCAATACCGCCAGTTAGATTATCCAGAGGTTTCCAATCATCTTTTATTGAGATGATTGTAGTAATCTCCTTGTCCCAATGGATGTCAGGCGTCAAATAAACGGTTTCTATATTGTCCAATTGATATTTACTTATTAGCGAAGAGTGTCCATACCTTTTAATATTTAGTTGTTTATTTTGTCTCAATCTTAGCTGTGTTCTTAAGGCATATTCTTTTATATATAAGTTCAATGGGTCGATCCCAAGTATTCTACACAGTGCTTCAGTTGCTGTTGATTTTCTGGCTCCTGTGATGCTCAATGCTACTATTCTATTTACTTTTTCTATAAATGACACATGAGTAAGTGTTTCCATAATTGGCTACCATACAAGTGCGGTACCGTGAAATAACTCCCAACCCAATAACTCCCAATGAAATAAGTCCCAACGAAAAAGAAATAACTTCCAAATTAAAAAAACGAAATAACTCCCAACGCCAAAATGAAATAAAATCCAAAAACTTAACCGTTAATTCAAAACAAATATATTTTTACAAAAAAAAAAAAAAAAAAAAAAAATGAAATAACTCCCAAATGAAATAAGCTCCAACAAAAATGAAATAACTCCCAATACAAATTATATTTGCACCCGGGCACTGTTTAACTGTTTTAACCTCTATGGTATAACAGGTACCTCCCGATGAAGGAGGTCCAT
Source organism: Phasia obesa (assembly GCA_949628195.1). NCBI lineage: Eukaryota > Metazoa > Arthropoda > Insecta > Diptera > Tachinidae > Phasia > Phasia obesa. The sequence goes on along the minus strand of OX451217.1, from coordinate 63,336,488 downwards.
AACTTTGATATCATACCATATATCATAGATATATGACAAAAGGCCGGCTATACAGACAATATTTTGTTAGCGAATCCGCTGTTCCATATACCATAGAGAGATCATTGACCCATCCCGGCCTATATGGGTCAATGATCTAAATCAATGATCTAAAGTATAACCAACACCGGCTTCGCTTACTAAAGTTTTCCTACTATAAATGACGCATGAGTACGTGTTTCCATAATTGGCCACCATACAAGTGCGCCATGGCACAATATTGGTCTAACTATAGCGGTGTATATCCAGTAGATCATTCGTGGATTAACACATCCCACGTTTTTCCAATTAGAGCTTGACAGGAATACATTGCGGCATATGGCTTTCTAACTCTCTCATTAAGGTTAGATTTCCATTTAAGATTTTGGTCAAAAATTACGCCTAAAAATTTCGCTTCCTTTGACCGCACAGAGTTTTCCCCCAAGTTTTGGGGGTTTGAAACTAAATACACTCTTGTGAAAAGTACTGTCTTGGCTTTTTCGGGATTTCGGAATATTTAGGCCGCAATTTGTAGTCCACTGGCTTAAGGTTTTTAGAGTACGTTCCATTACTTCAGTCAAGGTATTCGGAAATTTTTTGTATTTGTCATACAAAATGAGTTCACATTCCTACTTCCCTCCTAAGAGGAGCGAAGTAGGAGTGTGTACTGCATCTTTTAGAAAAAAGACGCAAGGCCTTCTAGAAGGACTTCTTTGGAAGGCACACAAAAATGAGGATCGTACCCGAGAAGAAGGCCTGAAGTGAGAAGGCCTCTTTAATTTTGTCACTGGGATGTTTCTTGTGTTGTTGTCATAAGAGTATTCTTAAAATTAGAGTTCGTTACTTATGTACGAATTTTGTTAGTTTTTCATGATATACTACACGCATAACAAAAATTATCTGTTTAATACGTTGTTTAAATAGTTTAGAAGAAAGACGATTGTTATATATTTTTAATTTATTGGTTGCAAAAAAATAGGAATAGACCAATTAAGCATCTGATAAAACATAAAAAATCCCCCAAAAACACCCTAAATATTTTTTAACCCCCAATCTTTCCCCCTAACAAATGTTAACCCCCAAATTCTCTTCTAAATAAAAAATGCCCTATATCCAGGGGAAAATCCCCTAATCTGGCAACCGTGCCATAGCAGACTTCATTGTGAACCGTTCGTTACAAGCAGACACTTACTTTTTTTTAAAGCAAGTCAAAATAACATAAAATAAATGGTCCTCAAAAAAAGTCATGCTAAAATGAAAACCTTGTACTTTATAGTTGAATATTGAGGTATAGAACCCTTCATGTCTGAATCTGATTCGCACAGTACTAATTAATTTTATTATTTTTTTTTTTGAAAAATCACCAAAAAAATGTTATTAAAAAATAAAATTATGGTATAGAGTTTATAGTAAAGTATCCATTGAATTTTCACCCACTGTATATCTGGAATTGAGTTTATTTTTTAAAAGTAATTGTATCTTGTCTTTAAGAGATTGTTGTTGCTGTTTATTTGTTGTTATTTTAACGTTGTATGTTTTTGAATGTTTATTTAATAAACCTGTTCTTTTGATTATTCTTTTTAATTTAAAAACGGAAATAAACAAATAAATACTGATATCTTTTTGAATGTTGATAAAATTCATGAGAAATCTCACTCCCATTCACGATTGTGGTCAAAATCATTATTTGTAAGGGTTTGTGAAAAAAGTACTTTTTATGCAGATAAAATTATAAGTCAAGCTTAAGTTCATTTTATTCTCTCTAAGAAAGAATAATTTTTAAATTGAAAATTTGGAGATTAATATTAAAGAAAAATTGGATTTTTTTTAATTTTAGACACTAGCAGAATGGAATGCATTTTTAGACAGCAGTCTTCGTATCTATCTACTTTCAGTAGTGTTTAATTGTAAAGATCATCAATTTAACCAACAAAATTCAGGTAAAGGAATACGAGAAACACTGTATTAAATCTAAAGCTTCCCTCTGATTCAATATTTTTACTTTAATATTTACCACCTTATATTTGTTGTTGCTTCAGCCAACCTTTGGTTAGCATACAATTTTTAGTATTGAATATTTGAAATTTTATTAGTCGAACCCAAAGTAGATAGATACGAAGATTGCTGATGACGGACGTAGCTGTCTAGTGTCTAAAATCAATTTTTCCAATTTATTAATCACCTAATTTTCAATTTAAAAAAAATTTCTTTCTTAGAGAGAATAAAACGAACTTAAGCTTGCCTTCAAATTTTTTTGTATGTAAAATAAATAGTTCGTCTAATAAAATTTCATATATGCAATACAAAAATGTATTTTCAAAAGTAAATTCTGTGATAAAAATCAAACCTGTTGCCCTTGGAAGAACTAATCCTACCTCTGAAAAACTTAAGTTTTTTTGATTTTCCCGTCATATTGTTTAGCAATTAAAACTTTTAAGGTCAAAGAATGTTCAAAAACTTGAAGTTGGACTCAAGAGTTTCTTAAATGCCATTCATAGCCCCGCCCCCTTTTGGGGGTGGTGAAATAAAAAATTGTTTTAAAAAATAATGCAATTATTAAAAGAAATAGATTACATACTTCTTAAAACCATAAATTTTTTTATGGGCAGGGGGAGGTATTCCTCCAATCCCACCCCCAAAACGTCACTGTGAAAAAAAATTCTTTTTATTTTTTTTTGCCAATTTCCTAAAAATATTCATTTTTAAGCTTTCCAATGCCTAACCAATCCCCGCCTCCCAAGAATATTATTAAAAAAATATTTTTGTAATTTGTTACTTAATAGTGTTTTATTTATCGGAAAATAATTAATTTATTCATGGTAATAACTTATTTGTGATTGTAACGATAATTTTTTTTTTTTAAATTATAACATTTAATTTATTTAAAACAACTTCTCCTTTGCCCTAAGGTGATGATGAGTGCCATGGTTCTTCTTCGTCGGATTCTTCAAAGACCTCTTTCTAATCTGAATCCTTTTCAACGTTAAGTACAGTTATTTCTGCAGCTAATTCAGGATTGGAAAAAAATCTTCTGCTAGTGTTACCATCGTTGGTGTTTCCAAATCCAATTTTCGGTACACCCACTAGTAGCCCTAATTCACTTCTAAATTTTTCTTGGATATTTTTTTTCCTCGCGTTAACAATGGCTTTGTCCGCATCAGATTTTATTTGCCATTTTTTCACTGACAGTTTATATGACAGGTGTAATATGCTCTCAAATAGGCGAATTCTGGCGTGTAAAGTAGACAGTTCGAAAGAAAGGGCATCTACGTCTATATCTCTTTTGATATTTAAATTGTTTTTTGTACAGGTAATAACAGTGTTAGATGTAATAATTTAAATAAAAAAATTCTACCTTCAGTTATTAAAAACCAAAACATTTTATGAATATACAAAAGCTTTTAAAAAGCTTTTCACTTTTTTTTTGACCCCAAATTTAAAAAAAAAACTTTTTTTTAATTTTGAACGAAATTTTTTATCATTAAAAATTAAAAAAAGTGTTTCTAAAAATTAACATAAGTAGCTACTAATAAACCCTTTCACTGAAAAAAAAAAACCAATACAAAATCTTTATTCGTTTAGACACCAAAAAATTATTGCAAACCTCTCAAAATCGTTTAAAGTCAATAAAAACGTATGCGATTTACTCAACTTTCCTGACCTTAACAGTGTCCCAAAACAACAAATCTCAAGCAAACGCCTTGAAAGTTCACTATACGATGCAGAATTTTGTTGTCTGTCGAGCTTAAATTTAATTTACATTTCTCAAAATTAATTTTTTGCCTAATGTCCGGCTAGATTGGCAAAATACCCCTCTGTGCGACGTGGCGGGCACAGCTAGTTGTACAATAAAAGTATTGTAAAATGAGTAGCATATTATAGAATATGGAAAGCTCTGGTTTTTTTGGGTATTTTGGAGACAACGAAACTCCTGACACTCTATTGGTGCCTTCTTTTGAGAGCTCAACAGCACACTTGACCAACCGTACACCAGCCCTGCAAACATTGGTCCAAACCAATGTGGTGTCTAACCGGTTATAGAGATAGGCGGATCTCTGTGGGACTAGCATTTCCAAATTTGTGATTTTCTGCCTTGCTTTTATGCTTTTTAAAATTGCTTTAAAATATATATATAATAGATAAAAATGTAAAAATTTTACTTCTTTTATTTTCTTCTTAAAGCTAAAATTAGAAACGGGAAAGCTACCTCGATTTAATTTGCAACTTTGGCGCATTAATATTAATTACTTTAATAATTGTGCGCGTCACTTTTTCACCCAATTTCATATCCAGTCTTCAAATTAACGCATACCAAATTTCTGGATTCACTCAATAGTTTGGCTTGCAATTGTGTGACAAGAGAAATTAATTTTCCAGTGTGTAATTTTAATAATCGCAAATTAAGAAGGTATGTAAACAGCATTTACACTCGTAAAAACGTTGAAAAAAGGACAAACTTTAAACGGGTCTCTTGTAAAACTTACTTTTTTACCCTTAGGTTACTTTCTATTTGTGCGGTCATATTATGGCCATTCAAATACACAACAGCATGATATTCTCAAACTTAAATTGATCTACTTTTAAAAACTTTTACTTTTTATGTAACGATATCTTTTCATTATCGTACCCCTTGAATTTAATAACATTATGTCATTGCCGTTTTGTTAAAGTTTTTATTCTTGCTTTTACATATAAAGTTTGATAAAAATTCGTTTTCAGTTTAAATTTGGTATTAATTACACTAATGCGGTTGTATTTGAATATGAATGTTTGCAAGATACAACCCAGTGGTAAAAAGAAGGAGTATTAAGGCCTTATAGAAGGCCTCTTTACTTCTGCTTTTGGAGGCACAAGGCCTTCTGTTAGCTTTCTATTCTCATATCCTTCTTAAACAGGTTGTCATTGCGGAGCAGGCCTTTCACTCTCGTTTCTGCCGGCAAGCATTCCAGAAGTTGTTCTAATTTTATTAGGCATTTTAAATTTATTTTTATTTTTAATTGAAATATTTAATTTTTTTCTTAATTTTATGGGAATCGAACCCTCAATCCTCCAGGCTGATAGAGTTGCAAACTGCACTGAATTAAATAAAGGGCAATTAAATGAATTTTTGTGTTTTATAAATGAGAAATCTCAAAAAAGAAAATTATGTATTTGCAATACAAAATAAGTACACACTCTTAGAAGGGAAGTAGGAATGTAAACTAGATTTTTGAGAAGGGAGAGCGAAGTCTTTCTAAGGAAAGGAAAGTAGGAACGTGTACTCGATCTTTGAGAAGGGAGAGCCAACTAACTAAGCATGCCTTGTAGAAGGCCTGAAGTTACAAGGCCTGTTTAGTTTTACCACTAGGGAGTAGTGTGCACGTATGTAAGTATGTATATATGTACGGTACAAGTATATTTTAATTTTTGGCTTGAATAAACTAGATGCTGTTTGTCTCGATTACGAAATAGTTTGAATACTTTAGCTATTTATTACTTTCAAATTTTTTATGGCAGTTTTGTAAAATGTCAAAAGTTGTTTGCTTTCAATGGCCGTAAAAGATGAATTGAGTAAAGTAAATTTTTAAAAAAATAACACTAGTCATTAATAAACAACACTTGTATGACTTATTGAAGTGATCTTAAAAGAATATTTTTTACGTTTTACGTTTACGTGATTAACTAAATTTTTCTTTAAAAATTAATCACCTAATTTGTAAAAATATTCTTTTAATTAATAAAATTTTTATTTAAATTTTGATAAAATTTTTCTTTAAAATAAAGCTTTACTTGTGATACATTTTTACTTTGTATAAAAAGCGCCATGTACACTAGAAATATAAAAAATAAATATATACGGCATTTTATCCACCAGTTAGCTAGTAACGAAATAAACAGTTAGCTCCACTGGTGTACAAACACATGGCCGAAATCATACAACGTGAAAAAAACATTTTAATCATAATCTTAGATAACGACAAACCTAAAAAGGGTGGTCAATATGCAAACAAAATTTAATTTCTAGTGGTGGGCGTATTATACCTTTTTATTAATATAAAAATATTTCCATTATTTATAAAACACAGTGTCATTAATTTGAAACCTGCCGCGACTGGCTTTGTAGAAGCTGTCCAATTTTCCAACACTTTGTTGACAGTTTCTTGTTCTATCTCTCTAAAGGGTCGGACGATATTAGCTTTAGGGGTGCGGATATATCTGGATTATTCATATAGCATCGGTTTTTAACAGCAACCCACAAGAAAAAGTCTAGAGAGGTAGAATCGCCGCTCCAAAATCGCCAATTGATTTTGCAAAGGCGGCTGAATACGCAAAAGATCGATTGTTTGATTAGCCGAAGGTAATCCAAGTTTGTATTTATTTTAGACCATAAAAAGGCCGTAATTATAGCTATGTAGATCTCGCCGTTAACTGTAATGGCGCTTCCAGCAGCATTTTCGAAAAAATGGGCCAATGATGCCATCACTGTGCAAGCATTAGATTATCGACAATGCCGTGTGGACTTTTCAATCTCGGAAAATTTCTTTGTTGTCATAGCAGCCGAGATAAAAATGTGAGTCCTCGAAAAAATTTGATTTTTCGATCAATAAGTTTTGGTAATCAGTTATATTTGCCAGCGTTGTTGTTCAAGTGTTAAGCGATTTATTTTTTTTTTCCGAAAATAAACAAAACGAAACGTTTGCTTTCGTTTTGCTTTGTTCTTTGTAGTGAGTAAAACAAAAACAAAACAGAAACAGTGAGAATCAAGACATACTATTTAATCAGGTGACAGCACAAGGTAAGAGAATTTTTTTCAATTTTTTTTTATGAAGTTTGACATTAATCATTTAAATTAATTTATTTACTTTTCCAAGCTTAAGGTCATTTATGGTAGAAAATTATATTTATTTATATGTTTCGATTTTTCTCTAACCCCTGGATAGCATCAGTGGGGATCTACAATACATACAAAACATTACATTATATTTGCTGATGATGCTATTCAGTGGATAGAGAAATATCGAAAAATATAAATAAAGATAATTTTCTACTATAAATGACCTTAAGCTGGGAAAAAGAAATAAATTGTCGAATACTAAGGATCAATTCCAATTATATTTTCATAAATCATTTATTTTAAGAGAAAATGTATGATGAAATCCATATAAAGATTAAAAGAAATATTTGGACTTATTAACCTTCCTGACCATTTCGTCGGTCTGTGAGACCGATGAATCACTTTTGTGTTAATTTCCCGAAAACAAAAAATTGCAACTCCATCATTCTCTCAGTATCTTCATTATTCCTCATTACACAACGTTTAGTGTAACAAGTGCGTTTGAGTTAAAGTGTTGTACCGGTGATTGCTAATCAGACTGTCTGTGAGACCCACTTATAGTTAAGTGTCACATTTTCGACAGGTAAGCTGGTTTTGCTAAATTGGAAATTTTTAGATGAAAATGGACAACTAGAGATCAGTTTATATGATTTAATAAAAGAATTATGTTCAAAGTTAATTATCGTGAGATTTTCGTTAGATATGGCAGATATTGAGCGCATAAGAGCTATTCTGAATGAAATCGATTCAGATCTAGATTCTGATGTGAAAAGTGGTACTGAATACGAAGATAATATTGATGTGTATGAAGCAAATACTGATACTGAACAAGAAGACTCAGAAGAAAGTGATGTTGAAGATTTACAGGACGCTGAATCGAGCCACAAGCTCTAACGACTGATTGAAATTTACAAAGACTAACCTCATAATGAGGCATATATTTTAAGCATTTTAAAATTAATTTTTTTTAGTGTTCCTGTTTTTTCTTGAATTCAATTTATTTTTTTATTTACTTCTAAAACATACATATGGTAATAGAAAAACAACATTTTATAAATGTTGTGTTTTGTGAATGATTTTTTTTTATTTTTATATGAGGTCTAGGATCAAAAATGCCAAATTATTGTGATGAAATATAAATTGATGCTGTGAGCTAAAAAAACTTAATTTTGTTTTTTTTTTTACTTCAGTTATTTCAAATTAGTTTGTTAAATATGACCACTGCACAGGTTTTGAAAACTTTATAATAGTTTTAAGATACCGAGAAATACTTGAAATCGGTCTGAGAGACCGAGAAATGTGAATGAGTCGCACAAAAATGAAAATAGTCAGGAAGGTTAAATGTTAAATGTGCCTTGGTGAGAACAATTGCGCCATTAACTTTTGATCGTAAACACAAACTGTACATTCGTTTACACGTACTCATGTAAAAAATAACGAAAAATGACGAAAACAAAACAAAACCGCTTTGAGAAAACCCTTTCGCAAACGTTTGCTCATTATTGTAGAGAACGTATCAAATCGATATACAACTTTAATTTTTGCGAGATATTGGGACACAGATTTCTTGTTTTTGTTGTTGCTTGTTTAGAATACAAAAATATAAGAAAAAAGACATGATAAAAAGAAATTCAAGAAAACGATCAATCACTTCAAACAATGCGTTTCTCCTTTTTTTGTTCGTAGTTATAGGATTGTAATCGTATATTAAAGCAAGCAGAGGAGTAAAAACCAATTGTTTTATTTGCGATCTTGGTCATTCAAAAGGCGCGTTCAAGTTCAAACGGATTAAAAAAATTTGAAAAGTTTTTAACTTTGTGTGAAACGTTTGCGAAAAGTTTTCTTAATTTTCATACAATTAAAAAATATCTTTACTATACACATGTAATGTATAAATAAAAAAATCTAGTCTCAAGCTAAAATATTAAAAGTTTAAGTTTTTACGTTATTGTTGAGCAAGTGCTCTTTGCTCTTAATAATAAATAAATCACCAGATACAATAGTTACAAAAAATAGTTACAAGAAATGAAAATTTTAAAAGTTTAAGTTAATACGCTATGGTTGAGCAAGTGGGGTATGAAATAAAAAGATACTTATATCTGCGCCTTCCGGTATTTGCTCAATCTATACATATAATAAAGCAGTACTCATTTTCTGTCTTTCTGTCTGTGTTCACATCGTGTAAAATCTACTGGATGGATTTATTATCTTGATGCCAATATAGAATACTTTTTTTCCGCCAAAATATTTTATATCCAAGAGAAAGTGAAGAAAAATTCGGTGAAAGTACGCATTCTGTTTACCGATTTGAAGGTACTACACACTTTAAGGCATCTTTTATTTTTGAAGGCGGGATATTTTAGACACTGTTGCCGAACAGATTGCGCTGTTTTAAAATAATGACAAAATATGAATTGAAAGCGGGATATTTTAAACACTGTTGCTCAACAGATTGCGCTATTTTAAAATAATAACAAAATATGAAACAAAAGAAATTGAAAATAATGACAACATATGAATTACTTACTGTCAAATAGCCAATTGAATAAAATTTGTATTTGATTTGTATTTTTACTTTGCTGAAGTATATTGTTATTAATATATTTTAAACACCTTTTAAAGAGCTTTACAATAATTTTTAGGACTTTCAGAATGTTATCCAGGGATGAGTACCTTTATATAAAGTAAATACGTGTACGTGAAGCACTATAAAACTAAACGTTTTAAAATTTGGTGTGGATTACTTTCAAAGCAGTATCGAACAAAATATTGTCAATACGCATACAGCGTGTGTGGGCACAGCCAGTAATAAATAAATCACCAAAGATACAATAGTTACAAACCAACTAAAAGGGCATGTTTTAAAAGAAAAAATACAATTTGCGCATTTTCCTAAATTGCCATTGTGGCAAATAGTAATAAGAGAAAGGGGAATTGTTTTAAAAAATAAAAAATATTTTACAATAATTTGTTATACATTACTGCACACTTGTATAAAAATGAAATTTCCAGTAACAATATGTTTCAGTTTCTTGCCTTAATGAAATGAGTAACAAAATCAAATAAATGTGAAAGTACGGAATGTCATTAAGTGATCCATTAAAATGACTTTCCATGATTGATTTTTTGCCAATCAAAATGGGCATAACATCCTGCAATTAATGCGGTTAATGAATGGCTAAATTGTGTTTTGATTTTGGTTTGTTAAATAGATCTTTCATTGAAAATTGAAAGTAGGATTGAACAGCGCTTAGAATTTGTTGAGTTAATAAAATTAAAAGAAATTAGAATATAGTTTTTAAGAGAATTCTTGGAAAACAACTGACTTCCAGACTGACTACAAAAGGGTATCATGTCTAAAGGAAGTATCATGTTTGTATACAGCGCCGCCTTGAGGTTAGTAGGCGCCCGGGACGAGATTGTGATCTGGCCCCTATACAATTAATTGGTGCAAATAAATTTATATTTCTCATATAATTTATTTTTTTTTTTATTTTATACTTTTATTTACAAAAGGGTTACATATTATGTAGTAAAAATAGGAAAATATAAGAGATAGAATTTGTTTTTAATTTTATTTCGATTTAGGGAGTCAAAGAATGTAAATAAGAAAAGTTTCAATAAAATCTGGAATGGTAAACTTTAAGGTTTTATTTTTATCCCATTTGCTGTACAACGAAGCTGATGTTGATTACAAAAATATATTTTTTGGATAATAGTTATCAGCCTTTAATGACAAGGGCCTTTTAAAAATTAACTCATTCTTTTCGTTTTTTTTTTAATTCTGGCCAAGAAGACTTTACAAAATATGGGTCATATATAGATGAAAACTTGACTCAAGCAAATTTTAACGGATCTGAACAACAATGTGAAAATCTTATTAATACTCTGTCGTTAGCGGCTTTACAAAGCACTGAAATAAAAACTAAGCAAATCAATATAAGACAGAAAATAAACCCTTGGGTATCTGAAGAATTAAGCTCGCTTATATCGTACAAAAATAAATTGTTAAAAGCAAGGAGGAAAAATAAGCAAAACAAATTTATTGCAAATAGTATCAAACGAATAAGTAAAATTATCAAATATTGCAACAAACAATTAATAAATAATTATTACTCTTATAATACAGAATTGTGTAAGGGTGATCCTAAGAAAATCTGGAAATTTTTAAATAAACAAATTGGAAAACAAATAGATTATTCTATGGAGTTATTGACCAATGATGGTACCATGGTTACCTTAGATAGCGAAAAAGCTTCTATCTTCAGTACTTTTTTATGATTCCGTTCGAGATATGCGCATATGTATACCTCAAAATGATAATGATGACATCAATATGTTTCGCACAATGTCTCCTGTAAGTTCAAGATTTGTTCTAGAAGCCACAGAAAAAGAAAAAAATTGATCACTTCTTGGATTGCTTAGAAATAAATAAAAGTCCCGGTTGTGACAACATTACACCTAAAATGTTATTAGTACGAAAAGCAGCTGTATCAGAAGAAATAACAAACATATTTAATAAAATGATAGAGGAAATGAGATATCCGAATGTACTAAAGGTGCACACAATTATGCCAATACCTAAAGCTATTCGAAGTAATAAAGTGGAGAATTATCGTCCGATTTCAGTTCTTTCAATCGTTAATAAGATATTGGAGAAAGTTTTGTTTGAGCAATTATCAAGTTACCTTGAGATAAATAGCATTTTGTTTGATCGACAATTCGGTTTCAAAAAAGGCACTGCAACTGAAGAAGCTGTTTTAAATGTGGTGGAGTATGTTTGTAGTGGACTTGATGCAGGTTTTAAAGGAGTTGCAGGTGTTTTTTTTGATCTATCGAAAGCGTTTGACTTGGTTGATCACGATATACTAGTAAAGATGTGGTGTCCCACAGGGTAGCGTCCTGAACCCACTGTTGTTTAAAATTTATATAAATGATATGAAAAATATAAAGTTTTATGGAAAACTATTTATGTTCGCTGATGATATCTGTATTTTATACAATTATAAACATGAAAAAGTATTGCAAACACAGATCAAATATGACGCCTCTATTTTGTCCGAATTTCTGAGGATTAAAACTGATTTTAAATTCAGGAAAAACTAAATTTATAAAGTTTAAGCCATATATTTCAAGGAACGATGAAGTAATGAGTGTAAACATTGGTGATAATTTGATAAATGAGTCAGAGAGTGTTCAATATTTAGGAATTAATCTATGTCACAATCTTATCTGGGAAAACCACATTAATCAGCTGAAATCTTAAATATCATCTGGAATTGGTATTTTATATAAATTTAGAAACAAATTGAATCCTGAAACGAAAATTTTACTCTACAATTCTTTAATTCACTCACACTTAACATATCTCCCAATGATCTATGCCTCGAAATCTAGCTCAGTAATAAAATCGCTTCAATCAGCACAGAATAAAGCTTTGAAGATCGTGTTTAATCTGCCGTTAAGATACAGTACAGTTAACTTATTTAAAAATTTTGCAAAAACTATACTTCCAATACGAGGGTTATATAAACAACAAATTTTAATTTATGTTTTTAAATGTATTAAAGGATATGGATCTCGCAATATACAGTTTCATCAAGTCTCATACACAGTCAGAGAATAACAAGACATGCGACGGATCTGAATGGTGCGAGATGTCGCTTCGAGTTGACTAAACAACGAGTTACTTTCGCTGGTGCTAACGAGTATAACCAATTACCTGACAACCTTAAAAATATTTTTATACTATCAACTTTTAAAGGAAGTATAAAACAGTACTTGCTTAATAACGTCGAAATACTTCTTACAAATTAACCTAAAAATGTAAATATGTACATATTTTTTATTTTATATATTTTTTTTTCTTTTTTTATATGCATATGTAATATATTGTTAAATTTTTAATTTAAATTATACAGTGTAATATATTTATTGTTGCCTACTTTTTTTTAGCCTCTATAAAGCCATAATGGGCGCTGAGGCAAAATTTTAAATTTTGTTAAATGAAATTGAAATAAATCAATAAAAAAAAAAAAAAATAAAAAAAGATGGATCCTTATTTATCAAGCCAACAGTTTTAGGAGAAGAAATTAATATCGTTTTGTCAGCTTCATTCTCATTAATATCTTCGTCATTAAAATCTGTATCTGGTATTACTAGTATTTCGACTTCATTAAGTGTACTCACGTTCACTGATGACAGCCGAAGAACAAGAAGGATCAAAATAGGAAGTGAGCTTTGGGACCTTCTTAAAAAGCACTTCAGTCGTTGCCTCCTCTTCTCTTTGTGCTCCAGACAGTTTTTTAAACATGATGGTAAACAATTATTCAGTTCGTAATAATCCTACTTAATGTTTATGGTATGACAATTGGTAATTTCAAATATAATATTATTGTTTTCGTGTTTTACTTCTTTATTACTTTTTTGTGGACAATGAAAGAACCAATGCTAACTTTTCAATAGCTAGCCGTTTTTAATTCGAACACTCGCCGGCGCACAGTGGCTGAAAATCGTTTTTCGTTGGCCAAAATTCTGTAACTTTTGAACCGATCAAAATATTGAAATAATTTTTTTTAATGGATAGATATTTAGCTCAGCTTGATTTCGTTTTAATTACATTAAAATTGATTGAGGAATTTTTAAGGAATTCGAGGTCAAAGTTGAACATTTTAATTTTTTTAACTTTCAGAGTGAAATATGGGTTTATTCTGTGTGTAACATAGTAAAATATCCCTCTAAGATCCAAAAAAGTATATATATTCTTGATCAGTGATGAAATCTAAGACGATATAGCTATGTCCGTCTGTCCATACGTCCGTCTGTCCATCCGGTCGTCCGTCCATTCGCCTGTCTGTATGAACACGATTCAGTCTAATCGAAAAGAGCTAGACCCTTGAAATTTGGTACATATATATCTTGAAGGATAGGGCAGGCTAAGTTCGTAAATGGGCCAAATCGGACCAGGGAGAAAAAAATTCCCCTAAGAAGAACTAAACCAACACCTGAAAAACTACACATTTTTACAAGTTTTTTTTTGTAAATTTGTTAAGCAAATGAAACATTTTTATGTCAAAGAAGGTTCAAGATCTTTACCCTGGAGCCAGAAAATCATAAAAATTTGTTTTTGGACCCCGCCCCCTTTTTGTGGGCGTTTATATAGCATATTATATGAAAAATAGTGTCAATAATTAACAAATTGTATTACCTAAGCCTAGATTGCATAAAAAAATAATTTTTAAGCTTTCATGACGAATGCAAAATGTACTCGGATCTTCTGCGCTACCTTCACCTCATTTTTTTTTTTTTTGGTTAAGCAACAAGAAAATATAATTTTTATTCATTTGACTTAAATATTAATTGCAAATATTCCATATTTTGTTCTGTGCTATTTCTGTTCTTTAGTAGTTTTTTGGCTTCTTCATCTAAATCCCGATGGTCCACTTTCCATTGATTTCAAATACTGGATATGAACGGATCTGACGTTGCCAATAATATATTAAATAGATCTTCATTTGTTGAATTCCGTGAAATTTTCCTAGTATTGTGCTCTCTATAAAATATGTAATCCTTGTTCCTTTTTTCCTGAGCTTCCTCTGATAGATCTCCAAGTGGCACCAAATGATATTTAATGACATCTTCACCATGATAAAGGATTTTGTGAACTGTTGCAGACATATTTCTCCATGGGTAGTTAGTTGTATATACTTTTGCAGTTTCCTTAGCATAATCTCCAAATTTTCTACAGTCAATTTCTTCATTGCACGCAAGTACTTCTAGTATTATTTTAAATCTAATAATAAGGATGAAATCCACTCCTGTTATTTCAGATGCTGTTTCTGGATCTGAAAAGAATCTTCTTGCGGTATTGCCATCATTTGTATTGCCTGACCCTTGTTTTGGCTGATCTATAATCAGTCCACGTTTGCGATATTCATCTTAAACATGTTTCTTTTTTGAACTTCTTAACTCTTTGTTGGTCACATTGTTTCTTACTGATCCTGAAGACCCGAAATCCAAATCATAACTGATTTTTAGTATGTGTTCCATAAGTCGTATTCTTGCGTGTAGTGGTGATAATCCAAATTCATATGCATCGGTATTATCTAATGATTTTGCTGGGACTTGGTTTAATTGGATGCAGCCTTCGTGTTAGTCAAAGCGTGACCCACTTTTCCATCTATCATTGCCAGGACTAACTGGTAGCTTACTTCAATTTGCTGCCCATCTAACTGTAATTGTAATGGCTGTAGTGCTGTAATTTGGGCCTTGATATCACTAATTTCTTTATTAATAACATCATTTGTTTCTTTTTTGAATTTAAATTTGATTGGCCTTCAGTATTTCGTAGAAGATGGTGTCTCATTTTTCCAAATATCCATTGTTTGCGTTGTACTAGTCGAAGGCTCTGAATCTTCCAAAATCTTTTTCAATCGCAATGGTACAAATGATACCATGAACATATCTGAGTCAGAAATATTTTCACATACAGCTTGTTTATATTGTTTTTGTCCCGAAGAACCATCACATCCCCATTTACAAAAAAGAATTAACTTTGTGTTTCCGTATTTCTTCAACTCATTTCCTGTTATTGATTGCAGCAACCGTGCGGCTGTGTGATCAAGTAGAGATTGCAGTTGTACCTCTGCCGAAATTGGTGTGATTGTAATAGTGTCCTTTGATGGCAAACAGTCCATTTTAGCAGCGGTTATGTGATGATATGCTGGATATATATTTCAGCCTTTTTCAATCGCACGCTGTCTGAGTTTAATATATTGCTGTTTTGTTAATTTCAAATCCAGAAATAATGCTAATGCCTCCTCATTTGTGTACTGTATTGCTTCATTCGGAGTTGGTATACTTTTAAGAATCCGTTTTGTTCTCGGTGGACTAGCTTTAACAACTTTTTCAATGATATCCACTTTTGTAAATTGGTTCTGTGATCGTAATTGATGTAGGAAAGATTCTTTTATATTTGTAGAACCAAAGGCATCGTTAATATCTTTAAGCTTCCGCCTCTTAGATCTATCGCTGCAATTGTCCACTAATGATTTGCGTGGTCTTCCAGCCTTATCTTGCTTTGCTGTTTCTGCAGCGACAGTAAGTTGACCTTCTAACCACTTTGCACTTTTTATATAAAATTTTTGTTTACTGTACATAACTTCTTTGTAGCGTGTTTTTAGTGCTTTGACGAAATTATATAATTGCTCTTGCATTTCGGTGCTACACGAATTTAAGTTTAATTTTATTTTAACGTAACTAAGAACATCTTCCTGATTTTTGTTTCTAAAATACAGTTCGGCTAGTTCTTTATAACTTTGCGTTTGTTATGTTTTATCCGGATTAAGTTATAACTGAGTAATCCCTTAACGATTCCGTACTTTTATAAATTTTTAGATACATGTTCTTCACACACTGATCCTTAATTTCATAACAGGTAGCGCTTAAATTGAACAAAACTGCACTCATGCGTCAATATGGGGTTGTTTTTTAACTTTAGTGGTTTAATGTCGCAATTATTGTTATAAAATTGTTTATGACTTTGGTTGACCCTAACATTTGATAACAGGTAAATTTAGAAAGAGATCATATGCTTCCTGTAGAGCCCATTGTGATAATTTTATTACTTATTTTTTGCTGATCAAAACAAAGCCATTAAACCCTTTCGAAGGTATTATATTTATTTTTTTTAGTTATACGTAGCCTAAACTAAAAAAAAATAAACTTTTAGGCAAAAAAGTGAAAATTTAATACACCATTGTATATGAATTTTTTTCGAGTAATTTCATTAAAATGAAAAAAGTGTTCTACAGGCGGCTCGTGGCGGGTGCAAAAGTATATATAGCCTTAAAGAGGACACTTTCACCTTTCTCGTGGTTGTATACGTTTCTTGTTCCCTTTTGTTCCCTAGAAGTTCTATTCCACTAAAATTTAAATTTGAGGAAAATATAGTAGTTTCATAAATATTTCATAACGCCCCTAATATTAAACGCTAGAGCTGTGTCTACTTACAACAACTAAAGACAATAATCCTACCAACATTATAAAAAAACTGCAGACCATTATCGATGATAGCTTGCGAGTAGTAACCATTTAATTTTGATAAAAAACCAAAGAAAAATACCTTTTTCTGAAATTAAAAAAAAAGTTGAGTTTGACAGCATGCCACGCCCACAATTATTAATATTTTAACATAATTTTTTGGCTACCTTAATTTGGATATATTAACTACGAAATGACTTAAAAATTTTAAAAATCGGTGACAAAAAAAAAAATTACTTTTGGCCAACGAAAAACGATTTTCAGCCACTGTGCGGCGTCATTGGACGTCATTGAGCCTCGAGTGGAGCATACATAGGTGCTTTCCTACAACTTATTGTTGTTTGATTTAATGGTCATTGATTACATTCGAATTCTTCGTCAAATATTCAATATTCGTAATCCTATCCATAACGCCGACAGCGATATTTCTTTCTCCCTTACACAAGTTTGCGCCTCGTTAACCGTGGCGCCCGGGGTCGATCGCCCCGCGAAAAAATTATTGGTCACGCTTTGGTTTTAGTTGTAACTAAATTTGTTGTAGGGGGCAAAAAAATACAGATTCTGTATAAATTTCAAGTGTCTGCTTATGACCCTTCCAAAAATAAGCTATGTGCCCCAAAATACGTGTTTTATGGGAACACCCTTTAATTTTAATACTTCCTATTATAGCAGATAATATCAATACATATACTATGTAATTGTGTTGCTACGTCTACAAGTGTCTATCTAAAGTGGGTCAAAAGATAAAGTCATATTAGTTGCCCATGGGGACACCCTTTAACATTTGTTTTGAAATATAAAGTAATGCCACATTTCGGAGGACATCTTTTAATTTCGATACTTGTAATACACACTCTGCGTAATTTTTAAGAGTCTGTCTATAATGATTCAAAAGAGAATTCTACATATACATACAGTGTCGTGCAAAACAAAATTAACAATCTTCATATTTGAGTTTAGACAGAAATATTTCATACAAATTTTCATTGAAAAATTATTGTTTGTATATTTTTGTGTACTATTATGATGGGTAATAAGAGAGAATTTGATTAGTCCAAGATTTGCAACTCTCTTTAAGAAAATCCACCAAAAACGTCCAAAGGTAAAAAAGAATGTTCAAAACAATACAATAAATTGTAAAATCATTTGCAAACATTTCTTTTTTCAAAAAATAACTGAACATTTCCAATGTAAACTAGTTCTATAAGGTTTAATTATTTTATAAATCATTTTTTTTAATTCGTTTCTCTGCCTTTATTGCACTAGTGTAACTTATTAAAATGGCGGAAAGGCCAAAACTTAAAATCTCAAATAATTAAGGATCTCGAAAAAGGAGAAAAGCAAGCTTCGGTTGCTAGGAAGTATAGCATTAACAGATCTAATATTTGCAGATTGTTTAAAAAGTATAAATCGACAAGAAAGCTTACTGTGACTCATTTAGGAGGGCGCCCACAAAAAACTTCCGAACGAGAAGATAGAGAAATATGTCGTATTTAAAAAAAAATCCTTTTGCCACTTCCAATAAAGTTAAAGCTCTTAAGTTAAATGTGCACAACAGTACAATTCGTACTGTTATATGAATTCACACAGTGTCGTGAATTCATATAACGTGTGGCCATAAATAAAAGTAGTTAAAGAGCTGAAATTTGGCACATATATTTAGGATGGCAAAACGTAACAAAATTTAAAATTTAAAAAAATTCGAAGCAAGGATTCGTGTCCTTCCCATATATCCTGAAATTTATAAGTGTCATAAAAGTTAGAAAAATTGCTAACTGTATGAAATTTTTTTTTTAAGTAATTGGATGTAATATTTTTAATGACTTGACCAAATTTGATTTAATTCAGGCTAAAAAATATATTTTTACAAAAAATAAAAAAAAAATTAAAAGTTAAATAAAAGTTTTTTAATTAATTTCTAATACAAGACACTTATATTTTTTCAATTAGATGAATGGACTCTCACCTTCAATATATTCTTAAATTTAAGTATATACATATTTTTTGCCTATTTTTTCGGGTCCATTGAAGCTGACTATTTTTTTTAAAGTACATATTTTGGCTAAAAACTTCACAATTTTTTTACAGTGTTGTTATAAATATTTGAATTTTAGGATTTTTACATTGTTTCTGCTACATTTCTGAATAAAACAAGTGTAATTGCATGCATTTTTATTGAAAAATGAATTCTTAATATTTATTTTTCCAAACTCATTTTTTGTTACTTAAAAATTGTGAAAAAATTATCAAAATAATTCGACTTTAAAGCCGTGTAACTTTTTATAGGTATAACGCACATGAAAAACCTAACGACCTCTGGAATCGTGGGAATCACAGCTTTCATCACATATATATTGATAAATTCCATTTTTCCACAGTTTTTTTCCACTAGACAGTTTACTTTGCTACACTAAAAAAATAACAATAATTTAAATTGGCGCACTTAAGGGCAGCTAAATTTTTATTTTTATAAATTACCATACTTTTTGTTATAAAATGCAAGAAAAAATATCCCGGAAATACTTGAAAATTTTTTTTCTACACTATTATATTTTTGCTTATCACAACAAGTTTTGTTTTGTTTTATTAATATCATTCTTATAATGATGCATACACTGTTATCGACATATATAATTAAGAATACCGTTTATAAATTTTTAAAATTGTAGTTACTTCAAACCACAATTTTGAAGAGCCATATCTTTAAAAAAAATTTTATTTTAATTTTTTTTACGCTTTTTAGTAAAACTGTCTTTTATTAAATGCCATTAGCCATTTTTTTAATTTCCATAATTGGATTTTTCTATTTATGGCCACACTCACAACACTGTGTCCCATAGAAAATAATTTAAAAAGTTACAGACCTGCAGAAAAGCCATTGCTAACCAGGAAACATATTTAGAAAAGGTACTTAGCTAACTACTTGATTTTTGTTTGCTGTTAATTTATTTAGTTTAAATTTGCTAAAACCCACCTGAACTAGACCGTTCAAAAATTGAAAACCGTACTTTACAGCGACGAATCTAAATTTAACTTAATAAACTCAGATGGTATGTCCACAGTACGACGCTTGCCTGGCAAATGGCTTGAACCACAGAACTGTAAAATTAATTTTAAGCATGGGGGTGGCAGGGTCATGGTGTGGACATGCTTCTTAGCAAATGGAGTTGGACCAATTCACAAAATTAGCGATACAATGGACCGCAAATGGTTCCCTATGCTTAGTGGAATATGCCTAATCGATGGGTGTTTCAACATGGTAATGATCCGAAACACACATCGAGGTTGGTCAAGGAGTTCATAGATTCAAGTTCTCGATTGGCCGGCACAATCGCCCAACTTGAATCCCAATGAAAACCTTTTTGGGATACTAAAGAAACGTATTTCCGGAAATCGATTTAAAAATCGTAGCGAACTCTTTCAATGTCTAGAAGATTAGTGGAAGCCTATTCCACAGAATGTACTCGATAATCTCATTGAATCCATGCTACCCAGATGTGTAGAAGTTATTAGAAAAAAAGGATCTTATACAAATTTAATGTGTTGCTTTTGTTTTGCACAGCATTTCATAGATAACTGAATAGTTTAATTTAATTTTTTAGTAAAGACATAAATTAAATTTATTTATTTTTTATTTAGTTTTTTGATTTTTTGTTTTTTGTAAAACCATGTTAATTCGAAATAAATAAGTTTTTTTATATTTATAAAATTTTTTTATTTTCTCTTGCACCACACTGTATATAATGAAAAAATATACATATTAGTGCTGGTAATTTCTACTACTTTTAATTACTCGATACAACTCAATACTTTTCAATTGGGTACTCAATAGTACTCAATATTTATTAGCATAGAAAATTTATCGTTGTAGAGTCAAACATTTTTATAAATTTATTGGTAAAAATATTACCGTAAAAGTATCGATTAACTACTTTTGTGTATTGAGTACCCAAAAAAATTATCGAGTATCGAGTACTCGGTACCCACTACTCAATGCTCTGCCAGCATAAATACATATATATGAAAATTTTATACTTGTCTATGAGAACACACGTTAACTTTTATTTTTTATACTTCTTGTTATTGAAGATATAGCAATATGAACTCTGTGTATATTTCAAGTGTCTGTCTGTATCACGTATAAGGACACCCTTTAATTTTGTATGCTTTTTATTATGGATATAGTAGTACAAATTTCGTATAAATTTCAATTGTATGTCACTCATGGGGACACCCTTTAATACACACTTTGTTTTAATTGTATACAATGCATTACACGATAGGGCTATAATCATCTTATAACTTCACCTAAGGGGACACTCTTTGACATATCATTTTATATTCGCTATTATAGCAGACATATGTACTTCAACATTCTGTCTAATTTTTAAGCGTCTGTCTATAAGGGTTCAAAAGATATGAAAATTTCGTAACCTATTGGTATACCCTTTAATTTGAAGTTCATTTTAAACTACTTTTTCTTAATGGGCGCTGTAGTGTTAGGCGCTTTGTGAAAATTTGAAAATATATGTAAAAACCACGTGTGTTGATCGGGTCACTTAAAAATTTTTCAAATAATAATAATAAATAAAATAAAACAGTAAAAATAAAAAAAATAAAACATTTTTATGACTGTGTTTGTTTCATGGCGTTTTAATATTTGCTAACATATGATACGTAAAAACGGCGGTCAAGTCAGAGCACCATAAGCTTAAGTTGTTGCATTCAAAAATTATGTTGAACAGTTTTTCACTTTTTTATAAAAAAAACATAAACATATAAATAAATACTTAATTATTATTTGCTTATGTCCAATATTCATGCAAATAAACTTTGAACATGAGTTCAAAACTTATTAAACTTACAAACAGCGTATTGATGTAAAAAAATAAAATTTAACTTTCACATATGCATTAAGAAATAAAAAAAGTAAAATGTTTTTGCTAAAATATTTATGAGAAATGAGAAATAAAGAATTAGATTTTTAAAATGAATTATATTATCTATCATCTGTCAAAAAAGAAGAGGTTTACGACTTTGTGGTATGTAAGTATGTAAAACATTATTGTTAATATTTCGAAACCAGTTTAAGCTACCTAAGTTGCTTATTATTAACCGCGTACAGAGGAAGAGACCTCCGCATCCACACGGAACCCCAAATGAACTCACGTTAACATTTTCGATCATAAACGGTAATATCGGAGTTATGACAGGTATGTTAGCAGCAGTTTATATAACAATATATCCTCCATTCCAAACCTTTCGAAACTATGCCTGACAAGTTGGTGTATTTAATTTTTCTGTAACCTTTTAAGGATTTCAACCCGAAATTGCCCAATCGACTAGGGAGTAAACGCAAAAAAAAATGGTTGAGATAACCATAATCTAAGAGCAAATGTTTTGATTGACTTATATGGTTATAGTCAAATCAAATTATTATAAACATAATAGTAATAATAATATTGTTATGTTAGTACCATATTATTCTCTAACTTAAAAATAACATTGTAAAATATAAGATTTTATTATGAAATAAATTAAATAAATATATTTCTTATATTATTTTTATACCCTTCACCACTGGTGGAAAGGGTGTATTTGTAAATTTGTCATTCCGTGTGTAATTTCTACAATATTCATTTTCGACCCCATAAAGTATATATATTCTGGATCCTTATGCATAGAGAAGTTGATTAAGCGATGCAGAGGGACATCGCTTAATCAACTTCTCCTTCTGTGTTTGGGTTGAAATCAACTTTGCCAAGGCACCAAAAGAGATATAGAAAATTTAAGACTACCAACCTAGCAGACATAG
Source organism: Phasia obesa (assembly GCA_949628195.1). Taxonomy (NCBI): domain Eukaryota; kingdom Metazoa; phylum Arthropoda; class Insecta; order Diptera; family Tachinidae; genus Phasia; species Phasia obesa. The sequence goes on along the minus strand of OX451217.1, from coordinate 63,313,800 downwards.
TTTCGAAAATTTTACTAATGAAATTCAGCAACATTAGACCATTCCATTAAAGGCTATGGACTAAAAACCACACCCACCCGTATTTTTTCACATATTTTTATTTTTTTTCGGTTGTAATGATTCTCTTTTACTCTTTTTGTGAAATAAATATTAGACAAAGTGTGTTTTAGACAGATTTTGGGGGTCCAAAAATCCTCTGATAGGGGCGATTTTTTTTTTATTTTAGGTTGGTAGGGGTTTTCTGCTTTGATTTCTATTAAACACATAGAGGTATCTGATAGACCCACAGGGTGCCCACTGCTAACCATGAGTCAATAGGCACATTGGGGTGGTTGTGGGTTTCAATATGAGGAAATTTTGTAACCAAGATTTTTTTGCTTTTTTGACCATTCTAACGCAATAGAAATTGCAAGTTCTAATTTTTACAAACAATTTTACAAAAAAATTTTCTATAAAATTTTTACAAAAAAATTTTCTATAAAATTTTTACAAAAAAATTTCCTATAAAATTTTTACAAAAAAATTTTCTATAAAATTTTTACAAAAAAAATTTCCTATAAAATTTTTACATAAAAATTTCCTATAAAATTTTTACATAAAAATTTCCTATAAAATTTTTACATAAAAATTTCCTATAAAATTTTTACATAAAAATTTCCTATAAAATTTTTACATAAAAATTTCCTATAAAATTTTTACATAAAAATTTCCTATAAAATTTTTACATAAAAATTTCCTATAAAATTTTTACATAAAAATTTCCTATACAATTTTTACATAAAAATTTCCTATAAAATTTTTACATAAAAATTTCCTATAAAATTTTTACATAAAAATTTCCTATAAAATTTTTACATAAAAATTTCCTATAAAATTTTTTACATAAAAATTTCCTATAAAATTTTTACATAAAAATTTCCTATAAAATTTTTACATAAAAATTTCTATTAAAATTTTTACATAAAAATTTCCTATAAAATTTTTACATAAAAATTTCCTATAAAATTTTTACATAAAAATTTCCTATAAAATTTTTACATAAAAATTTCCTATAAAATTTTTACATAAAAATTTCCTATAAAATTTTTACATAAAAATTTCCTATAAAATTTTTACATAAAAATTTCCTATAAAATTTTTACATAAAAATTTCCTATAAAATTTTTACATAAAAATTTCCTATAAAATTTTTACATAAAAATTTCCTATAAAATTTTTACATAAAAATTTCCTATAAAATTTTTACAAAAAAATTTCCTATAAAATTTTTACAAAAAAACTTCCAATAAAATTTTTACAAAAAACTTCCAATAAAATTTTTACAAAAAACTTCCAATAAAATTTTTACAAAAATTTCCTATAAAATTTTTACAAAAAATTTCCTATAATATTTTTACAAAAAATTTCCTCTAAAATTTTTACAAAAAATTTCCTCTAAAATTTTTACAAAAAATTTCCTATAAAATTTTTACAAAAAATTTCCTATAAAATTTTTACAAAAAATTTCCTATAAAATTTTTACAAAAAATTTCCTATAAAATTTTTACAAAAAATTTCCTATAAAATTTTTACAAAAAATTTCCTATAAAATTTTTACATAAATTTTCTATAAAATTTTTACAAAAAACTTTCTATAAAATTTTTACAAAAAACTTTCTATAACATTTTTGCAAAAAATTTCGTAGAAATTTTACAAGAAATTGCCTATAAAATTTTAGAAACAATTTTTACATTTCAGGTGGAAGTAACAGTCCCTTTTTAAGTGTTTGCTCTTAAATAGATGACTTTGTCAAATGAGAGATAACTAGGGTTGGAAGATATGGCGATTTCTACCAAAACGTGGTGACTTCAAAACTTATTTAACGATCTAATTTTTGATTTGGCGACATAGCTACTTTTCATTGACTTCTGCTCAACATTCCATTTCATTGTTTTTAGGGTTCCGTACCCAAAGGGTAAAAACGAATCCCTATTGTTTTCACTACATGTCTGTCCGTCTGTCCGTCTATCAGCGCCTTTTATCTCTAGAACCGTAATAGGTAGACTCTTAAATTTTCACAGATGATGTATAGTTGTTGCCGCTATAGCAACAAATACTAAAACTTATAGGGTGTTCCGACAGAGAGGTGTTATTCACGAATATGTGTTTATTTCTTGAACTGAAGGAGGCATAGACTAAAGATTTACAAACAGTAATTAAAACTTAGTTCGCTATATAAACAAGTATAAACAAATAAACCTAAAAATTAAAGGGTGTTCCGATAGTGGTGGGATTTGCATGTATAAGTTTTGAACCATAATAGGTAGACGCTTGCAATTTTCACAGAAGGTGTATAACTGTGGCCGCAAATTTTCACAGATGATGTATAGTTGTTGCCGCTATAGCAACAAATACTAAAACTTATAGGGTGTTGCGATAGAGAGGTGTTATTCACGAAGATGTGCTTAGTTTTTTAACTGTAGGAGGAATACACGAAAAATATGCAAGCAGTGATTAAAACTTAGTTCGCTATATAAACAAGTCAAAAAAAAAAATAAACTAAAAATTAAAGGGTGTTCCGATAGGGTCGTGATTTGCACGTATAAGGCCTAAGCTTTGAACCATAATAGGTAGACTCTTGAAATTTTCACAAAAGGTGTATAACTGTGGCCGCTATAGCAACAAACATTAAACCTTACAGGGTGTTCCGATAGAGAGGTGTTATTCACGAATATGTGTTTATTTCTTGAACTGTAGGAGGCATAAACAAAAATAATTAGAACTTAGTTCGCTTTATAAACAAGTCTAAAAAAATAAACCTAAAAATTAAAGGGTGTTCCGATAGTAGTGTGATTTGCATGTAAAAGGCCTAATTTTTTTAACCATAATAGATAGACTCTTGAAATTTTCACAAATTGTGGCCCCTATAAAAACAGTAAAAGTTAAAGGGTTTTCCGACAGTGAAGTGATTTGCATGTATAACGCCTTATTTTATGAACCGTAATAGGTAGACTCTTATAATTTGCACAGAAGGTACAATATGTTGCTACAGCCGCTATGACGATTACTAAAAATTAAAGGGTGTTCCGACAAAGAGGTGCCTTGAAATATTTTCAGTAGATGTTGTTCTTCGGCCGCTACAACATTTACTAATGACTAAAGGGTGGTCCATCAGTGCCGGATATTTTTATGGAAAGTGTATTACAATAGCCGCTATGACAAAAATTACTAAAATTTAAAAGGTGTTCCAATAGTGATGAAATTTTCGTGAATATGACTTTAATTTTAAAATTAAAGGTTGCCTCATAAGACATGAAAAAATTAACAACTTGAATTTTTAAAGTTATACTAGACATAGTACGGAACCCTACACGTGTGAGTCTAACTCGTACTTGACTGATTTATTTAATTTTTTCTTTGTTTAGATTAAAAGATGATTTTATATGTATACATGTCTGTATAAATAAAATCGGTGTTTCATATCGAAACGACTCAATACATAAATTATTATTTTTTGAAAGAGTCCCGTTAAATTACATTGTAATAATTTTAAAAAAACTAACCAAAAAACTTAAGAAGACCAAACATTAGTTGTTTGTATTTAGTCATACTGTGGTTACATATGAGCACACTTATAATAATTTGTATACTAATAATTTATTATGGTTCTAGTTATAATATTATTTGGAATTTTAATAAAACGTTGGTTGTGGTTTAAAAATTATCTAGTTCAAAACAACCATATTGAAATTTTTGGGTGTAGTAACCATTTAATGATCAAAACTTTTTTGTCGTGACCATAGTAATGATTAAAAGAACTATAAGTTGTTCATCGTAACCATAAATTCTTACAAAGAACATAGGATGGTTCTTGTAACCATACCTTTCTCTGCGTGTATGAATTCAAAATTTATATATTGTAGAAATTACAAACGGAATGACAGACTTATACTATTTCCACCGGTAGTATTAATTATTTATTTCCTCTTCTTGTATGTATGTGTTAAATTCAAATTATATTTTCTTTTTTGTCTTTTTAGATCACTAGATCTTGGAAGTAGAACAAATTATTTAAAATGGGCACAAAAATCGAATATGTCGATACAACACATCTGTATGCCTCCAAATACATACGCAACTCAAAAGCCATTGCAGTGCTATGGGCCATATTTACAATTTGTTATGCCATCATTGGAATTGTGGCATTTGTAACACCAGGTAATTAAATGTTCTCATTTCAGTTTTTTATTTTATTTTACTTAATCTATTTTACCTAATACGCGCATTTTGCAATGATAGATTTTTTAAATTCTTTTATTGTTACAAAAACACAAATTAAATATCAACTTTCATTGTTTTGATTCAACTGTTGCTGCTAGAATTAAAAATATCACGTTTTTTGTTTGATTGTAAGAATTGTAAGAGTAAATTCTTTGTAAATTCTGTCACGAAGTATTTTGTATCACATTAATACTCGTTTTTAGAAATACTTAATAAATTTTTAAATTTTACAAAGATGAAATCATTTTTATTAAACCTGTCGCTATAATAAAAATGATTAAATATGAATGTCAAATTTTAGTCCAATATTTTAAATATAATGAATCGCTTGAATCTTTTATTCTTGCATATTTATGGTAACCTTTTTATTACCAAAAGTATGCAGAAATTAACACAATATTACCATCTGTCATAAAAATTCCCTGCTAAAAATGGATTCCTATTATTGGACCAAAGAAAGCATGTAATTGTAACAGGACCGTGTTTGTACATAAAATATTTTTTCAAAGCTCTATTGCTAGTGCAATTAATAATCGATATGGAATACAAAACCCGTCCACCTCTCTGTCTGTGTTCGCATTACGTAAAAACTACTAGATGAATTTTGTATATGGGGAGGTACCTTAGGTATCGGTTAAAATATAGGATATTTTTTCCCCGTAAAAATATCTCAGATCCAAGAGAAAATAAAGATAAAAAGGGAAAGTACGCAATTATAACGATTTAATAATATTGAAAAATGAGCTACACTTCTTATTTTTGTTAACGGATTTTCAGACACTATTTACAGAGCTTTACAATAACACACTGTGTAATTTTTTAAGTCATGGCAAAAAACCATATACGGACACCACTACGTGATAAAAGACCAAAAAAAAGACCCCTGTCTCCCAGTTTTGCCCAAAGTCCTCCAGGTTTTTTTTTTCTGGGCCCTCAAAGATGTGGGGCCTCGATGTCATTTTTGCAAAAAATGATCATTTACTCAAGCTCATATTTTGCAAACCGTTTGAAATTTTGATATACTCTCTGAGGCAAAGTTGTAGCTCAAAAAAACTTCATTTTCAAGGTCAAAATCGCAAAAAACTTTAAAAAATTCAATTTTTTTTACCCTTTTTCCCCTGTTCAGGTCCATAGATAGCAAACCGTTCAAAATTCAAGGAAACAGTCAACTACAAAAATGAACCTAAGATCTCAATAAACAACTTTCTAGAACATATGAACTTCCTAGGAATGATTCTTAACACCGTTTAGGTAGCGGTAGCGCTTAGGTAGCCGGGAAATTTTTCACTTTTGCGGCTACCTAAGCGCTACCTAAACGCTAAAGTAGCTAAAAAATTTTCGGGAAATTTTTCACTTTTGCGGCTACCCATAAAATTTGTATTTGATTTGTATTTTTACTTTGTGGAATTAATTAAGGGATTATATCTGTAAATTCGTATAAGATATAATCGTGGTAATATTAGTTTTAAAAATGTGTGGGCTATGAACATGTGAATTAAATATCTAACTCCCATGACAGGTATTCGGCTCAAATTCTGGTACTAATTGTACTTCACTGGTTGAACACAAAAATCGGTTTGCAAAAAATGATCATTTACTCAAGCTCATATTTTGCAAACCGTTTGAAATTTTGATATACTCTCTGAGGCAAAGTTGTAGCTCTTGTCATAAAGAACAAAAATTGTGAACATATAAAATCAAAAAAACTTCATCTTCAAGGTCAAAATCGCAAAAAACTTTAAAAAATTCAAGCGCTACCTAAACGTGTTAAGAATCATTCCTAGGAAGTTCATATGTTCTAGAAAGTTGTTTATTGAGATCTTAGGTTCATTTTTGTAGTTGATTGTTTCCTTGAATTTTGAACGGTTTGCTAGCTATGGACCTAAACAAGGGAAAAAAGGTAAAAAAAATTGAATTTTTTAAAGTTTTTTTGCGATTTTGACCTTGAAGATGAAGTTTTTTTGATTTCATATGTTCACAATTCTTTTTCTTTATGACAAGAGCTACAACTTTGCCTCAGAGAGTATATCAAAATTTCAAACGGTTTGCAAAATATGAGCTTGAGTAAATGATCATTTTTTGCAAAAATGTCATCGAGGCCCCACATCTTTGAGGGCCCATAAAAAAACCTGGAGTACTTTGGGCAAAACTGGGAGACAGGGGTTTTTTTTGTTCTTTTATCACGTAGTGGTGTCCGTATATGGTTATTTTGAAATGACTTAAAAAATTACACAGTATGTAATATTAGCATTTCTAGGCTAGCAGTACGTAGACTTTTCTGCGCCCAAAAATAGGATTTTTGGTGTTTTTGTTAAATATGCTACCTTATTTACAATTATTATTACGTTTTCCCTCTGTGGCTTTTAATTTTTAAAATGAAAGAAGAAATAAAAATATTAGAATAAATGCTGGGAGTAAATAACTGCTTAATCCCAAGGCACATTCATCAGGTAACCTCACTACGGAGAGGAAATATTAAGGCGAAAATTTTTAAATTTTGTTTATATAGAGTTTGATAGTTTAACTTCCATTTAAGGGGAAAAATTGTAAGTTTAATTGTCAAAATCCATATAAAAAAAAAAATTCATTATTTTCGCCTTAATATTTCTCCTCAGTAGTGAGGCTACCTGATTAATATGCCTTGCTTAATCCTTTTCTAAAGTTATAATAATTATTATGTGTAAATTATATTAAACTATTACATATTTAAACTATCTCTTGCAGAATGGGTTGGCGATCCTGATAATGAAAGTGCTGGCCGTTTAGGTCTCTGGCAAGTCTGTCAAAAAGATGAAATTTTCGACAACTGTAAGAGAAGATGGGAAACCATATTAACAGTGCCAACGTTTTCATTTCAAGTAAGTACTTATTTTAAACAAGAAAAACATATAAAATAAAAAATTTATTTATCAAATCATAATACATAATACATATGTATATTTATATTCTCATATTTCAGTTGGCCACATTGTTTATGGCGGCGTCCGTTGTATTGGCATTATTGACAATATGTTTCCTAATATTTGTTTTATTCATGAAATCTACACGAGTCTTTCATATTTGTGGTTGGTTGCAAATAATATCTGGTATGTTTTTTAAAATATTTACAAAAATTTATTAAAACACAAAAAAAAAAACCTATACTTGCTTGCTTAACAATAATTATAATTAATATACATGTTTGTAAAAGTAAATTTAGTTTATACAAGGAAATGTGTGTATGTTTAAGGTTTTTTTTTTTTTTAATTTACAAAATTACTGTCATCAAATTAATGTTGGTTAATTTTTAAAGAAGTTCATATTACGGAAGTTTATTTTTTCTTTTTTTGTTGACAAAAGTAAATTTAGTGACACAGATTGAGATCTTTTGCTTATTCAATTTGCTTGTTAGCTTTCATTCTTAAATACTTCTTGAATTTCGTTAAAGGTTTTTAATATAATGTTATTATATGAAGCAATGACAACTTGAAATGAGGTCAATATACATACATACATACATACATACATACATACATACATACATACATACATACATACATACATACATACATACATACATACATACATACATACATACATATAAAGTTAAAAATAGTTATCTTTTTTCTTAAGAAAAATTTGTTTTCCAAAAGAGAATAAATGAAAAAATTCTTTAAGAAAATCTTTTCATAGAATAATGTTTTTATAAAACTAGCTATGCCCGTCACTTCGTCAGCGCCCTGAAAATATTTCGTTTGATTTTGCTTTTAAAGTGATCCACACCAAATTTATGGTTTATATTTTTAATTTATAAAAAGGTACCATCCCTGGGTAACTACTCAGCAATGTAGGCTTTATATAAAAATCTATTGTAGAGTTCTGTAAAAAGTGTTAAAAATTTTCCGCTGAGAAAAATAAAAGGTACTGCAAAAATGAGACTTTGCAGAAAACAAGTATCATATATTTGCACGGAGATACTAGGGTACCTAACAGTGTTGCCGTTGGAATTTTTTTTTGACCAACATTTTCCCAAAAATGGACCAAAACCGTTTGCATCGGACCAAATTTTAAAACTTTTAAAATAAAAAAACTAAAAATTAATATACCAATTAATGCTTTTTAAAAACATTTTATTAGGTAAAATGAAGGTTTGAAACATAGATAACACATAGATAGATAGACTAAAACGTCAAAAAAAATATTTTTTTACATTCAATTTTAGATGTTAAAATTGAATAATTATTTTGCTTTTTAATAAAAATATGAATTTTGTATTTTTCTAATATATTTATGGGCGAAAAACGTTAGATTGAATGCTAATTTTAAATATTTATTATATTGATTTGAAAATTTTCATCCCCTAAAGACAAAAAAATACAATTGTGTGTAGAATTTCACCAAACAAATGTCAACAAAATTAAATTCATTTTGTATTAAAAAATTTAAAATACAATAAATTGTTAAATAATTTTTTGTGCAAAAATTTAAAATTATTTAAATATTTGGAAAGTGTAATGGAATATCGCGTAATAGTGTCTATATGTGAATAACAATTTTACTCCCCTAAGTGTGTTGAATTCACACCGTAGCCGTATGTGTGAAGACATTTGTAGCCACGTTTTTGACATTTGGAGAGTTGGCCATCTATGTGTTATCTATGGTTTGAAACATAATTTATTTGATTTAAATAATTCAGGTATGAAAAAATTATATAATGAAATTTATAAATAACTACATTTAAAATGCCGAGAACTAAAATAATCTTATTCAGTCTTTTTGGGTATGTCTTTCACATTTACTGTTAAAAAAGAATAATGAAACATAACACATTTTATATGATTAAATACATTAATATCAACAAATTTTTCAATCTCTTTGAGATCATTTGTAGGACAAAGAATGTTAATTATAAAAAATTATTTATGTAAAATATTTCATTAGCCCTCAAAATTAAATTATTTTATATTTGATTAGTTATGTCTCTTTTTGCTGACCACACAAAGTGTAGATTATTTATTTCAACATTTTTTTTTGCAAGACATTATACTGTTGATAGTATTTACTTCCAGTGTATTTGGTTTTTATAAGCGATAGAGTTAAAAATTTGCGTTCAGCTGCGGTGGAGCTATGTGGCAGAGATAACAAATTAAATTAGAAATATTTCCAAAATATTTTTCGTTTAAAGCGTTTTTTATTGAGGCTCTTTCTTGACAAAAGTCATTTAAATTAGCGGAAATTTTTATTTCACTTAGTCGCAGCAAATTCCATTCTGCTACTATTAAATCAGGATCACATTCAATTGGTTTAGGAAACTTTTAAAACGTCGTTAATAATTAATTTGTGAACGTATTGGTGTGTAAAAACTATTTTGAATATAAGAGATGTTTGCCGTACATTAAAAATAAAAAGAAAATAGAATGAAAAATAATAAACGACAAAACAGACCAAACTGAAATTGGTCCGACCATCGGACCAATTTAAAAATTTCAACATTTGTCGGACCAAATTTGGACCAAAACGGCAACGCTGGTACCTAATCACAAAATTTTAATAGTTTAATAATTTTAGTAGTTTATACGTTATGCGAACACAGATAGCCAGACAAAAATTCCACTTCTGCTTTGTATCCCATTTCTATTACTATCTGCACCAGCAACAAACTTTTACAAAAATATTTCATGTGCAGAAATGGTACTGTTACAGATTTTTTTATTTATAGATATTTATCCTTCTAAGTTGTAGTTTAAAAAATCTGCTTCCACGCCTCATGGTTAAATTACAAGTATACAAGTTTAAAGTATACTCAAATTGAAAAAAAACATTATTTTCGGTTTGGGGTGTAAGTAAAATACCCCTCACCCTTCCCGATTATATCTAAAAACTAGATATACAGCTCTTTATCTCCATATACCAAGGGAACATACTGAATTTCATATGCGCAATAATTGTACGGAATTTCATATACACAAATGTATTAAATTTTTTTCGACAAATATGCGGAACGAAAAATGCGTCGTTCGTCCCAGTTCTTTTTATGTCATTATATAGGAACACCCCTTTCAGTGTTGCCATATTTTTTTCTCAAAAATCTTCAAATCAACAAAAAAAATCTTTTTTTCCATTAAAAATCTTTCGCACACCTTCATGCGATGCTCCAAATTTTCGATGACGCTGAGGTATAATTGAGGTTCTATGTCGTTAATGTGCCGAATTATCTCATTCTTTAGCTCTTGAATTGTTGCTGGCTTATCGACGTACACCTTTTCTTTCAAATTACTCCAAAGTAAGAAGTCCAACGATGTCAAACCACATGATGTTGGCGGCCAATTGACATCGCCACCACGTGAGATAACACAGCTATTGAATTTGTCGCGTAAAAGAGCCATTGTTTCGTTAGCTGTGTAGCAAGTGGCACCGTCCTGTTGAAACCACATACCGTCCACATCCATATCTCTGAATTCGGGCCATAAAAAGTTCATTATCATCTCACGATAGTGAAATGAGGCCTAACCAGCTTCATTTTGGAAAAAATAAGGCCCGATGATGCCGACAGCCCATACACTGCACCAAACAGTCCCTCTTTGTGGGTGCATTGGTTTTTCGACAATCACTCTTGGATTATAATTCTCCCAAATGCGGCAATTCTGCTTATTGACGAATCCATTGAAGTGAAAATGTGCCTCGTCACTGAAGATGATTTTGCACGATATGCATTTTGATTTGAACGCACATTTTCATAATAAGCATGAATAACTTTAAGGCGTTGCTCGATTGTGTATCTTTCAAATTGAGTTAGTCTGAAATTGATAAATGTCATATTTAATGCAGAAAAAAACTTGACCCTTAGGTGTGGTTCACATTCAACATCAGCCCTTAAAATTTAATCACCCGATACATGTCTCAATAAACTCTTTTTATTCATTTGTTTTGAAAGTTGAAATTTGTGCGATTATGATTAGAGTTTTTAGAGAGTCCCAAGATCTTAATATATATAATAGACAAAGTTGGTATATACGATTCTTTCTTTTTTTATTCATGGAAAAACTCTTTCAACGTTAGCTGTTGCTATTAGTAGTGATAAAAAATAAAGTTTCAAAACCCTCGAAACTATTTGATATCAAAACGATTCTCCAAAATATTAAAACAAATTTTTTTATCCAATAAATTTGAAGGAATTTCGGTAATTGGAAATAACTTTTGCAGATAATAAACCTCTATTAAAAAAAAATCATTGTGAAAATCAAACTTTTTTAACAAACTTTTGCACATCCTAATATAAAATTTTAAAAAATTGTTAATTAGTGGTTAGAAAACCTTTAGCTACTTAGGCACCGGAATAAATGTACTTAAGGTTTTTAAGATATGTACAATTATTTATATCACTTTATATCACTATTCACTACGAATATATTCATCTTTTAGAGACTATAGTTGCTAAATATCAAATTTGTATAAATCTTTTTTTTTTGTTTAAAAAAACTTTTTATCTTTTTGATATCTCAAAAAACTTCAAAAATAATATAAATCTTCACAAATGGTAACACTGACCCTTTTACTATCATTCTGCTTTTTAAACTTGTTCCAAATGCCAAATGCTTAGTAAGACTCCACGCCGTATAGCAGGCATCTGCACCACTGCACAATCATATGGTGGCGTTGTTCCTACGAAACGACAGATGGCAGTCCAATCATCCTGGCATAAGCTACAGTGGACTATCGTCTACTTAGCTTGAAAAAACATAAAAGATTAACGAAACAGAAGCAAGGCAATATTATGGACAGGTCTAACATGCACGAAGCAAAAACAACAGCGGTAAACGGTGTAAGATGGAGATGGTTTGTCCCAAGAGGTTAAATACTTGTAGCCATAGCATACACGCTGTGTAAATTTCACGAGATTTAATTAAGGAACATAAATTGATGGTAAACACGGTTTTTAAATTGTGCCTGTTTCTTATATTGTAAATTTCTCGAGGTGGCAACCGTAACGTAGCAGCAACTGTACCTGTGTTCTGTTTAGATTTGGTTCTATATTCGTTTTTTAATTATATTAGTAACAGCACCGGTAGCCTGCTGGAAATTAGGGTGTATGGTGGAAAGGTTCTCATTACACTTGACAACCAATCGGTTAAGAAACGCATGAGGCAGGTGAACATGTACTCCAAACTAGTGCTGGAATTTGTTTTAAAACTTAACAGTTGTGCCTCGGTAAATGAGGTAACATTGATGTGAGTTAAAGGACACATAGACACAGCTGGGAATGAAGCAGTAGGATCTGCTGTGAATTTTTGTGGATCAGAACCCAGAGTAGCACTAGGAAATGGCCCAATGCAAGCGAAGAGTGGAGGAAGGCCACTCTCTCCGATGGTGCTCAAAGCGCCCCTGCAGGAGGGCCAGTAAAATGCTTAGATATAATAGATTTACGTTAGTGACAGGTCATGGAAACTTCAAGAATCATCTAGCCAATATAAAAATCGAAGAAGATGATACTTGTAGACTGTGCCTGGAAGAGGCTGACACTTAAGGTCGGGGCACATAGAATCCGTCATACGTTATACGTCGTCTTTTTTAACGTACAAGAAAGTTGAAATATAGGTTTTCTAATTAGTGTTGTCACAATCAGTACGTCTCCGTCAACGCAAAGTAACTTTTAACTTTTGCAACTTTTAACTTTTGACGTACGTTGAGAGCTATAAATTGGTTTATTTTCATTTTATCTCAAAATTAAATTTTTTGTGTTGAGTGGCAGCAAAAAAAAACAAAATACAACAAAATAAATTAAATAAAGTAAAATGGCGAAAAAAAATGTTCAAGTTTTTTTTCTAATTTAATATCCGTCAACAAAGTACTCATTGTGTCAACTTCTTCCGTTGATACTTTGTTTTTAGTTGAGCGCGTTAAAGTATAACGTATGACGGATTCTATGTGCCCCGGCCTTTAGCGCACACTGTGTGTCATTACCCAGTACTGCTTAGCATAAGACTTAGGATCACGGGCAGAAATGTGGGTGCCTTGGGGATTTAAGCCTTAAACAAACGCTGGCAATTACTAGAGTCTTGCACCACACTGTCGGCCTTTGTTCTCATCGACAGTCTCAAATCACTTAAGTCAAAAGCAAAGGCTGCTGGTACCACGTTGCCATAATTACAAATCGGTTGCTTATAATCATTAGAGCGAAAGGGGGCTCAAAAAGGTACTCTTTAAGGAAGAGGTCTGCTACGACATTCCCTCTACATTAACGATAATAACGGTATCGAAACTCGGAAACTGATATGCATATATCCACGTAATTTATAATAAATTTTAAATAATAATAATAACTTAAGAATAATAAAAATTAAGTTTTGGATTTGTTGGCCGTCTATATGAGTGTTTTGAAGTCGGTACTTTTGAAAGAATAAAAATGTTTAAACATTATACATACATCAATAACACGCTATGAAATTAAATTAAAATTTTATAAAGAAATTAGAAAATAAAATTCGCAAAAATAATTATTATTTGTTGTTTACTTTTTCAGCTCTTTGCATGATCGTTGCCTGCGGTGCTTTTCCTTTTGGCTGGAATTCAGATGACTTTCGTAAAATATGTGGACCAGACGCAAATCGTTTCGAATTGGGTCTGTGTGGCATTAGATGGGCATATCCTTTAGCCATAATTGGTTGTGTAGATGGTGTAGTTTTAGCGACGCTGGCATTTATATTAGCAACACGACATGTTCGCTTACAACCTGATCCCTTGTATCAAAATTCATTATTTAAAGGCATGATTTGTTAAAAATAATTCTAAAATTAAAATATAATAAATAAATCAAATATTTTCTTCTCTTCTTTTCAGGTGAAATTAACAACAGTTACATCACTGATGCAGTCAGTTTAGCTGGTTCTCGCAAAAATCTTAACCTACAACCCATTCTGTTGGTGGCACCACCCGGTGATGATACAATTTCCCAATTCTCAAGTCGAACACCGAACCATCGATATAATCGACCCGACTATCACAATTCCATGCATCAGTTCTAGTAGATTAAGTTGCAATTTATTTATAGTTTTATAATTAGTGTAATTTAAAAGAAACGAACAAAAACAAACTGCCTTTTCTTGCATCCTACTTGTAATGTAGCATAAAACTTGACAAACTTTAAATTAATTTATTTAAGTGTTGTAACATTTTGAACTGTTAAAAAGTTTTTTTTTTATGTAAGTATTTATGAATGTATATTTTTGTATTTAATATATGTTTTCAACAAAAATATTTTGTGGACATATTTTATTTAATTTAAGAACGAATACACTGAATATACTATGTTATCGATAATTAAATAAGTTTATGAAATAAATTGTTTTTTGTGTTTGTTTTATTTTTTGACTCAATCATATAGTATTTTTCAAGGCGAATTTATGGTGTTGATAGCCCAGCTGAATTTTGTTTGTTTACGTTTTTTGGAGGCAGGTTTTGTTAAAATTTGTTTATTTAGAAACAATATTGAAAACAAAAACATAATTGAAACGAAAAAAAAAAATATTTAAAAAAGGCGTTACATATGAATGTATGTTGATTTTTTGTTTTAAATTTTTACTACACACAACACAATCACACATACATAAATTATCACCACAATTTAACAATTTAAAGGAGCTGCGGGGTCCAGATTCGTTTTTTAAGCTTTTATTTTAATTGCTTTTTATTTTTTTCTACGTTTTTTCTTTTAGTAAAAAAAAAAAAACAAAACACATTAGGTTTGTTTTTTAATTAAAAATAGTTAATCATTTTTTTTTGTTTGCTAGTCATGTAGCTAGCAGCTCTAGAAACATTGTAGGTCGTTTTAACAACTTTCAGGAATCTTTACACATAAGATTAATAAGCCCTTAAATTATTATTGTGTAAAAAAATAATTTAATGCAATATTGTTCATAAATGTTGGATTTTTCTGCTTCGAAAGTAAGCGAACACAGCTATTTTTTTACATTTTGCTTTGATATTAATTAAGGCGAATTAATTTATTTTGACAGATGCAGCCGACTAAACAAAAACAAAATACATGTTGTTTTTTATTGTTGTACTTGTTGTCGTCTCGCTTTCACCTGATAAATAGATTCGCCTTGGTATTTTTTAAATTAAATGTTTAAAATTTTTTTAGTTTATGAAGTTTTGTTATAAAGGTAGAAATCGAAGATTGAATTTTTGCATATGCATACATATGTAAGTATATTTCAATAATACCGTGTATTGCTTTAAACACATAGGCTACTGCGGCGACACAGCTATACGACTACAAATGCCGTTGGCTACAATTGTCGCCGAGTCGCTGCTAATTTGATTGAAGACGACAGCTACATTGTAAACTCTGATACATGAAAAAATAATACAGGTAGACTCGTTGGTACAACAACTACAACCACAGGTATTTTGTTTGTGTAAAAAAACCCTTTGTGTCATAAACAAAATATTTTATTTTTTTCCGAACAATTGGAAAAATGTTTAGAACATTAAATGATGTAAGGAGAGATGGGCAGAAAAGTGCAATGTCTTGTGGCCAGAGGTTTTCTTAAAATCTAATCAGTACAAACACTATTTTTAAGAAATAAAATAATTTAATTTAACATTTTTTACACTTTTTATTTTGTTTATTTCTTTAAAAAAATTTAAAGAATACAAAAATAAACATAAAACAAAGATAAAATTAGGAATAAGGCAAATATAATTTTGACACTCAAAAAACCATATGATGTCGAATTCGCCATAGAGTTTACTTACCTGTTATGAATTTGCCTTGCTCTGATATTGTTGTAGAAATACATATTTGGTTTTATAAAAATAAAATAATTTTTTTTTTCAAAAAATACTTATATCACGTCAAAATATTTAAATTTATTTGCTAAAACCTGATTATAAAAAATTTAAATTTTTAAATTTGTGAGATTCTCTTCTGTTTAATACAATTGTTCCATACAGAAATAGAAATTAGTTTAATGTTTTAAACACATAGACGGCAGCGGCTTCACAGCTACAAATGCCGTTTTGTCAGCTACTTAAATATATTGAAGACGCTAGCTACATTACAACTCCCACATTGTTGTAGAAATACATACTTTTATAAAAATAAAATAGATTTATAAAAATGTGACATTCCCTTCTGTTTTCGCTTACAAAAATAGGAATTAGCCTACATACATTGCTACACGACCACTATTATGGCTTTGATCTGAAAATTTGCTGGGATCTGAAAATGTTTAAATTTGACCCCCTTAATTGTACCACAAATCCCAACATAATGCATGTTTCGAGGAATTTGAATATTATGCATTATTTAACCACCAACAAATTTATAATATCAACAGGTTTTAAAGTGCAATTTAAGTGCTACTTCAAATGTGTAATTGGTATTATAAAAGTAAGCGTCGGTCGTTCGAACTGTCAAAAATAGCATGTGTGCTCAAAAAGTATGATAGTGCGAATTAGAAGTGTGTGAGTGTGGCACACTTTTTGACAAATCTGTACGATTTGATAATCTTTTGAAAAATGCATAGATGGGGGTAGTGCTACTTAATCATATTGCAAAATAAATTATTGCACTATTATTTTTGCAACTTATTGATAAACTGCATATCTTCACTAGCAATCAAAAGAATTTAGTGGTAGTTCAAATGCTTGCACTCCCACTCAACGTAGATTTAGTGCAAGAATTCTTCACTCACTCAATTGATTGCGAAATTTTTACTTGCAATCAATAAGAAAACTGCATTTATTCATAGTCTCAATCAACTTTCAAAAATGATTGGTCATGAAAATTTTGAAATAAATTCGTTTTTTTTATTTCATATTAAAATTTTCTCTCGTTTTACACCAAAATATAAAAAGAAGATAAAAAATTTGGTGATAGCAGTTTTGAAATGTCTGTTACAAATAATTTTTGGAATTTTACTTTTTTATATGTATGTACATATATCCATTTTGTTTATTGAAATATAAAAATTTTGTTAAACTAAAAATTATTTAAATTAATTTTTGAATGCCTAGAGATAGATGCTCATACTTGTATATTTATGTTATATAAATTAATTTACTGTTTTATATAATCATTAATAAATATAAAATTAAGTCTTAAGTCTTATAATAATAATAAATCAAATTGACCTTAAAATTGAATGCAAAATTTCTACGTTGCAATCAATTTGAAATCATCATTAGAAATCAAAAAAATGAATGCAATAATTTTGCAATGTCACTTAGTGTGAGTGAAGATTGTAGATGGAAAAATGTCATAAAATATTTTTCCATGCCATCTGAGTTGAAAATTTTTTTTACTTAATACGAAGTATAAGGTAAAGTACAGTAATCATGAAAAAAATCGAGGTCGGTATTTCGACGGATTTTTCCGTTTTGAGGTCTCATGAATCCATTTTGGCTATTTTTGTGGAGTTTGTACAGTTTATACTGTTTGACATATCAAAATGAAATGTAGTATGTGCATTTGATATATGGAGATGAAGAGTTGTGTAAATTTTGGGCATAATCGGGAAGGGGCAAAGGGTAGTTTACTTACTCCCAAATTTTGTAAATGATCTACAGGTCATACCGTATAACATATCAAATTTAAATTAAGTTTGTGCCTTTGGTTTACGGAGATTAAGAGCTGTATAAATATTGGTCATAATCGGTAAGGGGCAGGGGCAAACCAAAAATAATTAATTTTTCGATTCGAATATACTTTGAACTTGTATTCGTTATATTATATCTATTCGTAGAAATATCTGTTTCCATTGGATATGGTAAAGTTAAGTGAAGCCCACTCCAGTTTTTTGTTTAATAGTGTGGCAACTATAGCGCCATTTTGAAACAATTTTTTGAGTGGAACAGAATTCTGTTCGATTTTTTGCTTGAATCGTACGATTGTGTAGGATAGTGAATTCTGGCTTTTAACTGCTAGAATACAGATATTTTCTAAAAAGAGCGGTTCTTTTTATTTTTCAACATAAAACGAGAGAAAGTCAAAAAGTCGACAGAAAACAGAAAAACGCTGAATTTGGATTAATTTCACTGTTTTTCAGAGAAAAACTTCTTTAAAAAAGGATGTATAGGAAGAATTTAACCTGCTTATTAAGAATCTGTTTTCAGTTTTATTTCTATCACATACATATGTGTCAATAGGGGCGTGGCAAATATTAAGCATTTAATCAAGCGCTTATGTTAGTATATTTATCATACCCTGTTCGAATATAGGGCACTTGACGTTTTGGAAGTCAGCCTAACTGATTTTGACAACAATTGGAGTACGCACATACTTATTGTACATTAATAACAAACTTCGATTTTATGCCATGAATTTCGGCAGAGTCTCAATTTCTTTTAAAAGATCTAAAAGATTTTTTCATGATTATTAAAGTTAAAAAATAAAGTAATAAATTGAAAAATTTATATTTTACGATTGGGAAAATCATAGGCAGAAGAGTCTTGTAAAAATTACCTAAACTTAATCTATAATTTAAACAAGACCTACAAAATATATAAATTATTATATAAATTAAACATGACGAACAAAACAAAACGCATAGTCTTAATCAAGGCGAATTGAATACTATGTAAAATGAAAAAAAATAAAACAAAAATAATGAAACTTTTGTGTTTTGTCTAGCAAATTTTCTTCTTTTTTATTTTCTTTTAAATTTTTCTTTGGTTTTTTGACAATTGTGGGTGTTTTTACACAAACAAAATTGCTTGTGGTTATTTTTGTTGCTACATTGCGATTACCTAGTATTCAATTCGTCATGGTCTTAATGATTAAATATGATTTTGTTATTTATTTTCATATTTTTTCTAATATTTATAAGACTGAAGCGCAAGATAACTACGCTCACTAGCAGTAAAACCGACAGGTACTTTTAATATTCTTTTAATTACGATTTTTTAACACGAGCTTAAGTTTTAAAATGGTGGCAATATTCAAGTTGTTAATAATTTATCCGTTTACGGAAACCGTTTTATCATTGAGTGTTACTGTGAATTAGCGTTGAACTGACTGGTGGAAGTTTGTGATAAAATGTTATGGTGCGAGTCTTAGAAAAACTTTAAAAAGGTACCAGATTATTAATAATTATTGTATTAAGTGAATTGTGGATACTGCCTTTTCTTAAATAAGTTATAGGTACATAAAATAAAAAAGTAACAGGACCGTTTCTGTAAATGTAATAATTTTTGAAAATTTTGCTGCTGGTGCAGATATTAATCGAAATAGAATACAAAAGAGAAATTTTTGGAATTATAGTCTGTCTGTCTTTCCGTTTGTCTGTTCGCATCACGTAAAAAATACTGAATGAATTGCAATAAAATTTTCTAAGGAGGATAGGTATCTAATTCCCAAGTGAAAATGTAGTAAAGTACGCAATTTTACTGATTAAAAGGTATTATTTATTTATTGAATTTTCAAATAGAATTGAACTAACAATGACTCTTCACATCTTAACACTAAATTATACTTAATTAAGTTCAGCCAATGCCGGGCTCAAATTTAGAGTTTGGCCAAAAAAGGTAGTATCCCTCCTTCTTAGTCGAATGTAGCCGCGGTCGTTTAGGATGTTACGAGCCAGCAGGTTAGAATGTGTTTCGAGCTTTTTTTTATTTTACCACACGTAGTATAAGGTAAAGTATAGTAATCATGAAAAAAACGAGGTCGGGATTTCGACGGATTTATACGTTTTGAGGTCTCCTGAATTCATTTTGGCTATTTTCCTGATGATGTCTGTGAGTGGGTGGGTGGGTGTGTATGCCACTATTTTTGTGGAGTTTGTACAGATCATACCGTTTGACATATCAAAATGAAATTCCGTATGTGCCTTTGGTATATGGCGATGAAGAGCTGTACAGTTTTTGGGCATAATAGGGAGGAGCAAGGGGTAGTTCATTTATTCCCAAATTTTGTGAACGTTATACAGGGGTCATACCGTATGACATATTAAAATGAAATTCAGTACGTGCCTTTGGTATATGGAGATAAAGAGCTGTATTAATTTTGGGCATAATCCGGATGGAGCAAGGGGTAGTTTACTTACTCCCATTATGTGAACGCTAAACAGATCATTCGTATGACATATCAAAATGAAATTCAGTACGTGCCTTTGGTATATGGAGATAAAGAGCTGTATTAATTTTGGGCATAATCCGGATGGAGCAAGGGGTAGTTTACTTACTCCCATTATGTGAACGCTAAACAGATCATTCGTATGACATATCAAAATGAAATTCAGTATGTACCTTTGGTATATGGAGATGAAGAACTGTATTAATTTTGGGCATAATCGGGAAGGGGCAAGAGGTAGTTTAATTAACACCCCAAACCGAAAATAATTAATTTTTCGATTCGAATCTACTTTGAACTTATATTCTTTATGTAATATATCCATAAAAATATCTGTTTCCATTGGGCATGGTAAAGTTGAGTGTAGGCCACTTCAGATTTTTAAATATGTTAATGCATGTTTCGCGACTTCTGCTTCAATCAATGGCACATTTAAATCTTTGTGAATGTACGAGTTTTTAATATACCAATGAGCGCCTGTAATCATTTTTAAAATTATATTTTGCCACCTTTGAATTTTTTCCAAGTTTGAAGCTGAGGCAGTGCCCCATAACTGAATCCCATAACGCCATATTGGTTTCAGAATCGCATTGTATAGCAAAAGTTTGCAATCTAAGCTGAAAGTAGAGTTTCTGCCAATAAGCCAGTTAAGTTGGGCAGCTTTCAATTTCATTTGTGTTAGCTTTGATTCTATATGGCTTTTCCATGTAAGGGGCCGATCAAGGTATTTGGCTCCAGAAACTTGAGATATGATTTGATTGTTTATGCGAATAGGGGGGCATGAGTCTCTACGTAGTGTGAACGTTATATGAGTGCATTTTTGTTCGTTCACTTTTATTCTTCATTTCTTCAATCAGTTTTCTAAATTGAATATGTTGTGCTCTTGTAAAATTCGTGATGCTATTTGGGGACTGTCGTGGATGCTTAGAAAAGCTGTATCATCAGCAAATATCGATGCGTGTGTTCGGTTGGTAGTTGACATATCCGAAGTATACAATAACTATAAAATGGGTCCCAATATACTACCTTGGGTTACTCCAGCGGCAATAGACTGTGGTGAACTTAGAAGTCTCCTTCTTTCAGAATAAACTTTCGATCAGTTAAATAACTTTTTAGCAAGTTATAGAAGTTTTTAGGCAAATTTAGCTGTAACTTCCGTATATATTATGCCTATATGCCATACTTTGTCGAACTATTGAGACACGTCTAACAAAAGGGCGGAACAATATTTTCTTTCCTCAAAAGTCTTTTTGACTACTTTTACTAATCGATTGTACTGTTGTACTGTTTGTTCGATTGTACTGTTGTTTTCTGCATCCCAATTCTGCATAGAATTGGGTTTAACTTAGAAATTATCTTTAATAATAATAAATCTTTTCGAATAGCTTTGACATGTTTGATAAATGGCTTGTCTGCGTTTGTGTGATCTTTCCCCGGCTTAGGAATCATAGTTATTAAAGAAATCTTCCAATCTGATGGAAAGTACTCAAGACGACAAATGGCATTAAATATAAAAAGAATTATTTTTAGTGCTATACTAGGCAGCTCATTTAGCATCTTATTGCTCGATTTATCAAAACCAGGCGCTTTCTTGGTGTTTAAATTAGTTATCGCCTTTCAATATTTCGAAGCTCAAGCCTTAAGGTGATTGCAGGACTAACATCGACAGATGGCAGCTCAGCTATATCAGTCGAGTAATTTGGAATAAACACGTTTTTTAAATGGCCAACAAATGATTACCTTTTTCGGTATCATTTCTTGCCCAAACCCCAATAGGAATTTCGCAAGGAAGGTTGCCGTATGACTGGTCGTTGTAAGTTTCTACATGCACGCCGTAATGAATAATCTGATTGTGAAGTTGTGTCAAGATCTGCCAGGTAATTTTTAGGGATGCTATTCTTCGCCATTCCAGCAGCTTTTAAGCGTTTTCATGTACTCTTTTATCCTATTTTTGAAATGGGAAGAAAGAAGAATCTCTTCGGATTCTTCTTTTTTTCAGTCAGGAGCCGTTCGACATCCGTAGAATAAATTAAGTTGTTGTTACATGTTGAGCAGCCAGCTTGTGGTTTTTCTCATATTGAAAAAGACACAGCTCTACGTCTTCTGGTGTTCTTAGCGGTACATTCTCCGAACAATGAAAACTAATATATTTTCTATAACTTAACCAATTTAGGCGAGTGCTTGTTGTCGGTGACATTATTTCTTGTGAATTCTATATAGAAACAATAATGGCTGAATGATCTGAAGATAAATCTAGTGATGCTTCAACTTTAAACATTTCTCTTGAAATACCCTTAATCACAGCAAAATCAATAACATCAGGTATTTTTTGTCGATCAGTAGGCCAATAAGTTGGTTCAACATTCATAGACCTTTTTGAAATTACGTCAAACAAAACGCGATCTTTTGGAGTAATTAGCCGTGATTCCCAAAACGTATTTTTGGCATCGTAGTCGCCAGCTGCTAAGAAACAAGGACCTAGAGATTTGCAAAAATCGCTGTACTGGCACTCTGATATAGTAAATCTAGGAGGTGAATAAATCGATGAAATTCATAGTCCATAGTTTTATTTTTTAACATATTATTCTAACATCTTCCCTTCATCAAATTCATTGTTAGGTCCCTATCTCGTCTTACCTCTAAAACAGTAATTTAATGTAAATTCCTTTGAAACTTGCCAAATCAGCGAGAAATTCCTTGTTTTCAATAGATCTTAATTTGTCAAATAATTCCATCATGTAATTTCTGTTTATTTCCATGTTCTCACCTTTACCTAAGCCTATGATTAAAAAGATTTTTATTTAAGACTAAAGCAAGGAGAATTTTTTTTACTAGGTGGCGGCACGGCGAAGTTAATTATTTTTTGCATTTTGACAACTAGCTCTCACAGTTGTCAAAAATTCGTTTACTTTTTTAAAACAGGAAAAAGAAATTTAATTATTTCCAAATATGTATGTACCAAGGTATATTTATTTTACTAGATAGTGGCGTCCCTACAGCAAATACAACAATACAAGAACAACATTGTTGTTGCTTTGTAGTTCGAAATGTCAAAAAACATATAAGAAAATTGAGAAGGCTTGTATGTGTTTTATTGCTTTCTCACTTCTAGACAATACCATTTTTGAACACAAACAACTTTTGACATGTCGAACTACTAAATCAGCTGGGCGGACGACACTACCTAGTAAGATAAATATACCTTGGTATGTACATACAAAAGTATATTTCAGGAATAAAAAAAAATGTAAGGAAGGAAGAAATGTTTTTAATTTTTAAAAGTTTTCACCAACTGACGATAGATATTGAATGTGATTTTTCTCGAATTCCTTTATCTGAGTTTGGTGGGTTAAATAGATGATGTTTACAACTTCACGCTATCCAAAGTTGATAGATACGAAGAGTGCTGATGACGGACGTAGCTGTATAGAAAATGTGCATTCCGCTCTGCTGGTGTCTAAAAATTAAATTTTCTCAATTTTTTTTTACTATTATCACCTAATTTGTAATTAAATTTATTCTTTCTTAGAGGGAATAAAACGAACTTAAGCTTGACTTCAAATTTCATTGTAAGAAATGTTTTTATTAGTTGTTGGATGTGATATATTAATTAGTGTTTTTGGCGACTACCGTACATTCAATCAACAACGAAGGGCATGTAGCTGTTGCTGTTTTTTTGTTGTTGCGGCCGAACCCAAAGGGTAAAAACGTAACCCTATTTTTGTCGCTAAAATGTCTGTCCGTCTCTAGCGCCTTCTATCTCCTTTTTTATTACTATGGTTAATATAACAACAAATACTAATTATGGGGTGTTCCGACGTGTTATTCTCGTAAAAAAAAATAAAAATTGAAGGGAGTTGCGACAGTGACGCAAATTTACGTATGTAGCCTTATTTTTGAACCGGAATCGCTAAACACAGATTATGTACAAATTTGTCCCCTATAACAAGTTTCGATAGTGACACGATTTTGCATATACATATGATCTTATATTTGAATAGCAATAGGCTGACACTTAAAATTTAAACGTGATACATTTTTAAATATCTACTGTAACAACAAGTAACAATAGTTCAATTAATAAAAATAAAAGGATTTTCCCTATATTTCGCAACTAATTTAACATTTTCTTCTGTACGTTATAAGTAGACACTCGATATTTATACAGGGTGCCCCATTAGAGGTGAACAATAAATAACAAATTGCAAATATATTGAAGGCAGTACGGAACCTTACGTGTTGGAGTCTTAATTATTTTATTTTGTGTAGCTTTAAGCATTAAACACATAGACGACAGCAGGATACCGACTGCAACCTGTCAAAAATTAAAATACACAAGTTTATATGAAGAAGATTATTTTGACGACATCATAGCTACATGGCTACACGACCACCGTTGTGGCTGTAGCTAACTTAGACTAATTTATATTTTTGTTTGCGACAATTTTGTTTTATTCAACGGGGAAAATACAAATTCATTTACAATGGGTACGTTCATAAGACGTAACTGCTCAACTGCTACGAAACTGTTGCCAACTATTGAGCTAAAGAGTTACGTCTTAGAAATGGCTTAAGAAATATACTGAAAAATAAAGAGCTGATAAATGTAAAAAATAAAAGAGGAACAAAAGAAATAATTTAAATTAACTAAATTAATTACTTTAGCTGAAAATTATGGATAAGAAACGGTATAACTCTCTTCTATTAGCTATTTAAGCTGAGCACAACATGTTGACAACCCAACTGTTGAGTAGAGCACAACTAGTCAACAATCCGTTCCTAAGACTAATACTCAACCGTTGCGCAACAGTTACGTCTTATGAACGTGCCCAATTAAAAGGTTTTAAGCAAATATTTTTATTTCTTTTGATATGATAAAAGTATTTTTTGAGAAAGTATTTTGTTTATGAGTTAAATATGTATTTCTACAATATTTTCATACTTTTGAAGTATGTAGCTGCCGTTTTCAACATAATTCAGTAGCTGAATACACGGCGACGATTGTAGCCAACGACATTTGTAGTCGTGTAGCCGCTGTTGTCTATGTGTTTAAAGCTTTACCAGAAGTAGAGAAATGTGAATATATAATTAAAAAGGTCAAATAAACTATAGTAATATTAATAAAAAAATCAAAATCGGTTCAGAAATCTCATTTCACCTATTCGCATCCATTTTCCCATATCCGCCATTTTCTTTTCCGGCTTCAAAGTGTCCTTAAGTTTTAGTAAAGCATTGCGTTCAGGTTTTTTCTATTTAAATATTAATATTAAGATTCATATATGTTTGTTTTTGTTGTTCTATTAGTAAAAAGTTGAACTGCAAAAAAGAATAAAAACATTAATTTTGTCCAATTTATTTTGGCATCTAATAGAGTGTTAGTTTTCCTACCACCATCTTGGAAAATGGCTGGCTCTTATTGTATTAACGAGTAAGTAGAAGTAGAGCCTTTTATATGTGTGTGTTTACGATTTCTTTTTTCGGTTTCCGGAAGATAATTCAATATAAAAATTCCAATATTTGGCGTCAGCTTGTTGGCCACTTAGATTATGTTAACGCATTATAAATGCGTTGATAGAATACTAACTTATGAATTATATATTTGGAAAAGCCAACCAAATACACTTTCACACTCATATTTTTAATACATTTAAAGAGATGGTGAGAGAGCGAGAGAGAATGTGAAAAACATTTAAATTGTAGAATATCAACCACTTGTATCTTAAATGTTCCCAAAGTGCGTGAAATAATAAAAATATATCTTCTCCCTTTTTTATTATATATTTTCTTTATTTTATTCCGAATTAAGATGTCTGTGAAGTATGTGCCATATGCTGCCAATTCACCAATTTGGTTCTCCAATTTATTTATCATTGCTGTTCAACTTTGATGGCAGATTTAGAAATTAAAATGAATAAAAGGTACTATTTTTATACAAATTGTACCAAGTTCTTTTTTATCGAAAGGTATACATATATTTCCAAATAAATGATTACATTTTTGTGTAAGATCTTTTTCTTTACACGGATTAATTTTTCAATTTTTTTTATTAAAACAAAGTGAAGTTGTATGGTTTTTATTGTAATATTCAAGGCCCGAATTTCTACGTTTTGGTGAAAGTAAATAATTACATTTTCCTGCAGAGAATTCTCCTTTAAAAAAATGGAATGAATAGGAACTATTTAACGCGCTTAATTAGAATCAGCTTTTAGTTTTTTTCTATCACCGAGGTTTTTAATGGGCGTGGCATATATTAATCTCTTAATTAAGCGTTCACTTTAGTATATTTATTCATAACTCGAAAACGGATTGTCCGTTTTGAATAAATGAAATACCAGAAGCTTCGGGATATCATTGAATAGGAGACTGCGACCAAGAAGATGTAAAAATCAAGAAAAATTATCACCAAAATTCAAAACAATTCTATGCTACACTCCATCAAAAGAGTTCGAAATGTCTAGGGTCACGATATTCATTTAGATAAATCTTTTGGACTGGCAGCATTTTTTCTAAAGCAATATAACAAGTCTCCAAAAGATCGTTTCCTACCGAAACTCTACTACGGGTCGCTTATAATCCAATTATGCTCTAAGTAGTTTAGATAAATATTTACCACACTTTCCATCACTTAAGAAAGTGTAGAGAAGAACCTTAAGCTGGATAACTGTCTTAGCGACAGGTCAAATCGGGGAAGATGATACTTACAGACTCTGCCTGGGAGAGGCTTAGACGGTAGAGCATATTATGTCGGCATAACACTATGAACCACGGGCAGAAATTTATTAAATGTGGATACCGCGTGAGATCTAATTCTTGGACAAATGCTAGCAACTACTAGAGACTCCGTGATTAGAAAGAAAGCCTACAGCCCGAAATCACTAAAGCCAAGAATAAAGGCTGATGGTAGCTCGTGACTCGGTGAAAGTAAGGCGGCCGTAAATTATAAATTGTTTGCCTATAACTATTGAGAATAAAAGAGAGTACAAGAGGAAGTGTTCTGCTTCGAAATCTCCCCTGAATTATAAATAATATCTCCCATTTTGCGGATTATCGTTATATTACCAAACTTCTAAATTCACTAGCATGAGACAAAGTGTGAAAAGGACAAGCCTCAGTGCCAAAGAGTTTTAAGACCTACCGAATTACACTCACCCTTTTTGTCATAAACCTGTTACAAAAAAATAGTTAATGTTTGGTGAATCTTCCGCGCCTCCTGTTCCCTTACGGACCGAATGATCAGCAAAAACTAATGATAGACTATCAGTTATAGTCGAAGAAAACACTTACTACCTAAATGATCCGATACGAAAAGTTCTATTTTGAAAATACACATGTCTCTTTTCCAATAAACGCGAACATCCGTAACTTGTGCCTTGTTCCTGTAAGAGCATAATCTAAAGAAGCGCGTAAGGCATAACGACGTCTTCACTACCTAACGTTCTGTCAAAATTGGATTTTACTATTGCCAATTGCGTTGACTTCATACATTTTGTATGTACATGAGAATTTTTGACAGTTATTTTACGCCTTACGCTCTTGTTTAGGTTTAGCAATAACTTATGTGAGACTCTTTTCACATAAAATTATTGCATCCTGTTTTATACAGGGTGAGCTAAGGATAATGACATAGATACTTTTACATTACTTTATTTTAAAAACTTTTGGATTAGCTGTGGGACCACCTGGAAAAACAGGATGACATTTATATTACATGTGAAAAGTTTCTCACTTTAATTAAAGAAACGAGGTACTGGTGCTGCAATTTGCAAACATCCTTCCTAGTAAAATATTCGTTTCAAAGTGATTGATCATTTCTGGTTACATAGTTATCTCCAAAGAAAATTTAATGGCGCCAAATAACATGACCATCGTTATTTGTTAAGACATACATATGTATGAAATAATGATTTCACTGCCCCATAAAGCACATGATTCAGTATCACACTCAGTCGTTCGATCTGTCAAAAGTGGCTCGTGAGCTCAAAAATTATGATAGTGCGGACTAGAAGTCAGACTTTGTCTGTCACTCCGCCCATACGATTTCATTTTTTTTTTAAATTCATAAAATATTTTTAACATGCGATCACAGCTGCAAATATTTATTTTTATAATAGTGTGATAGCAACAACGCCATTTTTAAACTATTTTTTGAATAGGACTGCAAAATTCTGTCAGATATTTTTGTGATTGAATCGTGTGATTGTTTATGATAGTGAATCCTGACCTTATAGCGCCCCAAACACTGAGTGTTTCTGAATGTAATTGTGTTTCAAAAGACGAAAACTATCCATAGTCTCGCAAATAATGGCTCCGATAGAGGATTTTATGCATCATAAAATGCATGTAATGACCGATAAGCTTGTCGAATTCCATCATGATTTTGAAAAAAAATTAGTTTCGTTAATTATTCATGATAATTAATTATTCATGATAACTAACGAAACTAACCTCAAAACTACTGATAACTGTCAAATCAACTGTCACAGAAAACAGTGTTGCCAATTTAAAGTTCTCCAAAACGCTAAAAACACGCATTACAAAACGCACTTAAATAGGGTAACTATATATTGAAACGATTAATTTTAAAAAGATGTTACCATAAAAAATCTTTCAAGACTTACAAATGGTTTAAAATAATTGAACAATATTTGAGCAAACATATTTAGGCAACGGTACTTTTCCGTACTCTTTCTGTTGTGCATAAAAATAAGTCTTTTAGGGACAATTACTGTACACTACTCCCAACAATTTTCCCCGTATATCATTCACTTGTATCCACCAATTGCTTCAAATTGTTAGTGAAATGTAAAAGTCGCTGAGAATTGCTGCGCTTTATTGATTTCTATTTTTAAAATTGGGCGCTAAATAACTTCAAATAAGTTTTTGCATTTTTTATTGTTGTTTTACTACTCCTATCAATACCATTTAACGTCTTTTATCGCCATTATTTTTGTAAGTGTCATTATTGTTTTATGTGTTTGTGAGTGACTCCATGTGGCGATGATGTTCATACGAAGTCTGTGGATCAATAACTAACTGTACATTTGCAATAGACGATTAATATTTAATAAAATTAAACAAGTAGACGATAGAAGGAAATGGTAAAGAATCAGGAATGACAGAGTAAAACGAACAAAGAAAGAAAAAGTTTATTTTATTATTATTTTATTCTTATTAAATTGTTCTAATGGTTTTTTATTGCTGTCGTAAATAAGTTTGATTATTGGAATATTTTTATTTCGAAGATATTATTATTTTTGTTATGGTCTATTAACAATCATATTTTTATACGAGTTTATAAGAACGTTTATGTAAATATTAAAATATTTTACAATATTGTAGCACTTCAAATTGAAGTCATCGGAAATATGAACATACATACATACATATGTCGATCAAGACGAATTCATTTATGTAGGTGGCACCCAAGGCATATTAATCAGGTAGCCTCACTACTGAGGGGAAATATTAAGGCGAAAATAATCAATATTTTTATATGGATTTTGACAGTTAAACTTACAATTTTTCCCCTTAAATGAAAGTTGAACTATCAAACTCCATATAAAAAAAATTTTAAAATTTTCGCCTTAATACTTCCCCTTCTTAGCGAGGTTACCTGATGAATGTGCCTTGGTGGCACCTGATTATACGGACGGGAAATATTAAGGCAAAATCCATATAAAAATATTCGTCTTAGCATTTTCATAAAAGAATTAGATTTAAGGGAAATTAGTAAATTCATCTCTCCTCAAATTATTTATTACATGACCATGGCAATGCCCCTGCCCTCTTCCTCTACACGGGTATACTTTTTACAAGATACAATAATTACTGAGGACATAAGCACTCCTATTACTGACGAAGATTAAATTAAGCTGGTGTACTTTAATTTGAAATACGTTATAATTATGATTTATTTATATGTACATACATACATATGTATTTATGTTATAATATGTATGTACTAATTATTTTTCTATTTTATGAACATTAAAACAGAATACTTAATAAATCTTTAAAAACAATACAGTATAAGTTATTATTATACAAAATTTATTCATCAATTTTAGTAAATCATTCCAAAATGTCATTCCAAAACATCACTTCAGTAAAATACTTCGGACAAAATTAATATAAGTCAATAAATTTCTAAACCATTTAATTTGAAAGTGGAATAATTCACTTCAGCGTAATAAATAAATCAGTCAAGTGCGAGTTAGTCTCACATATGTAGGGTTCCGTACTATATTTAGTAGGCCTTTATAAATTCAAGATGTTATTTTTTTCATGTCTTATGGGGCACCCTTTATTAAATCAAAGTCATATTCGCGAAAATTTCATCGCTATTGGAACACCCTTTAAATTTTAGGAATTGTTGTTATAATGGACATGGTAATACACTTTCTATAAAAATATCTGGCCTACCTATTGCGGTTCAAAAAATAAGGTAATATACGTGAAAAACATGTCACTGATGGATCACCCTTTAGTAATTAGCAATGGTTACAGCGGCCGAAGTACAATAACTACTGTAAATAATTCAAGAGTCTACCTTCTGTGAAAATTTAAAAGGGCTACCTATTATGGTTCAAAACTTAGGCCTTATAATGCAAATCACGCCCCTATCGAAACACCCTTTAATTTTTAGGGTAATTTTTTTAGACATGTTTACATAGCGAACTATCGGAACACCCTTTAATTATTAGGTTTATTTTTGTATATTTGTTTATATAGCGATCTAAGTTTTAATTACTGTTTTTAAATCTTGAGTCTATGCCTCCTACAGTTCAAGAAATAAACACATATTCGTGAATAATACCTCTCTATCAGAACACCCTATAAGTTTTAGTATTTGTTGCTATACATCATCTGTGAAAATTTCAAGAGTCTACCTATTACAGTTTCAGAGATAAAAGGCGCTGACAGATATTGTAGCGAAAACAATAGGGTTTCGTTTTTACCCTTTGGGTACGGAACCCTAAAAATAGTGATTTTTTGTAACAGTTAAGAATTAGAAAACTATAAATATCCTGAGACAATAAACATAAGTAAATCTTCTCAAAACTTGGCATTAATATTTTTAAATGTAGTAAAACGAATACCCTTAAATATATCGATTTAAAAACAAAGTGACTTTCAAAATAAACTGAATAATTTTTTAATAAAAAGGTAGCAAACACACCTAATGCTCTTCACATTTTTCTTTACATTTTAGTCAAATATTTTGACACAGTAGGGCAAAACAATGTTTTTTTAATACCCTTTGCATATACATAAGTACATATTTATCGGTATAAATGTGCCATGATTTTGCTTGACTTTATTATGTGTCAACAGTCAAACATTTTTTTATATGCATTTTGCATTTTGCAGTTTAATTTACAATTTTCTCCTTAAATTAAAGTTTAACTGACAAACTTCATGTTCAATAATTAAAAATATTTGCCTTAATATTTCCCCCTCATAGTGAGGCTACCTGATAAATGTGTCTTAACAGTTAGTTTTTATAAAAGAAACTATACCCGGTGCGCTTCGCTACACCCATCCACAAGAAATACAACAAACACGTGGAAGAAAAGTACGGCTAACCTTTAACTGAAAACGTACGCTATTCTAACGATAAAACTGTTTCAGTTTATATGCAAGGTACGATGCCCACTGTTCCCATTCGATCTTTATTTCTAGATTATGAGTAATAACACGATAATATTATTTAATTTTTTATGGGAGGTACCACTCCCACTATCCTAATCAAGTATGTTTTTTGCTACATTGTGCAATTTTTAACTTATTATATAGTCTATATTTTGGTTTGTATGTGAGCTACCACGCCCACTGTCCCAATCTAGTCTATATTTTGCTAGGCTATGTACATTATTCTGAGGGTTACTCGTGCAAAGTTTCAAGACTCTTCCTCTTGCAGTTCGCTAGATACACGATAATAATTTTTCACCTTTTATGTGAGGTACCACACACACTATACCAATTCAGTCTGTGTTCTGCTAGAGTATATACATTAGTATAAGTGTTACTTGTGCAAAGTTTCAAGACTCTACCTGTTGGTACACGATAATATTTTGTCACTTTGTAAGGGCGGTACCACGTCCACCGTCCCAATCCAGTCAGTGTTTTGTTAGACTATGTACATTAGCATGAGGGCTATCTGTGAAAAGTTTTAATACTTTATCTATTGCAGATTTTCAGGTAGGCGATAACAGTTGTTCATTTTGTATGGGCGTGCCACGCCCACTGTTCCAATCTAGCAATCCAGGGGTTACTGGTGCAAAATTTCAAAGATCTACCTATTATAGTTCTCTAGTTACTTGGCGTGGGCGTGGTCAAGTTGGGTTATGATAAGGATTTAAAAAAATGGCCAAATCGGTGCAGTCATTCTTAAGTGATGTGATTACCAACAAACGACATTTAATTTTATTTCTGTATATAAATTATACGAAAAATTATAAGGAAAAACGCGTGTCTAGTTGTTAAGTGCAACTTTATAATTATTGTTTTTGACATTTCTCATGCATTTAACCAAAAACATGGTGCCTGTGTTTTTTTTATTCTTTTAATTGTTACTGCGGTGCTACGTCTTAAATAAATACGCCTAGATTCCGATACTGTTACATATATGGATATTTTCAGGGACCGTAAATTCAGTTTTCAAAAAAACAGTTAATTTTCAACGTAAAAATAAAAGCTCGAATGAAAATTTTAATAAAATAATTTTATTTTTCCGTATTAAAATAAAACTTTTTTAAGAGTTTTGTTTCTTCAGAAAATGAGTATGAAGATGAGATCGATTTTTTGGATCTTCATAGATTCTGAAAGAGCTCTTTAATACAAATATATTAACATATATGACCGTATATATATCCGTTGACTCTAACATAAAGAGTTTATTTATTTTTTTTTGTTACTTACGGTCCCTGCATATTTCCCATTTGCTCATTCTTATATCAAAATAACTCAGAGGTTAGGATGAATGAGAGACAATCATGCTGCGAGTAGTTCTTAGGAATTTGCTTTCACAACTTTTATTTTGTTGCTTTAAACTTCAGAGTTTTCACTTCTTTTGATTTACTTAGGTTTGTGATTGTCTTAACCACAAATCGACTATAAACTTATTTTGATTGCACATGAATGATGGCTAAATTGAAAAAAAAAAAAAATAATAATTACTGACCAACAAAATTTTTTGGACTAAAAAAATTGCCACATGTGGATATAATATTTTTTTTTTTATTTCCTTATTCTTCAAATAACTTGCGTGACTTTATGAACACATATTTTAAAAAGATTAATGTGAAAAATGGAACTTAAAAGTGTATAAATCTTAACAAAATTGTCAAATGTTTTGATTGACGACTTTTTTATGTTTTATCCTTGTATCCGTATATAAAAGGCAGAAATAGAGGATATTTGCTAAACTTTTTTTTTATTAGACCGAACAATAAATATTCTTTATTTTTTATTATTTAAAAATACTTGAAACTGTTGTAAACATTTCTACAACATTACTTTTAATATAGATTTGTTAAAATTTTAAATTTAATTTCTTTTAAAATACATTTGTACTAAATAAAAATTTATAATTTCTGTTTCTGTCGTGAAGTAAATAGATTAAAAGCCTTAAAGGTGCTTTTAGCAAAAAATAAATAATACAATTGTTTGTTGAAATTGTAAATATGTATGTATGTATGTAAATATGTATGTATGTATGTAAATATGTATGTATGTATGTATGTATGTATGTAAATATGTATGTATGTATGTATGTACATATGTACATACATAAATATCTAAATTCAAAATATTTCCTAATATTTTTTATGTTTATGATACAGTACTAACGAAAGTATGCCTAAAAATTTTTGAAAGATTTCAGATTGCAGTTACTTGTGTACAGTGCACAGTGGGGCAGAATCAATGTATTTTGGAAATAACTCAAAACAATAACAATAACAATAACTCAAAAAATTCTTAAGGAATATATAATATTTTTATGCTTTCGTAAGCTAACTATATGTGAGATCTTTAAAACCAAATTATGTGTAAAATAGATTATCCTTGTAGAAGCTGGAGGTCCTTCAATTGGACCTATTTTACATCGAAATTTTCACTTTAGCATATATGTATGTTCTAAAATCCTGGACTAAAGCTATAATGTGTACTCCCAGTTATTGCTGAAAGTATTTCATGAGCCCATATGAGGACGTTATGGGCAAAATACTAAAAATTCCAAATTTGGGATTTTTGGTCTTTATTTTGGGAATTGTGGAATTTCCTTTACCTTAATGTTGTAGATATTTTACTATTTGATTTTTGTTGACTTATTACATATCCACAGAGAATTTCATTTGATTCGTTTGACTCATACATTTTTTTTCCTTTTTTGTTTTTTAAACAGAAGTAACACTCAAGCAATTAATGTCTATATTAACTGTGTTACTTCTTTTGGAAAGGGATAGTAGTAAAGATACGACAGATGGTTAGTGTGATAGTAAAGATACGCTTATGGCAACACTGCAATTGCACGTTGTGATTATTTTTAGAACAGTGTTACAAGCGCCTCTGGTGTTATTTAGGCGAATTGAATTGAAGTTAGCATAGCCAATTTATAATTATTTTACTTCGCCTGCGATTTAGTGCTATGTCGTAATACCGGCGAAGGAGGGCGCTGTGATATGCATTATTATAAAGAGAATTAATACATATCAGAAAAAATTGATGTGGCCATGGCTGAGTATTGAACTCGTCACCATTGCTAAGTAGTTAACGTGCTAACCACCTAAGCTACAGCACCCTCAATGCAATAAAAATGT
Source organism: Phasia obesa (assembly GCA_949628195.1). Taxonomy (NCBI): domain Eukaryota; kingdom Metazoa; phylum Arthropoda; class Insecta; order Diptera; family Tachinidae; genus Phasia; species Phasia obesa. The sequence continues at coordinate 63,278,663 of OX451217.1, read as the reverse complement.
TATTGCATATTTAACCCCATATTTATTTAAAAATAAAATATATGTTTTTGAAATCCATTTTATAACAAAATTTTCATACAATTCTTCTGCTAAAATACATTTCAAATATGTTTTATGTTTTTTTTTTATAAATATGGGGGTTAATATTTATTATAAACTATGCGGTTACCCAACTTTGAGACAACATAACGCCACCCCTGGCCCAGCGTCAAAACTTAAGCTAAGATAATCCTCTGCTGTGCTTATGTCAAATTTTTAATCAATCGGCCTAGCCCTTTACAAATGGCTGTTATTTGCAAAATATTTTGATTCTGCCCCACTGTTGTCAACAAAAATTTTAAAAGATTCATAGCTGACAGTTATCCGATTTACCGCACTGGAGACGATTCCTGGTTCTCCAGCATTATTTTTGAAAAAATATGTTCCGATTACTCTATCAGTCACTGCTCCAGTGTTTTGGATACCACAAATTCCGCTGTTCTATTTGTTAACATTTTTATTTATATGAAAATGTATTTTATCGCTCATAATGAGATTGTTCAAAAAGTTGTTCGATTTGAGAACATAATAATATTGAACAATTTTCTAGACATCATTGCGTTGAGTACAATGGCATTATAAATTTTTATTTTTTATTTAAGTTTTGATACATGCGAAAAAATAAAATAAACAACTTTAAAAATACAAAAGTTATAAGCATTTCAGCAAATCAGTCAATCAAAGTTATCCCACCCTGTACTTCAAAGCATTAAAGGTTCGAGTGATACGCTTTGCAATTTCGTTCAAAATATAGTGGCAATCAAGAATTTTTTCCCGTTAGACGACGTTATTCGGCCAATGTAATGTTGCCAAGTCTGTAATCAACAATTGCGTCATATAAGTACGTGCAAATAAATATAAGTAATAGGCAAAAAAACTCCATAATTTATATAAAAACTCTCATAATTTATAGTTATACTCTTAATCAGAATTATTAGCCAATAAGAAGACAGTTTCGTGACGTTATTAGGCCGACATGCGCAGAAAATTTAAATTTTATTTCCAGGATGGCGTAACCTTGTCTTCTATCATCCTCATCAATCAGAGTATGGAAATAAACAAAACTGCTCGCAAACGTTTTACAAAAATATATAATCTTTTCAATATATTTTAATCGTTTTGTACATAAGAAAAACTGAAACCAATGCTTTTTAAGAGACAAAGAGCGCAAAAAAAACAATTGTATCATATGTTTGCCTTAATATACCAACCATAATTAATATCCATTCGATTTTTGAATGCCGATTTGGTTTATGATTTATTTTCTTGAATTGTTTTGCGGCTTTATTTTTTACACTATTGTTATCTAAACAAGCAACAATAAGAAATTTTACCAACTCTCTTTTAATATCTCTCAAAAATAATAAAAGTTAAATAAGTCTTTGATTTATTAATCGTGTATTTTGAGAGAGACTAAAATACTTATTACTGTCAAAATACATATAAAAAAATTAAAAAAAAAAAATGTTGTAGATATTTCCTCTCCCTTACGCTACCACCTTGTTAAATATGCCTTGGTCTCTACAATATTGAGTAAATCATTCAGTGAACGTTTGCGAAACGTATTTTTCTCAAAACGTTTTTGTTTTCTTTTCTACCTGTGTAAGTTATATTAACATACAGTTTGTGTTTACAAGCAAAGAAAGCAAAACTAAATGGCATAATCGATCTCATTGTTGTTTTACTCACTGAAAAGTTCAAAATAAAACGAAAGAAAACGTTTCGTTTTATTTATTTTCCAACTCTGGTGAGAATATTAATTGAGTTTCATGAACTGTAAAGCAATTTAAACTTAAAATAAATTGATATAATTTATATTTTATTTCATATTTGAAGAGTGAAAGTCTAAAAACAAAATGCAATGTTACGTTAGATTTTTTTGATAACAACTACAGTTTTCATTTGATTTTTGTAGTCAAAATTAATGAAAGTATCAAGGGTTGCATTATAGTGTGAAACGGCCTTTATTATTTGAGGTGACACTGTAATACATGTATTAATACTTTTGATCAAGAGTATTAATACTTGTATTATAGTGTGACGCGGCCTTAAGCAATATTTTTAGGTCGGTTAGTTATAATACATCTTAGGTTATGTTGTTGTACATGCTTTCAAATGTATTATGGCTCTCTGTATTAAATGCTGATTAGACACTATTATTACAAAAAACAGTTTTATTATTTTATTTTTTATATTAAATTGTTTTTATTTTAAAATACACCGAAACAACATCTCGATTACTAAGAATAAAAAAAAAAAAATATTAACAATTGAGTAATAAATTTTAAAGCCTTTAGTTGACTAAATATATCCAGAAAAGGAGGGCAGGGATTGAGGATGTAGGGAATGTCAGTAAATAAATAAAAAATACTTATGACATAAAATTTTATTAACCTAATAAAAACATTATAATTATAGATTAAACATAAAATATTTACAAATTACTATGCTAACTAACGGCTAAAAATAAAAATAATTCTTTCATTTTACTTTGACTGACAAACCTTGAAATTTGATAGGTTTGGTTTGGATTTGGGGCAATTAATTATTAACAACAATTAAGATTAAAAGTGAATTTACTCTCATTTTCATATCTAAATAAAAAATGACTAGTGAATCATATAATAAATATAAATGATCTTAATGTTAAAAAAAATTGAGAAATTACTAAAATTATTAATAAAATAGACCTTAAACTCCCAGTACGTATAAAATAGTTTAAAAATAAAAATACGAGTAATACAATTTTTTTTGTCTTCATACATACATATGTATGTATGTTTAAGACTACAGAGGAAAATAGGATTTTGTTGTTTTGAAAGATGTGTTTTTCTTTTTGAGATTTAGACTTAAATTTTTTTCTTTAAAAATATGAATAAGATTTTTATATCAGTTCAAAAGAAATCATAAAAAATGGTTTCTATAAATTAAATACTCTACATTAACAATTGGGTATACTCTTGCAAAGCAACAATTAGTCCAATTACAAATGTTTGTTGTAAATCAGTGGTGTCCAAACAAATACGATCTCACAACCAATTCATTTAAAGCAACACGCATAGTGAGTGTTTGTGTGCTGACGCGCAAGCAGAACATTTTCACCTCATACTCGCGAGTATCGGAAATCAGAAAAGTATGCACAACTGCTGATCAATTTCGAGGTACTTTTTTCAATGGCCTTTCTTTGACAGATCACGTGTGAGTCGTGTTATGCTGTCATGTTATTTTTGTTTAGTATTGTTTGGCATTTCATAAAGGAAAGACTTACGCCTGATTAGCTTCACTCTTTGGGCTCTTGAAAAGTTCCAGGAAGATCCGACATTTTCGAGGCAAATTTTGTTCAGCGTGAGGCTCATTTCTGTCCCAATGGGTATGTAAACAAACAAAATTGGCGCAGTTGGAACGAAGAGCAACCTGAACAGATTCAAGAGCTGCCACTTCATCCAGAAAAAACAACGGTTTGGTGTGGTTTGTGGGCCGGTGGAATCATCGGTCCATATTTCTTTAAAAATGATGTCGGTGCAAACGTAACCGTTATCGTGCCATGATAACTGACTATTTGATGCCTGAAATTGACGCTCGTGATCTCGGCAACATTTGGTTTCAGCAAAACGGCGCTAGTTCCCATACATCGCATCAATCAATGGATTTATTGAGAGAACATTTCTGTGAGCACATAATTTCACGTTTTGGACCAGTCGATTGGCCACCAACATCGTTTGATATCACACCGTTAGACTTTTTCCTATGGGGATATGTAAATTCTAAAGTTTATGCGGACAAACCCGCTTTGATTCAGGCCTTCGAGGAAAACATCATGCGTCGAAATGCTCGAACGAGTCATCGAAAATTGGACTCAACAGATGGATCATCTGCGAAGTAGCAACGGCCAACATTTGATAGACCTAATCTTCAAAAAATAAATGCCAAAGAATGTTCTTTCAAATGATAATAACCATTCTCCATTAAATTTTAATTTTCTGTATTTTTTTCTTTAAAAAAGTAGGGAACCCCGAAATGGATCAGCTCTTATATCTATTTCCTTTTTTACTAGCAATAATTTTGCGTCTTCTCTTTTAATTTTCTTACAGTTGAGGTGATAGTATAGAAATAGTAGGTGTAAGATGTTGCAAATGTAAGCTAATGAAAAAAATCTTTCATAGTCTTTCAGCGAACCCTTATAAAGCGTTAACCAATTGGGGTAAAATTTAGTGAGAAATTGAATGGAAGAGGTCCCGAAATCTGATGTAGTATATTTGAATGCGTTTGTTTATAAAAATTAAATATAGCCGGATACTGCAAATTTTTTTTATCTAAAGACCAGTATTCTGTTCAGTTTTTCATGCGGAATGCTGTCAAACTAAGTATGTATGTACATAAAAAATTTTTATGAAAAAGTCATAAAAAATGTTGCAGAAGTAGTACTCTGTTATTACTGTAGAAAACATTGAAATGTTTCTGGTAACATTTCACCACAGCTGTGAAATAAAGCAAATGGGCATTATTTAATGTGAAATTTTGTGGAAAGTTTTGTAAAACAATGTGGTATATTTAAAAGCAATAAAATCGTAAAGTTCTTCAAAATCGCGAGACAAAACACCCCATTTTATATGTAAAATTTTCCTTGTGAAATAATAAATGTTGCTCAACATTTTTCACAAATTCGAGCAGAGTACTAGACATAAGAAAAAAAAAAATTTTTGATTTCTATACCTTTTGCTTGCTGTTTTTAAAAACAAACCAACTAAACACTCAACTGATAGAAAATCACTGAACAGAAGGCGAAAACAAAATATTTTTGAAACCAAACATAAGTTGTTTGATTTTAGTAATACTTTTATTACAGAAAAAAATATAATTAACATACATATGTATGTATGTATTTGTTTTCGACTCCGAAAACGTAAAAAAGTGCGCTTTCACATTTGTTTGCTGTTCGCTTAAAGTGGTTTTACACGACATGTGTTTGTCATATGACTTGTCAGTTGGATAACCCATATGCAATTTCATGTGTTTGTCAAAATAGGAATTTTACATACGGTTTATAATTTTCGCTTTCAAACGTACATGTGTAATTACATCTGACATAAGCTATAAAATATAATTTTTCCGCCACACAGTTTTGTATTGCCAACCACAGCTGATGCAAATATAGTGCTTTTGCCACGCTTTTAGTGCTTTTGGTACCACGAAAAACCTAAAATAGCAAAATATCAATTTGGCATTACAGGATGTCAGATACTTTGTCACATCAAAAGAGAAGACGTTCTAAATGAAAAATGTCATATGTATTGTACACAAGGAAAATACACATGTTATGTTTGAAAGGGTTCACATGACGTGTTTAGAATTTACACATGGAAAAGTGACAAGTCATATGACAAATACACGCCGTGTAAAACCACTTTTACGAAAACGCTCATTTGTTTATAAAAAATTAAATTTAATTTTTACATTTCTGAAGGTCATGAAGTAGTCAACCTATTTAAACTAAAATGGAACATGTAAACCAAAAAGGTCTAAATAAATATATCGCGTTATGTAGCAGCCATAAGTTTTCGGTATTTTTTTGTCGTGAATGCTTGACCGGTAAAAAGCCAAAACTTTGTGAGATTAGGATTATTGATTGAAGCAGCCTAAAATTCGCCTTTTAATTTCTTTAAGCTAGGGTACGTATTTGCTCACTCACTCATGTTCACTGCTCATGTGTGAGATTTTTTTATTTTTTTTTCTTTTTCATGAAATTATATTTTTTTTGGTTTTGCACATACGTACATCACATGCTAATGAATGAAACTGCACATATTACACAGGATATTGATATTTTCTTAGTTGTTCAATACAAATCGATACAATCGCACAATATGAAAAATTGGTCAGTTATATTGCAGATGATTACGATATTATCTTCATTTTACAGTCAATAACTGCTACCTTCAGACTTAAAACCTCCCACAAAAGATGCCAATTTTAGTCAAAAAATTTATTCTTATCAACTTAGGACACGGACATAATCTATTGTGGTGTTAAGTTGACTCATTGCACAATATTTACAACTTATTTTTTACAATTACTTAATACGAATCAGAGTACGGAAATTAACAAAACGAAACATTTGCTTTTGACACTTTCCTCTATTATTGTAGTCGAAATAAGCCAGCTGTCTTTTAATATCTCTGAAAAATAAAAGTTGTATGCCACTTCAAACTATTATCTACCCTAGTAGCTATATCATTGAGCAAACGTTTGCGAAAGGTTTTTTTTTCTCAAAACGTTTTGCTCATTGTTTGTTGTCATTTCTACCTGTGTACGTTTGTGTTTACGACCAAAAACACAATACACAACTAAATTAAACAATAGTATTGATTTTTTCTGTTTTCGTTTACTTACTGCAAAACGTTTGCTTTATTTTTAAGAGATACAATAAGACTGCTGGCTTGTTTACACTACAAAAGTATAAGATTAAAAACAAAATAACAAGCAATTCAGCATTGAATAATTCAACAAACTAAATAAATCTGTAGCAATAAGGAATAAGTGCTTAAGTTGACTTAAGCAAAACTTAATTTACTGGTTTCTTTGTAATCTCCGAAATCCAAAGTATCCATGTGCAAAAAACAAAAAATATTTTGTACCGTTTTTCAGGAAGTTATAGCGAAATGACTTTTTTCTGATTATCTTTTTTGAAATTAATTTTACAGTTTAAATTTGTTGTCTAAAAAAACTTAATAATCATAATTAAGCACTTTTTCCTTATTGCCACATAAATAATATCAAGGCAAACAGATGAGCCAAAAGCCAATTGTTTTGTTTGCGTCGTTGTCATTTAAAGATGTATTTATTTTGGGTTTGCTCCTATACTAAACTATTACAAATTTCAAAAATTTTGTATCTTTGCACGAAACGTTTGCGAAAAGTTTTGTTTGCGTTCATACACTGACGCGCATTAAGTCGCATGTAGGAAAATGGTGGAAGCAAAGTTGTGCACATATTCCTTTAATTTCTCTCCTGCTTGAAAGTAAATGTATAAATGGGTAATTATATTTAATATTTTTTTTTGGTATAAAAATGGACTGACACACATATATGTTTCTAAATTTATATTCAAAAAAACTACCTAACGAGCAGAAACTTAAATGTAAAAAAAGAGTTTATAAATAAATCTATAAAAAAGCATACAAACTAACACATTCACTTGTTCATTCAAACCTTAAATTAAAATTAAATCACAATTTGTTGTTGTCTCTTTCGTTGTCTACTGCTTAAAAAACTTCTTTTACTACGTTTTCCGAAATTACGACTTCATCTAACAAAAATTGCACTTAAATTAGAAATAAAAAATAAGAACTATTTACAAATATTACGACGAGTCGCTGTTAGTGGTTACTATGGGCAGGAAATCCTCTCGGTCGTCCCTATATGGCGAGGGCATTGCCTTCAGTAATGTATAAGATTCACGATGCATAAATTTATGCTGATGGTGGGTTATAAAACTACTGCCACGCCTTAAGGAGCGTCTACCCATTTCAAGTATTTCCAAAGAGGGATCGCGAGCAAATACGTAATTTTGATAGGCACGCAGGAAAATGTAAACTATGGCAAAAGCTCCCCCTACTATCATGAGATAAGAGCCAATAGGTATAATAGTGGGTGCAAAAATTGTGGCCAAATAAATCCACCTTCTGATGGCGGGTGTTAAATCTGAAATGCCCTCTTCCAACCACATGACAGGAAACACAAAACTGCGAAAGTTTTTTACAGGATAAATATCACGAGCCTGAGTAACTTTGAGATTTAATTGTATGCGTACTTTACCCTCCAAAGGCACACCAAGTTTCTAAATATAAAAGTGAAATAAAATTAATAAATCATAATTGCAATTAATGCTTATAACTTACCGGTTGTATTTTAAAATAAGTCTCATGTTTGGTTTCGTTAGGTTTCAAGCCCTCCACCGAGTCCAATAAACTACTATCGGCTTGATAGAAATGAGGGTTTGACAAATAAACTGGTGCCCCATATTGGCAGGGACTTATGTTTTGTAAACCCTTGATAGCATCATAATCTCTGGTGTCAAAGCATTCATTTTCTGGATTGTTTTTAGAATCTCCATAAGAAGTTTCCGGCAATATATACAAGTCCGCATTTATACCTTTAAGTAAAAGTGTTAAAAAAGCACTATTGCATTCGCCACACTTCGAACTCACCATCTTTAACGACACCCTTTTTATATTGCAAAGGTATGACTCTGCACAAATCCTTATCATACACATACAACATATCGGATTTGGTTATATCTCGGGGTGGAAAAAAGGAGCCTTCTGATCCTGTTATTCTAGTACAGGGTGGCTTTTGCCAGTGAGGCAAATAATCTAAACCATTTAAACGCTCTATATAACCAAAGTCATCCATTCCTTTATGACCTGTCTTGATGGTCGAAACTTCCGATAAAGTACCATTACGCTGTTGAAAAATTTCAAATTAACGATTGCCTTTTATTAGACCTTTTTATTTTTCTTTCTTACCGCCAATAATAAACCCATTCGTTCTCCCGGCCTCAAATGTTTTGGATAAAATTTATGCGCCAACGATACTAATGGATCATCATATCCAAAGACTAACTGATCCGCCGTTATATTTATAAAGGGTTTAAATTTTGCAGCCGTTAATATGACAGATATTGTTTTTGAAAGTACATAACCTAGTTTTGGACTTAAACTGGTGAGAGTCTGTAAGAGAACATAAAGAGAAATTAATATTTTACAAAGATATAGACAAAAAGAGCATGAGTAAAATTGATCATCGATCAATATTCTATTTCATAAAATCTAGTTTTATTATTTTTGTATTAAAAATCGAAAGGTGTTTAATTTGGGGTGCATATGTATATGTAGCTGTTATACCCTGTTCAGACATAAACCTTAATTGCGAAATTAGAGAATTTATGCAATTAAGGGAGTAATGGAGCTCAATTTACCATACGACAACTCAATTACTACTTTGTGCAATTAGTACCTGCATAATCGAGTCAGTAATTGAGTCAGTAATTGATTAAAATACGAAATGCAAACCTGCTGTATATCTACTGTGAATTATATTTAGTGAGCAAATTTTAGTCACAATAATAGAAGGTAGTAGCTTTACTACAACAACATAAATAAAGCACATGTACTTGTGGGTTGAAATTTAATTTTTAGATGTCAAATCAAGGCGAATTTATATAAGGTGACATTGCCTTATATAAATTCCCAACATGCATTTTGTTGTTGGATACATGTACGACAGACGCCAAAAGCACTAATTAAAATATCACATCCAACAACTAAAAACAGTCCTTCCTTACCTTTTCTCACAGAATTTTGTATTTTTGTAATATTGAAACCTTTTTAAAATAATGACTATAATTTTATATTATAGTAATTATTAAATTAATTAAATTTATATTAAATAATTATTACAATTTTTCAAATTTAAAAAAATAAACGAATTTTTGACTGCTGCCTTGCGCAAAAAAAGTAAAGCGAAAAATTATTAACTTCGCGGTGCTGCCACCTAGCAAAAAGCGCGCGCTACTTTTATCAGTTTTTTAAAACAAAAACAAAACGAAAAATTGTATACGAATATAATAAAAACAATGTTTTTTCAGCTGTCAAACACTAATTGAGTAAGCTTAATTGAGCATGTATAAACACTAAAATAAATTGCTCAATTAAGATTAAATTGTCTCATTTAAGAAAACATGTCTCAACAGACTATTAAGCAGAGCTGGGTTGACAAGCAACTAGTTCTCGTCAGTCCTGCTTCTCTACCTTCGATAGTTTTGCGGTCTCACTCTAGCATTGGCTACAATTACCTAATGTTTTATATGGTGTTATCCACACGTATTTGATTGTTGTTGTTGATGACGATGACGATGACGATGACAGACACTTTAGTGAAAACAATAGGGTACAGTAACCTATTGTTTTCTATATTTTCCGAGTATGGTTCTTCATTGCTATTTTTAAGATTTCCTGCTGTTTTATTAATTTTTAGCTTCTTAACTTTTATCTTATAAACTGAACACTATTGTTTTCGCTACAATGTCTGTCCGTAGGTCAGAGTTCTTTATCTATAGTGACGGGCATTTCACATGTATAAACTTTTTTTTTAATCGTGTAAAATCAAATCTCTAGCGATAACAAAAAATTCGTTTGCTCTACTGTTTCTAAGGCGGGTTTCTTTACAGTGGAACTCAATTTGATTATAAAACTATAACCAAGACCAAAAACTGTTTGCCTCTCCTGAACATTTGTGAATTTTGAGTTGTGGCTGTTTATGATTTTGTGTGCGATACGTATTTATTCTCTTAATTTTCAAATATTTATTTTTTACTTACCAACAGAGGTATATTGGGTGTTATTATTTGTGTATTCTTATCTATACTCAGTTCAGGAACAAATTCTAAGATTTTCTTATGCTGATATGACACCGTAAAATTGTCATGAAATCTGACATTCACCTTTTGCATGTCCTCTCTGTAAAGAAAAAAATAGTTTTACAATTTTTATAATTCATGATTAATTTTTGAAAAAAAAGCTAAAACTTTTATCAATCAAAATCAAGCTAATGTCACGGTAAAGATTTAACCTCGAAAATTTTTTTTTATTAAAAATGACGTACAAACAAACAATTATATGAATTATGTATTAAGTTGTATTTAATGTTACGTTAGGTCTTTGCCTGGTGTTTCAATTACAGCAAGTGTTGTTTTGAAAAATAGACAAAAAAAAAACTAAATTACATAAATGATGAAAAGCAAGATCTCGTATCATACATATTCCAACTTTCAACATGCGTCTCATGTTGCGATGCGTTTGAATGTCAAGTTCAATTGAAATTAATATGACGCCTTTATGTTTTTTTTTTAGTTTTCTATTTTAACAACTACAAGTAAATCACGTTTAACATTTATGACATAAATTATGAGAAGTAACGAAAATATACTTTAGGTATATTATCTGTACAACACTAGGAGTGAGCAAGCGTGCCTCTTTTTAATATTGATCTATTAAGTTTATTATACCGTTTGTAACACAGTAACATAGATAGAGCTGTACCCATGCATATGTCTATTTTACAGAATATATAGAAAATAGACGCATGACTGAAATTCTTCGGTGTCCATGCTCACGTTGAACTGAGCCTTGTTCTGTTAGCGACCTGATCGTTTGACATCATATGTGCTGGTACGACTATAATGCAACTCAGTAAACCACTTATTATTTATGATGCAAGGACATTTACTATTATTCTCTCTATTATGTTTTTTATTTATTGGTCACTATTTTGAATTTTATTTTTTATATCTGATTATATAGCGAACCCAGCTTTAAATCATCTGTATAAATTTCAAGAGTTTGCTTACTACGGTTCCAAAAGTACATGGCCTTTAAAATCACGTCACTTTCGGAACACTTTTATATATGCGGCAGCAAAACCGCAGTTGCAACTCTTCTTTTAACCAAGCTAGGTATATATATATTCAAAGAATAAAGACGCTTTAGAAGAAACGACACTCGAGATGACAAAAGATTTATATGTGGAGAAAAATTTAACTGGTTGTCAATAATAACACCTAAGCACTTGACCTTTTCCACAAATTGTAAAGGAACACCATCAATCATAACTTTTAAAATATTCGTGTCGAAACCAAAACCCATTAATTTCGTCTTGACTGGGTTTACGCAAAAACTGTTTTCTGATGCCCATGTTACGACGTCACGGAGCACATAATTTACACCAGCCTCCAAAACATCCATAAACTCGGAATCAGAAGAGCAAACAAATTGCACATCATCTGCGTATACAAAAGGCAGACAGGAAACACCATTTACTAAATGCAAATGGTCATTAATATAAATCATAAATAAAAGAGGTCCAATAACCGATCCTTGCGGGACACCACTATGGATTCTTCGTATTTGTGAAAAATGAGTACTGGTATCTATCACTAAGATAAGACCTAATTAATTTATAAGCGTGGTAGGAAAACGCAAAATTGTGGAGTAATTTAAGGAGCAATTTAGAATGTACAACTTTATCAAACGCTTTAGAAAAATCTACCGAAATTAACACTTTTACGGCTATTAAGTAATTGTCTGATAGAATCAGTTAAGGATATTAACAAAGATGTTGTGCTATACTCTCTACGAAATCCAGATTGTGCGGAATGAATTAAAGATCTGCGGTCCAGAAATTCAATTATTTGATCTTTAAGGATATAGTAGAACATAGAAAATAAGGGTATTATTGAAATTGGACGTAAATTATCAAACTCAAACTCTCAATTGGGACAACTCTTGAAATTTTCCAATTATCTGGATAAACCGATGTTGTAATTACAGTGTAGACAATATGAAGCAGATGAGGGGAGATAAATGGAAAAATAATTTTGAAAAACGTAAAGACAAAGCATCATGGTCAGCGACATTCGATTTTATGCTTAACAGGGCTCGATGCAAATCATCTATGCCAACACATGCAAAGGAAAATCCATCAATGTTTCGACTAATATTATCAAGCATTTATCAATTAAAAGTTGGCGCAATAGAAATTTTATAATAAATAATCACTCTCTAACAGCGAGTGATCGATATCAAAAAATTATTTTATAAGAGTTATTTTGCGAATTTATGAAAAATGTTGAGCAACATTTATTATTTCACAAGGAAAATTTGAGATTTAAAATGCGGTGTCCATCTCGCAACTTTGAAGAGTTTTACGATTTTATTGCTTTTAAATATACCACATTGTTTTAAAAAATTTTGCACAAAAAAGTTTACAAAAAATTCCACATGAAACAATGCCCATTTGCTTTATTTCACAGCTTTGATAAAATGTTGCCAGAAACATTTTAATATTTTTCCACAGTAAAAACAGAGTACTACTTCTGCAAACTTTTTTCATGACTTTTTCATACACATATTTTTTTATATGTAGTTTGACAGCATTCCGCATGAAAAACTGAACAGAGTACTAGACGTTAAATAATAAAAATCCCTTTGAAACAGTTATTTTTCAATATAAAAATAAAATCTCGAATAAAAGTTTTAAGAAGAGAATTTTTTTTTGCCGTAATAAAATAAAACTTCTTTATGAGTTTTAGTTTTTAATATGTTTTTGTTTGATTAACGATCTTCAATGGATGTTTTCCAATCATCGCCGGATTTTTGCGATACTTCATAATCTCGTATATCGCTTTTAGGGCAGAACGAGAAAGCGAAGAAAAGGATATTGAGGATGGAAAAAATGTTTTCTTTGAAATCGATAATTTTTCGCCAAGGCACTTGTCGATTAATAAAACTCTGTGTTCTGGAAGGAATAAAATACATTACCCATTCTCATTGTTGTTCCTGCAACCCAGAGAAGCGTGGAATGGAAATTATGTGCTCTTAAATTGGTATTAAGCGGCCTGAGTTCAAATCTGTATATCAGATAGACCCAATATAAAAGAGACTGTAAATAAATTAGTTTGTTGATAATATAATAATAAATAATTTAGTAAGTTGACAAATATGTCACTACGGAACACCCTTTAATTTTTGGTAATTGTCATAGCGGTCGTGGCAACACACCTTCTGTACACATTGGAAGGGTCTACCTATTCTAGGGTCTACGATTCAAAAAATAAGGCGTTATACATGCAAATCACGTCACTGTCGGAAAAGCCTTTAATTTTTTTGTCTTTTAAAAGAGTCATAATAATACACTATTTGTGAAAATTTCAAGTCTATCTATTATGGTTAAAAAATTAGGCCATATTCCTGGAAATCACATCACTATCTGCACACCCTTAAATTTTTACTATCTGTAAAAACCTCAAGAGTCTATCTATTATCATTCAAAACTTAGGCCATATACATGCAAATCACGTCACTATCGAAATACCCTTTAATTTTTAGGTTTAATTTTGCATACTTCCTTAAAAACCTAACATAGTTTTAATTACTATCTGCAAATTATAAGTGGTTGCCTCCTACAGCTCAAGAAATAAAGACATAAACGTAAATAACACGTCACCCTCAAAGTTTTAGTATTTGTTGCTATAGCGGCCACAGTCCAAAGCTTAAGCCATATGGATACATGTAAATCACGTCATGAATATTCACAGCTGAACTGAACCAAGGAGCTTATGTGAGCTCATTTTTTTAAAATCATACCAAAGATATACAAATTTAGAAAAACATTGTTTTTTTTGGGGGGGGGTGGTGTGTTTAAGTAATTTTGTAAAGCACTGTATTTTTGGTTCACAGTTTTTTTTTGTTTAATTAGCAACTTTTTTATTTTATTTTTCGTTTTGGTGCTCAGCGTTTAAGTTTGATTGTTCAGTACCTTTTTCTTTGCCTTTATATTGGCGTGTGGTTTGCGTTTTTAAAGATTATACGCTTCTTTTGTTGTTGTTATTTTAATTGTGTATTTAACGCCTATTTGTTTGTGGTTTAAGTGTCAATTTAATAGTATTTTAATTTATTTATAGTATTTGTTTGGTGTGGAGGCGGCTTTTATGAGCGGCTAAAAATTGTTGAAACACACATTACGATGCAATTTTATGGGAATTTAAATTTGAAATTACTAATTAAATGTTTTTATTTAAAATTTCTATGAACAAAATCTAGATTGTTAGTTTTCTCTTGCAAATATTATCAAATTAATATTTTTATGTTGGCAAGAGAAAGCAATATTCTTTAATATTTACATCAATCACAACTCTGTCATCACTGCAATGACACACATATATCATGTAAATGACATATAGGGATCAATTTATTGATAAGTTTTTATCAATATAATAAATATTTGGTATTCGATAAAATAATTATTTATTTATTTCTTTAGGAATTAATTTTTTGGCGAGTAGAGAAGTCAGGTGTTAATAAGTTTAAGACTTGTTACTGATATACAAATTATATCATGAAGTTAGTGACACTATATTCATAACATAGATAACACCCAAAATTTTAAAAATTCTCACCTTATTGATGACATTTTCCATAACATTAATGTCATTATTCAGATGATATGACGTCAGCAATCTGACAATGATATTGTTAGGGTTTAAAATTAACTGAAAACCAACTGTTTTTAGTTGTAAAAGGTTTAGATTTATAACACCTATTTTCTTCATTGTTTACTATAAGAAACCCACTGTGCTACAAAGTATGTGCACTTTAAATATTATAATAATAACACTTTTTCTTTATTATCAGTCAAAGCAGTTTATAAGGAAGTAATTTAATGGTCATGTAAACAAAATATCAAGTCACCCCCCTTCCACTATAAGTTTAGGAAATAATTACAAAAATTAAATCCACTTATCGATAACTTCCGTACTAAGGAAAGAATATAGTTTTAAAGCCAATTTAAATATTTATTTATTTTATGATAAAAAAAGTATTTGTTACAATAAAAGCAAAAACGTTTGTCTATTGACGTGGTTATTAAAAACCCTTAAAGTGTTAAATTTTGACGACATTTTTGTTGCATTAGTGGAATTTCAAATGATGAACACTTCATTAACTAATAAACTTTATTAATGTTTAATGTTTACAAATAAATTATTACATGATTTTGAGATATTTTATTGTTGATTATGATTAAATGCTGACAGTTAATATGACATGAAGGCAAATCCTTCGTTCAACCATATAATTAAGTGTGAAGTTTATTTATCAAAATAAAATATTAACAAATATATTTAATAGATTTTTAAAAAAAAGCTATTAAAGTTAAACCAACCACCTTGATTAAAATACTTATTGGTGATAACTGATGTTTTAACTATAGCATTCAATTATTTTTCAATATATGTATTCCATTCAACTGCAAGTTCTACAAGCTGATTTCATATTTTTTATTTATTATTAAAAATGTTTTATGTCTAAAGCGTTTCTGTTTTTGAAAACTAATGTTGCAATTAATAAATATTATAAAATATTACTAGCCAAATTGTAGCTTATTAAAATCTACAAAATGTTTATTTGATTTTGGTTATTCAAAACTTGAAATATAAAAGTCCTCATGATGAGCAAATGTTTAAATTTCGCTAAATCATTCTTGGCTGTCAAAAAGAGGTGACTTTTTTTATGGCGTTTGATACGTATACCTAAGAGGTCGTCTTCACTAGCCATCAATTAGAACAAAACATAAACATGGACCCAGTAGAGCAACGAAGTTAATTTGGGCATGTTGTTATACATATGTATGAAGGTGGGTGTCGAAAACGTGTTTATGTCATTTTCTATTTGAACATAATATTCTATTTTCCAACAATGTTATTTGAATGCTTATTGCACAGCAGATATGTAGTAGGAGCACGTTTGAAAATAAAACTGTCACACTAAAATATAACAACAAGAACGTTGTCATGTTATAAAACAGATTTTATAACAAATGTTTTAACAACCATGTTATGACGTGAACAAAACATTAACATGGGCAATCTACACTTAACACTAACATGATGCTAGTGTTAATGTTTACCATTTTATGTCTAATGTAGACGGTGGTTAAGATAGCAACTTTCTGTCATGAACTTATCTTTTTTAACAAAACCCAATAAACAAAAATACAAGTAGAAAATAACTATAATATTATTACTTTTCCACAAAAAAAGCACAGCACTGTCACAGAAACCAATATTGTAGGAATTGGATCTTAAACCGAAAAAAATTGGTGTCATGAAATGCAATGTTATCGGTTTTATGCTCGAACTAATATTATTATCCGTTTTAGGTGTCATAGAAGCTAATGTTATCTTCTTTTTATTGGAAATAATCTAATAAGCTAACAGCTGAAAGTTTTGATTTACTAGCTTTTGTTTTTTTATTTGCAGAAAGATATTTTGCAAAACTGTAAGTAAATTTTTTATATTACTGATTAATACTTCTATTGACAAGTAGTGGAAAACATAAAAAATAGCACTTAAAACACCATAATCAGGGGTATATGGAAAAACATCCTGACATTGTGAGAGACTTCACGAAGTGGGATATGCCAACCGTAGATTTCCTTTGGCAACAGTTGGCTTAATCACTGAACAATTCAGGTCCCACGCAAAGTATAAATGCTCGTCACAACTAGGCTTAATAATCTTTATATGTGTCCCGTGCAACCAATTATTGAAGGAATTTTGTATTTGATGTAGAAATAGTCCGTTGATACAACAAAGCAAAAACAATACTACAGAAAACAAGTAAGAGTGCTATATATGGCCCGATATTAGTACAAAATTAATTTAAAAATAGAACTGCGATTTTTTCCACTAATTAGCAAAATTTCGTATCGTCACTTGAAATGCCTAACTATGTATAACTTTTATAGATTTGTTTTTTAAATTTTATAGAAAATTTTTCTGTAATAATTTCATAGAATTTTTTTTTTCAAAAATATTATATAATTTATTTTTTTTGTAAAAATTGTATCCAATTTTCTTAGAAAACGTTTTTTTTTTCAAAAAATTATATTGAAAATTTTGTGTAAAAAATTTATTGAAAAATTTATTGAAAATCTTTTGAAAACATTTTTTTGAAAATCTTTAGTAAAAATTTTGTTTAAAATTTTTTGTAAATACAGATGAAATTTTAAATCAAGCTTAAGTTCGTTTTTATTCTCTCTAAGAAAGAATAAATTAAATTAAAAACTAGGTGATATTATTAAGGAAAAATTTGGAAAATTGAATTTTCAGACACTAGAAGAGCGGAATGCACATTTTCTAGACAGCTATGACCGTCAGCAGCACTATTCGTATCTATTTACTTTGGGTAGTGTTTAGTTGTAAGCATCATCTTTTTAACCAACCAAACTCATATAAAGGAATACGAGAAAACTGTATTCGATCATGAATCGTCAGTTGGTGATTTAATTTATTTAAAATTTCATCTGTATGTAAAATAAATAGTTCGTCTAATAAAAATTTTCAAATATTCAATTTCTTGTAATTTTATTGAATTTTATTTATATAAATTTTAAAGAAAATATTTTGTAAAATTTATATAGAAAATTTGTTAAACTTTTTTTTTAATTTTTGCCAAAATTAGGAACTTGCTACAATCTATATTGCATTAGAATGGTCAAACATAAGCAAAAAAATCGTTAAAAAAAATTTCATCATATTGACCCTAACCAATGTGTATTTTGACTGCTCCTGGTTACCAGTGGGCACCCTGTGGGTCTATTGTCTACCTCTATGTATATGGCTTTATATAAAGGTCTTTATCAAAGCAAAAAAAAAAGCTTACCGGACTAAAAACAAACAAAAAATTTCCCCTTGATCTCCCGAGATCTGTACGCATTCCTTGTGATTTACTTGTCGCGATCTAATATTTATTTAAAAAAGCTAAAGAGAATCATTACAACCGAAAAATATATAAACAATGTGAAAAATATAGGTGGGCGATTGATTGGCTTAAATCTTTTGTACCTCATTTAGCAATTAACAGACGGATAGACGGACATCGCTTAATCAACTTTTCTATGTATAAGAATGTATAAACTTAATGGCGTCGCTAATGAATATTGTAGAAATTACACACGGAATGACAAACTTATATATACCCTTTTCCACCTGTGGTGAAGGATATATAAACAAAATGGGAAAAACATAAGGAAAATAAAGGCTTTGGCTTTTTTAACTTTATCTCCACCATTTATGAACTAATGTTGCTGGATTCCAATAGCAAATCATTCGAAACAATGGCTGACATAATGGTATATTCAATTTTTCTGTAGCTTTCAACCCGGTTACGGACAGATGTATAGACTGACGGACAAACATTTCAAAATGTATAAGGATTCAGAGTATTTATACGTTATGGGGTTGAAATTACAAACGGCATGATAAACTTATATATGTATGTATATGCCCTTTCCTTACCTGTGGGGAAGGGTATTTAAATTTCAAGAGCCGATGTTAAATGTGGTCCACAGCTAAACGTCAAGTTTTTTTCTGTATTTAATTTGACATTTCTCAAATTCAGACTAACTCAATTTCAACCATGGAAAGATACACAATCTAGCGTTGCTCGCTACAAATTCAATGGCCGTGTTATCTCACGTGGTGGCGATGTCAATTGGCCGCCAAGATCATGTGATTTGACACCGTTGGACTTCTTTCTTTGGGGTTATTGGAGAGAAAAGGTGTAGGTCGATAAGCCAGCAACAATTCAAGAGCTAAGCGATGAGATAATTCGGCACATTAACGGCATAGAACCTCAATTATGCCTCAGCGTCATCGAAAATTTGGAACATCGGAAGGATGTGTGCCGCCGAAGTCACGGCGGCCATTTGGCCGATATTTTGTTCCATATATAATTGAAACATACCAATATTATCAAAACAAAAATAAATCACAATAACTTCCTAAATAATTTGTGTGATAATCATCATCGTACCTTAAAATTTATCCACTCTTTACACATAAAAACTAGCACACAACCTGAAAAAAATATTTTTGAAACGGAATTTGTGCTATACTAGTATTTGTAGCTGTATCGGTAGCAAAGCTCGTTTGATTTTGAATAGCTAAAGAAAATTTTCTCGATTGTAGCCTTAGTTAATTTCAAAGTCATGCTACAAATATTGGCGTGTGCGTTAGGTTGGCTGCTGGTGGTTGGTGGTAATTACTTGCAATAAAAAAACTCAACTGTTAATTTATTGCATTATTGCAAGAGCCTCAGTAATTGGCCTAATTAGTAGTTGGTTAATTTTTAGGTGTTAAATTTAAACAAAAAATGTTTCATTAATTTTAGTGTATTCATACACAGTTAACAGCGGCTGAAAAATTTAAACATATTTTTAATAATTTTGTTTAAATACAGTTTAATAATTTAATTTTAAATTATTGAAATAAAAAATGTTGACAACCATTTTATTTATTTGAAGCAACTTTCAAATGCAATTAATTATTATAACTATTAAAGCATTGCTTTTGATAAATAAACTAATATTATTATGAGTTATTATTAAGAGTGATAGTATTTTGGGGTAATTATAAGGGCTGAGCACCTTACAAAGTGACACTATTTAGACGTAATAAACATCACACAAAATGTTTATAAATATTTAAATTTTTATTTATTAAGCGTAACACAAATTATCAAAATAATAATAAAAAAATTTTATTTATTATAAATTTAAATCATAAATTACCTGTAAACAAAGGGCCCCACCTCTTGTAACTTTGGTTTTTCACCCAGTAAAAAACCATCAGGATTTGTGACATTGTAAATGTAGACCTTTGTTAAACGTATCACACCAGGTCTCTGCCAATAGTGATAACTTAATGTATCATTCCACAGCCTTAAATTCTAAAAAAAAAAATGAGAATGTATTTATAAATACTTAAGATTAATGATTATATAAAGTCAAAATACAAAATGCATAATGCAATAAAAAAGTTTTCTGAATAAAGTGTTTTTATAAAAAAAATTTTGTCAGCTATACTCTTTAGGTTAAATTCCATGCCACGCGTTCTTCGCGTTAACTCGTTGTAAGGCTGAAAATCCGTAAAACACGTTCACGCTTTGTAAGCGTCTGTCAAAAAGGTAGAATCAGTGTAATTGCATATGATAAGTTCAACAGCACAAAGCATAGAATGCTTAGAGGCTTACATGGCCTAAAGTAGGTTTATTTTCTACTTTTGTATGCGTCGCAAGCGTCTTGAAAAAAACCCAGCTGTTTTTGATAGCAATCGATAAAGATGTTTGATTCCTATAATACTTTTTTCTCTTAAAAGTTCAATTTAACTTTCCATTTTTGCCAAAATTATTTTTATTTCGTAAAAAATATTTACACAACAGCTGATCAAAACAAAAAACTTGGCTTATAGAAACATTGCATGTTACTTAAATTTAGCAAAATATAAAACGCCTCAGAAGTATGAAAAGCTTACAACGCGTTAACGCATAGAACGTGTGGTATAGACTTTCAGTTTTAGTACTAAAGAAATAAGATGTGCGTACGTTAACCTATAGTGCAATAAACAGTTAAGCTGATTTATTTGTAAACAAAAAAACTTTTCTAAAGTTTTTCATGCAAAGACAAAAAGTAGTAACTTTTTTTTTAATCATTTTGTTCATGATCAAAACTAAAAAGTATGTATATACTTTTGGAATTACAAAAATCGCAATGGTGCTTTTACTCATCTGCTTGCTCAAACGTACGATTACAATCGTACAATTCCGTACAAAATAAAAGCAGAATGGCATTTTTTGAATGATTGATATATAATTTGATTTCTTGAATTACTTTTTATTTGGTTTTTCTTTGTATGCTATTTTAGTTTAAATAAACAACAATAAAAATATTACAAACTGTCTTTGAATATTTCTCAAGAATAAAAGTTATATAACATAATGAACAAATCATTTAGCAAAAAGTTTGCGAAAAGTTTTTTCTCAAAACGTTTTTGTCTCCTTTTCCATCTGTGTACGTTTAAATTAATGTTTACAATTAAAAACAATACAAAACTGAATGGCGCAAAAGTTGTCATTGTCATTATTTATGTTTTGTTTTTTCACTGCAAAAAATAAAAAGCAAACGTTTTGTTTTGGTTATTTTCGTACTCTGAATACAAATAATAAATCCATACACACCTACTCAATTTTCTTATATTTCAGAGAGCTGTTTTTTGTAAACTACGAAGAAACAACAAAAAGCAATGCTTTTGTATTGTATTGTAGAGACTAGTGCTGGCAAAATATTGAGTAGTAGGTACCGAGTACTCGATACGCGATCATTTTTTTGGGTTCTCAATACATGAAAGTAGTTAATTGATACTTTTATGGTAGTGTTATTAGAAATAAATTTATAAAAATATTTGAGAACTACGACGATAAATTTCCTCTTTTAGTATGTAAACGGAAGTATTGAGTACTAATGAGTACCCAATTGAAAAGTATTGAGTTGTATCGAGTAATTGAAAGTAGTAGAAATTACCAGCAATAGTAGAGACGCTATTACCTCGTAGAAGAGGTTGATTACTACCAACATTTTTAAAGGTAGAGAAAAAATGTTTCACCATCACTTAAAGTGGTTTTACACGGCGTGTATTTGTCTTATGACTTGTCACTTTTCCATGTGTAAATTCTAAACACGTCGTGTGAACCTTTTTAAACATAACATGTGTATTTTTCATGTGTACAATACATATGACATTTTTCATTTAGAACGTGTTCTATTTTGATGTGACAAAGCATTTGACATCCTGTAATGCCAACTTGATATTTTGCTATTTTAGGTTTTTCGTGCTACCAAAAGCACTAAAAGCTTGTCAAAAGCACTATATTTGCATCTTTGCACCAGCTGCGGTTGGCAATACAAAACTGAGTGGCGGAAAAATTATATTTTATAGGTTATGTCAGATGTAATTACACATGTACACTTGAAAGCGAAAATTATAAACCGGATGTAAAATGCCTATTTTGACAAACACATGAAATTACATATGGGTTATCAAACTGACAAGTCATATGACAAACACACGTCGTGTAAAACCACTTTTAGCTTGTGATAAATAGCAAAAAACTATTTTTTTCAGTTCAATGTTCCCAAAATTTAGTGCACTACTCCTAATTAAGTTTTTTTTGATAAAGTTATTGTATTATTTTTATATAGTTTATTTGACCTTTTTGTTAATATTAATTTAACTATTTTATTTTAAGCTTTAGGTCTTTTAATAATTTTTATTATTTTTTCTATATAAATAAAATTATTATTATATAGAAAATATAATATATAATTTTATTTATATTTTCTATATAAAAAAAATTATTTAAAGACCTAAACCTTAAAATAAAATATTTAAATTAAAGTTATTGTATTTTAGATTTACTAACTCACCTTTAATATAAAATAATCTAGCCATGGTATTGTGACTAAAAGTATTCCTAAAATTAATGTAATTATACCAATAATTATCACAGCTAGTCTATCTGTAAATAAACAAGAATACAATAAATAATTTAATGAAACTGTTTAGACATTAACGTTTGCATAGTGGCAAGGCATATTTAACAAGGTAATAGCGTAAGAGAGAGGAAATATCAGCAAAAAAAATTTTGAATTTTTATATATGGATTTTGACAGTAACATCTATTTTATTCTCTCTTAAAATACATGATTAATGTCAAGCTCCATATAAAAAAAATTAATAAATTTTCTCTTTATGCTGTCACCTGTCACCAGTGTTGTAAATAATTTTTGTTGGTATTAAAGGGGTTCATGGTTGGTGCAAAAAGGTGGACGTTTTAGACTTAATTTTTTTTTCGAAAACTCGTCAACTATTTACTTAGAATTTAAATGTAAGAAACTAAGTGGAAAAAAATGTTTTTTCGTATTTTTGATGTGAACTTATCTGGGATCTAACATTTCTTCTCTCTCCAAATATCAGGTTATAAAGCTGGATTCACCCATTATGTCCGGACAAAATATTTTTTTTTATATGTTGTTTGACATTTCTCTCAGAGAGTGAGAGAAGTGATTTTGTCCAGACAACTCTCAGCTTGATTTGGTTTAATTTTAATTTTTGTCCAGACAAAATTGAAATAATTTGCCACTAAAAAAATGTTTTTTTCAGAAAAAGCTGAATTGATTGCCACATCATATAGTGTTTTCATAGTATTATATTGTAGCATTTGTTTTGTTTGTCTTGATTGTCAATAAAGAAATATTTTTCAATTAAAAATTATTTGCCCTCAAGCTTATAATGAAAACGAAGAGAATGCATGTACGACATGAGCAATAGCTCATATAAAAATAATCATGCAAAGCAAAACATATGGACGACAATAGCTAACGCCATTGGAATGGAACGTAATCAAACGTAGTGGGGTCCATGCAATGCAAATTAACAAAGGATTCCCATCATTAAAGCGCATCTCAGGAGGAACCAATGTGTGAAAAATGCTCTTTTTTGCTTTAATATTTCTTTTACTGGAAATTCTCTATTGCATTTTTTCATTTTAACAGCCATTAATAGAAGCAATTTTCTTTTATAATCTATGTCTTAATAAGCAAAATGTTAAAATAATAAAAATTATGCGATTTCACACCAAGATTTTATTTTTATTTACTTGCTGCTTTGTTGCCACGTTGTAAAATTAATATGACTTGTTTACTTATGTACTCATATGGCAGCTATGTTAGTCCGGACAAATTTCTCGAAATAGGTGAATCGTGCTGTACAAAATTGTCAGAAAAAAAAATTTTTTCGCACAAAAATTTTGTCCATACAAAGTGGGTGAATTCAGCTTAATTCTCAAAAGCGGCAAAATGGGAAGATTCCACTTTTACCTTTTCACCAAATATTTGCAATAATGTGTTTTTCGCTTATAATATAATATAACATGATAGTTGTTATATATATTTTTTAGGGTGATCCCCTTGTACCTACCGTACATTTAACCAACAACAAAATACAAGTGGTTGTTGTGTTTGCTGTCGCGGCGATGTCAACTTATATAGATTCACCTTGATATTATAACTACCAAGGCGAATTAAATACTGGGATATCAGTTTTACCTAGTATTAATTCGCCTTGATGACTAATCTAGTAAGAGAACATAAATATCTATTTAAAATAAATATCTGACCGGATTGAAAATGAAGTGAGACGTCAGCATAAGTTGTGTATTAGTCAGTAGGATAACAGGCAGATACAATGTAGAAGCCATGGGGTAACTCAAAATTAAGGTTAGCAATTATGTAGACGTAGTGGTGACAAAGAACTATAACAAACACAAACAAATAGAAAGGATTGGTAGCGCTGTTGTTGAGTTGAAAATATAAAAATATATCCTTCACTGCTTAAAAGATTTTATAAATGATTCTTAAAAATTGCTGACCACTAAGGTCAGCGATTTCTCCCCCTACATGAATTATACTCGGATGTAATTAAAAATATTATTTTGAATTTAAAATTACTCATCAGGATTTTTAATATAACTGAGGTCAAGGTTTAATCGCCGAAATACTTACAGTAAGGAGATTTAAATTTCCCACAGACATCATTGCGAAAATAGTAAAAGAGACCTCAAAATTTAAAGATCCGTTGAAATCGTATACTTGACCTATACTACTTATGGTAAAGTATAAAACTATTGCACATTACATGTAATTGGAACTAAAATTGTTCAATTAGAATTTTTTAAAAGCATATCCCATATCTAAACGGAGATATTAAGGTACCTACTCACAATTTAAATTCACTCAATAGTTTTTACGTGATGCGAAGACAGACAGATATAAATTAAAAAAATTGGGGTTTTGTAGTCTCTTTCGATTACTATCTGCACTAGCATCAAAGATTTTAAAAAATATTTTATGTTCAAAAATGGTCCCGTTACAGTTTTATTATATGTATAGACTAGCTGTGCCCGCCACGTCGTGGGCCTCCTGACAATATTTTGCTCCATTTTGCTTTGAAAGTATTCCACACCAATTGTAAGACTCTTACTTTTATAGTGCTTCAGTTATGACTCATGACATATTTACTTTATATAAAGAATGTATAAAATTCTAAAAGTTATAAAAAATTCTAAAAATTATTGTCTAGCTCTGTAAGAGGTGTTTTATACATTGTAATTCTACAAAGTAAAACTATAAATTTTATTCAATTGGCGCCATCTGTTGCGTAATTTCGTTTGAAATATCCCACTTTCAAAAATAAAAGGTGCGAAACCATGTTTAAAATATCCCAGTTTTAAACCGAAAATTTCAGTAGCTTTAAACCGGAAATTGCGCACTTTTACTGCTTTTTCTCCACTTTTTCTTGGAAAATGAGAAATTTTTGCGGATGCCAAGGTACCTCCTAACAAAATTTTTTTTTAAATTCCATCCTGTAGTTTTTACGTGATGTGAACGCAAAAGAAAAGCAGACAGACGGAAATGTGTTACTATATTATTATATGTATGTATAGATACTATTAGTAGTGTCTCTTATTGTTGTCAGTTACAACTTTTAAAATTTAAAACTGAAGAGCAGTAAACACATTACCGCAAAGCTAAAAAATGATTAAGATGTTTAATTTCGATACGGAAATAAAAAAGTGTAATTGAATACAACTCGAAGACGTATGCATAAGAAATTTGTTTAATTTCTTTAAGTTGACATTGAATTTGATCACGTAGCATGAAATGATCACAACGTGTGACGTTTGCAAGTGTTGATAGCTACTCTAAACTAAAGGTTTAATTTAGTCAGTTTATCTGCCTAATAACCCACCATTTAAGCAGAGTTTTACAGAATTATTTGTAGCCGCATAATTTGTAAAAAATATAAATGATTTTTTACATGTTTGACGTTTGAAAAGATCCATATGATTAAAATTTTCAAAATACAAATTTTCATTTTTATTGTACAAAAAATTAAATTTTTTATTTGTATTAAAACAGGATCCCATATTCATTTAAACTCTGGTTATTTTAAAAAATAAATCATTTTTATTTGAAAATATTTTTTTTAATTTCATTTCATGGTAATTTTAATTCCATTTCTTTTATTTTTATTTTTGATCCACTTTTATATTGCGTGCTCTTTTTATAACTTTTTTTTCTTGTTAAAATTATTTATAATACCCGCCTTAGGTTTTTCACTGTTCGTTATTTTTACTGTTTAAAAACCTTTTAATTCTTTAAAAGTTCAAAACATTAAATTCAATTTTAAGATCAGCAGTTTATTTCAGTGTTCAAAAATGTTATTGTTCAAAAATAATTTTGCCGTTCTCAGCAAAAAGCAATGTAAAAGAAAAATAAAACATTTCATAAGAACTTTAATAATAAACAAATTAAAAATTATAATACAGTCGAATTGGTTTTTTATTACAATAAATGAACTAATAATCACTAACTTATTAAATACTAGCTGTGCCCGCCACTTCGTCAGCGTCCCTACAATATTTTGTTCGATTTT
Source organism: Phasia obesa (assembly GCA_949628195.1). Classification (NCBI taxonomy): domain Eukaryota; kingdom Metazoa; phylum Arthropoda; class Insecta; order Diptera; family Tachinidae; genus Phasia; species Phasia obesa. The sequence goes on along the minus strand of OX451217.1, from coordinate 63,251,677 downwards.
ACTTTGAAAACAATCCACACCAAAGGCCCTTACTTTTTTAGTGCTTCAGTTATGCTTTATGTATTTACTTTATATAAAAGGTCTCATCCCTACTAAAATATCCGCATATCGGTAAAATCGGCGTACTTTCACTGCTCTTTCTCCACTTTCTCATGAAAATAAGATATTTTTGCGGGAAAAATGGTTAGAAAATTTAGAAAAAATATGTTTTCTAAATTTTTGGCTAAACTTTACTTTTATTTTTAACGTGATATACTTTTTATACCCTTCAGGGTATATTAGATATACCCTTTCCAGGGCAGGTGGAAAGGGAATATCTTAGTTTGTCATTCCGTGTGTAATTTCTAGAATATTCATTTCCGACCCCATAAAGTATATATATTCTGGATCCTTATACACGGAGAAGTTGATTAAGCGATGTCCGTCTGTCCGTGTTCGTGTTGTAATGTCATTTGCCAAGGAACCAGAAGAGATACAAAAAATTTAAGCACACCAATCTGTCAGGTTTCGAAAATTTTATTGTATTTGCAATTCAGAACATGGATGGCAACAGGATCATTCCTTTGGAGGCTGCGGGCCAAAAACCACGCCCACCTATATTTTTTCACGTTTTTTAAAATTTTTCGGCTTTAATGATTCTGTTTTGCCTTTTTTTGTTAAATAAATAGACTGCGACAGATAGATCGCAAGGAGTGCATACAGATCTCGGGTTATTGATTCCCCGTTTGTTTTTACATTGGTAGGGTTTTTCTGCTTTGAATTGTATTAGAGACCTTAATAGAAAGCAATACACATAGAGGTAGCCAATGGACCCACAGGGTACCCACTGGTAAATAGGAGCAGTTAAAAGTCACAATATGAGGAATTTTTTTTTTAAGGATTTCTTTTTGCTTAGATTGCAGAAAAATTCAAAATTTAACAAAAAAATTTCAATAAAATTTTTAAAACAATTTTTTTTTTCAAAAATTTATACATAAAAATTTACAAAACATTTTCAAAAAGATATTTTACAAAAAAATATTCGAAAAAAAATTTTTTTAAAAATTTTCCAAAATATTTTCGAATAAAATTTTACAAACAATTTTTAAAAAAATATTTTTACCAAAAATTTTTACAAACAATTTTCTTAAAATTTAAACAAAAATTTCAGTATTTCTTTAAAAATGAAAATCATGACTGTAACATAGCATTTATTTAATATTAAGAATATAGATACATATGTATGTATGTATATAGAATGACATATTTTTTTAAATGCGTTTAATTTTTAAATAGATGATATCTCTGTTTTAAAACCTAGGTGCATAGACATCATCAGAATACCGACTACAAACTGTCAAAACTAAAATACACACGTTTATAGGTAAACGATTATTTTGAAGCCAGCAAAGCTACATGGCTACACGACCACCGTTGTAGCTGTCGTCAACTTAGGCTATTTTATTCAACAAAAGAAAATGTCACAAAATTGTAAATTACAGATTCATATACAAACAAAAAGTTTTGGAGGAAATATTTATAATTTTTTGAAAAAGTTATTTAATTTTATAAAAGCAAAATAAGTATTTCTACAACAATGTTGATGTAGCTCTGGTTTTCAATCATTAAGTAGCTGACAACACGGCGACAATTGTAGCCAACGGAATTTGTTTTCATTTGTCTTCTATTTCTTTAAAGCATGAATAATGAATTTTTCTCATACGACTTAATTTAAGTAAAGAGTCAAGAATATGGATAATGCTGTACATGTCTGTATAAATAAAATCACCGTGGTGAATGGTATGACTTTTACTTGTTTATTATCAAATTATTATTTTAAGATCAGACCAGCAGTGCCCACAAACGTTGTGTGCGTCCTAACAATATTTGGTTCGATTACACTTTGAAAGTAATTTACACCAAAATTTAAGACTCTTACGTATTTACTTTATATAAAGGTACCCATCCCTAGAAAAAATTTTAAAAATTATTGTAAAACTCTGTAAAAGTTGTTTAAAATATTTTAATAGCAATGTAATTCACAAAGTAAAAATACAAATCAAATACAAATATTATTCAATTGGCTATTTGGCAGTAAGTCTTTTTAGTCATTATTTTAAAACAGCGCCATCTGTTGCGCAATCATGCTTAAAATTTCCCGCTTTCAATTCATATTTTGCCATTCTTTTAAAACATCGCTATTTATTGCTCAACCGTGCTTAAATTATCCCACTTTCCATTCATTTTGTGATTATTTTAAAACAGCGTCATCTGTTGCGCAAATGTGTTTAAAATATACCGCTTTCAAAAATAAAAGATGTCTTAAGGTATGCAGTACCTTTAAATTGGTAAAAATTTGGCGTACTTTCACTGCTTTTTCTCCACTTTCTCTTGGAAATAAGATAGATTTGTATCTTATATTGGAAACTGGATACTAAGGTACCTCCACACCAATTTTTATTAAAATCCATCCAGTAGTTTTTACGTGATGCGAACACAAAAAAATAGACAGACAGGAAATGAGTTACTATTTTATTATAACGGGTGATTTTTATAGAGGTATAGAACTTTAAGTTAGCATTACTTTTTAAGATGACGGCAATTCATCATCAATAGACTCACGCCTGAACAACGCTTGCAAATAGTGCAAAAACGAGATTACCGTTGTTCCCGATTTTCATAAGCGAATATAGTTTAGCGATGAAGCGCACTTCTGGTTAAATGGCTACGTCAATAAACAAAACTTCCGCATTTGGAGTGAAGGTAATCCTCAAGTATATGTCGAAAGACCGTTACATCCAGAAAAAGTGACTGTTTGGTGCGCTTTATGGGCTGGTGGAATCATTGGTCCGTACTTTTTCAAAAACGATGGTGGCCAGAACGTTACAATCAATGGTGATCGGTATAGAGCCATGATTACTAACTTTTTCATTCCTGAATTGAATAACCATGATGTACAGGAGATGTGGTTTGAACAAGACGGCGCAACATGTCACACAGCTCGTGCCACAATAGATTTATTGAAAGACAAGTTTGGTGACCGCCTAATTTCACGTTTTGGTCCTGTGAATTGGCCAATAGTTTCAGCATTTTCCACAATTAATGGTTGTGAACAACCTATTCACAAGAGATACTATGACCGCCAGATTACAATTTAATTCAACAATATTTTAAAGGCATTTCTTCCAAAACAATAAATACAAAAAATTGTTTTTCCGCTCACATAATTAGAACCTCTTTGCTCATGTTAAATTTTTGCAAGTAGTCGCATTATATTTATACATTTAACTGTATATCGTCACCTAAAATTTTTAAAGAACATAGGTAGTTTGACCTTTTTATTGGTTGTGTTAAACTCGCTATTGCACAGTGGTTTAAATTTAGATTTAATTTAATTTGGAAATAATTCGGTAACAAATAAACCGTTTAAGATTTCTTAATGAAATGAGAGGCAAAGCCCCAAACTTGGGTACTTCGGGCATGCAAATTTTTTCAAATGTCGTAAAAAGTTTATTTATAACTCAAATGTTAAGATTTTTTAACTTTGATAGTCCTTAAAAATATCTATTTTGGAAGAAAATTGGATAACAAATATTTTTTTACTTTTCGGTCAACATTTTCTTAGTGTTTTTGATGTTGTGGACTCATTTATGATCGCATTATTATTTTAATTTATTGGCTATACTACACAAATTTAATTGGGAAAATGTTAAAACAACAGTTTTGTCGGGATTTTTCCCAATAAGGTGGAATGGTTTTTTGCTTATATAAAATAAACTTACCTCGGGACTAGGAAATGCGAATAAAGGGAAAATGGGGTCATAAATTGTAACGGTTCTCCCTCCAGCCCTATCCGAACTTAGCCAATTTTGAAACAAAATTTATTATTTATTGTATCGATTGAAAAGTAGTAGAAATATTATTAACCCTATATACTTCAAGACGAATTTGACAGATTCGTGGTTAACAAAGGTAGGGAACCTATTTTGTAAAAACCCCAATTTTTTGGATCATATCTTTCCCGTTTTAGGAATTTATGTATTTTATTGCCACTTGATTATAAGCTGTCTTATTTTTTAGGCATATCGCAGTCCGTTAATTTGTCGTAAATTTCCCGGTGTTATATGTATAACACCTTTGAGAAATACAGCGCGAAAAAAATTGTTGGAAATATTATTCTAGAAGTCATACAATTTTCTATGACAAAAATTTTGTTGCGTAAAAAATATTTATTTAAGCTGTAGGTGTTCTACAAACCTTATCTAATAATATTTTTTTTTTAATTTTCTATAAAAAAAATGCAAAATAAACATTTTATATTTTCTATAAGCACATTTTTAGATTTATTCTTAAGGAGTATCTAAATTTAAAAACAAAATCTTAAAATTTGGTATAGTACTGTACCAAACACAGGTTGTATTAATATTAAAAATAAATTTAGTAGTTCTGTCTTTCTGTACGAAAGTATTGGCAGGATTGCAGGAGGCGAAAAGCCATTTGAATTTGAAAAATTATAAGCAAAAAGAGAAAACCATGGTTATGGTGCGGTCACAGAAACCATATTATGTTCTCTGTAAGTTAGTTGTTTGTAACATTACTTTGGTCCCGGTAAAAAAGTTTTGTTTAAAATTTTATCATTAAATGGTTACTACGTACAAAAAATTCAACATAGTTGGATTTAACTATTTAATGATTAATCCACAACCAACGTTTTTTTGTAGGGAACCAAAAGATTTTTAAAAATAAAAATTATTTGTTTGTTTATGTCATCGGAGTTTATTGGTTTGTGATTTAAAAAATAATAAAAAATGTATAAACAATTGTTTCGGGAATTAAACTTAAAATTAAATATTTAATTATTTCTTTTTCGCTGTTGAATTGAGTGCGTGGCAACCATCTTCTCTGGATACCCGCAATTCGAGTACTCTCGGTGTGAGACTGTAATTTTTTTTTTAACTTTTAGATCAGAAAAATTAATAAAACCTCAAAATAAACAGGAATAATATTCCAGATGATGAAACGTTCGCATATGCAAAATGAAATTGGTCGGTGATGTAATTTACCAGCTGAAGAAGCTGATGAAAATACAAACTCAACCGTTGAGACCGGCGTGGATGTTGTTCCCAATCACAGTTTACAAGAATGCTTACGGAGACAGGAAAGTTTTTGTACTTGAAAGACTACATGAAAAAGGTGTTGGCTGAATTGGAAAAGAAATCCCCCGAAATTGATGTCTTCAAGAACAATTCTTTACTGGTAAATCCATGACTGCAATGGTATGGGCCATGTGCGAATAATGCGTTAAATCGATGGCCAAAGTGTTCCCTCCCTTATATCCTTGAAACACGGTTTGGAAGAAGAAAAATGCTAATTAATTTTTTGTATCTATGTATAAATAAAATCACCTGTTTTTTATTAAAAATCATAAATAAAAAATAACAAATAATTTTTTATTGTAAAATGTCAAAAAAACTGGCATATCCATTTTATATGACATTTCATATTTTTTAACCATACTATAATCGTTAATTTAACCATAATATTATAATTTTTAACAATAATATGGTTTCACTACAACCATAATATATGGCTCTTAGATTATGGTTACCTCAACCATGTTTTTTCTTTGCGTGTAGTAAACAGTAAATTAATTATTCCAAAAAATTAAAACCCCACGACTAAAATTAAAATTTTTTAACATTATCAACAAGAATCGAAAGTCCAAGTTAAGTTTATTTTTTTCACAAGAAGAAAAATAACATTATTAGTGTTTACTCGCCAGAGTAAAATTCGATTAAATAGTTGCATTTGATTGGTTTCGAGCTTACGACAAGAGCTTTTGCTTTGATACTTCTGCTAACTCAACAACTAATAAATAATTGCACTTCATTAATATTAGTGACGGTTTTATTTTTCGATATGGCTAATAAGCATTTAGGACACGATGAAACATACTTGAAAATACAGATGATTGAAAGCAGACAGACAGACACACAGACTGTGTAACGTGACTCCACCAACATGTTGGAGTTAACAAATTATATTTGTTAGACTGTTTTTTACATAAATAAATTTAAGTAAAAATGAGCAAATAAAATATATATACAAACCATTAATCATTAAAAAGTATGATGTAGTTATTGAAGAATTGCAACGTTTGAAAAAGAAAGAAAGAATCCGAATGGAATAAACAGACAATTTATGTTAGGTTCGGTGAGGAAGACATCTAAGCACGGTTGCCAGATTTGGGGATTTTCCCCTAGATTTAGGGGAGAATTTGGGGGTTAACATTTGTTAGGGGAAAAAATTGGGGGTTAAAAAAAATTTGGGGTGTTTTTTGGGGGATTTTTTATATTTTACCAGATGCTTATTTGGTCTCCTCCTATTTTTTTGCAACCAATAAATTGAAAATATGTAACAAACAACTTTCTGATAGGTTCGTATTAGAAAGATGGTTTTTTAAATTCGTACATAAGTAACGACCCAGTGGTAAAATTAAAAAGGTCTTCTCAAAAGATCTAAGCATAAGGCATGCTTAGATCCTTTTGTATGACAAATACATAATTTTCTATTTTTAGATTTCTTATTTATAAAACACAAAAGTTCATTGATTGCCTTTATCTACATCATTGCTGCTTGAAATTCAGATTCTTCGATAGACTGATTGGCAGTGCGAATGTCTATCAGCCTAGAGGTTGATGGTTCGGATCACAATAATTTTAATATTTCAATTAAAAATAATTTTAAATTAGAAAATTTTTCTTTTAGTTTTTGCTACAAAAAACTTCTAAGAGACATTAAATGAAAGGCCTTCTAGCAGACAATTTTCGGAAGACCTTCTGGAACGCTTGTCGGCAGAAGGGACAGTGGAAGGTCTGCTCCGCAATGAAAACCTGTGTAAAAGAGACATGAAAATGGAATGCGAACGGAGTGCAAACAGAGGGCCTTGTGCCTCCAAAGGAAGGAGTAACGAGGCCTTCTAGAAGGCCACTGGGTATATTTGTATACACATACATATGTATGTTTTTAATACATACAATGTATGTACTTTAGTAAAAAGAAAACTTAAACCCCTTTTTGTTTTGTTTTAGCGGATTTTTGTTAAAATTGGGATTAATTTAGGCGATTTTTTCATTTAATAAATTTGGATTTTATTCTTTGAAAATTACAGAAAAAAATTTATTTATGTAATCAAGAAAAGTTATTTTAGGGGATTTTTTACAAAAGCTTGATTTTAGGGGTTTTTTTATTTGCTTTTAGCGGAGAGAGAAAAAAAATCTGGCAACTGTGGATCTAAGTGGTTTTTCCATGGATATAGGAGGAATAAAACGAACTCAAGCCTTACATCAAAATTTATTTGTATCAACATTTTTTCTTTTTAAAATAACCGAAATTTCGCAATAGCGCTTATTTCCATAATTTGGATATATAGGTTTAACTGTGTTGGTTAAATGACCAACAATGTGTTCCGTATACATGAAAATGTAATCTTAAAAAAACTCCCCTTATAAGTTAAATAAAAACTCTTTAAACAGACTAAAGCATTAAACACATAGACGACAGCAGGATACCGACTACAACCTGTCAAACTTAAAATACACACGTTTATATGACGACGATTATTTTGACAACATCATAGCTACATGGCTACACGAACACCGTTGTGGCTGTAGCTATCTTAGGCTAATTTCTATTTTTGTTTGCGACAGAAGAAAATTTCACAAAATTACCCAACATACCAAATGGCTTGTGAAAAATATTTTAAAAAGCTTATAAATATAAGTCTTATGTTTGAGAAAGTTCTTCGAATTTATTGAAAAATGATATCGTTACATTTGTAGAAAACTCAAAACGGAACCCTTATGAAAATATTATATGTCCATGATTAATAAAAGCTTATATATGTAATTGTAGAATAGTCTTACAGAAACAATATTTTATTAATTTTGGTATAGAAAAGCTTATTCGTCTCAATATTTTTATAATCTTCTTTACATAATTGTAGACTTATATTCGCAAATAATGTATATTTGTATGTATATGTAATTTGTAGCTAATTTCCACAATAATGTTCACCTAAAGAAATATGAAGAGCAATGGAGGAAATGAGAGAATGCATAGCTTGCTCATAGATACTCACTGTTAATCACATTTTGTAAGATTGCCCCAGAAGCACCACAAATGAGACGCTTTAAGAGATCCTATACTGCAATAACAAGAACACTTAGTAGATCTGCCAACGAAATTTATACTATTAATTTGTGGTGTAGTGGCCTAATACCCATTGTCGTCTTCAACATAATTCCGTAGCTAACTACACTACACTATGTGTTTAAAGCAAAGGCCCCCAACTAAAAAAAGTGGTTAAAATAAAAATGCATTGGTTTGCGAAATACTTAGCAAAGTGACACAAAACTACCTTGTTGAAAGCTGGTATGCCACAGATTTAAATTTGTGAGATTCTCGTTGAGATTGTAAATGTGCTCACAGACTCTTAGGGGTTTGCGTGGGGGCTCGTGGTTTAAAGCTTAATAACGAAGAGATGGATATTTAAAGCAAACTAAATTTTCACGGTAAAATCTGTAAAATAGTTACTCATATTTATTCCAATATAAATAAACTGTTTAACATCTTCATAAATGTCTGACATATAACGTGCGAACTGTTGCAACATGCTAAGTTGCAACAACAAATAATTTTAATGTACTCGCATGCTCATAAAGATTTAAAAATTTCGTTATTAATTTGTACTTTTAACTGCTGCGACATAAATTTAAGCCATCAACTTAAAACAATCAGCCAGTCAGTCATCATGGCTGAACACAGACACTTGGTTAAATCCAAGTGCCCGCCCGTGATTACTTGTAAGACAGTCAAACTCTTTGTTTTTCCAACATGCAATAAGAGCAGACAGTCAAAGGCAGCAACTGCGCTAGTTGTTTGTAAAAAAATGTGAAATGGACGTACTTGATTTTAAAGACAGTTGGGGAGCAAAACATTGCTTCCCTTGGCCTTGAAGAAGGTTTTGTTTATTTTTTGTTTGATCTTTCTGCATAAAACAACTTTCTCTCTTATTGTGGCAATAAATTTCAACACTTGAGATACGAAATTAAACAATCTTCATCAACACAACTGCAGTTCAGGGTCAAGGTTAAAATCAAAATATGTTTTTTTTTATTAAATTAGCATATGAATTTATAGAATATTAAATTGGTAGATTCTGTAATAACTTTTTCTGTAGTAAGAGAGGTCCAAATTTGGTAAAAATTTGATAAATGAACTTAACATAATTTATTTTGGTTTATTATTTATTATTTAATTATTTATTCATGTGCACGCCGCGGCTGTGTTCGCAGTAGCTTATTCCGTCAGTATAGTTTTTAAAGTCTTTGTTGGCGGTTTCTTGCCAAATCCTACGAATGATTCGGATGATATTAGCCTTAAGCGTGTAGATCGTTTCTGAATTATTCGTATACGATCATATAGATGTTGAGTTTTAACAAACAAATGTGCCTAAAATAATAATCTTATGATCTTAATTTACAAAAAGTTGTCCTGCCATTAAAACAGTTTTTGTTTAAATAACTACTAAAACAGGAACATTTTTGGATATCGGTGTTTTTAACCGACTTCAAAAAAGAAGGAGGTTATCTATTCGTCTAAATGTTCCTTTTTTATGTATGTAACCGCAGAACTCAGCCATTTCTGAAACGATTTTAAATTATTTTTCTCTATTTGAAAGGTTATGCTTTCAGGTTGGTCACATTATAAAATCAGTTCATTAAATTAAAAATTAAAGGGTGTCCCCATACAACATACATATTTTTTACGTGTATTAAGAACCGTAAAGGGCACCAAATTAAAATTTTAAAAAATTGCATGTTGCTATAGCTCCCAACAGCAGAAATTAATAAAAAAATAAATTTAAAATTTAAAGGGTGGCCCCATAGGTGACGTAATTTGACCTATTTGAGCCTATCTTTTGAACCGTTATAGACAAAACCTTGAAAATTTGACAGAATGTCTATTACTATGACCGTTATAATAAAATGTATAAATATTCAAAATTTTAAAGGGTGCTCCAATAGTTCACTTTATTTGATGTATATGGCCATACTTTTAAACAGTTGTACACAGACCGCTGAAATTTACAAAGAACCTGTATTGCTAAGTCCGCTATAACAAAAAGTATAAAATTTGAATTTGGAAATAAAAGGGTGTCCCAATAGTTAATGTAATTCTATGTAAGTGGCCAAACTTTTGAACTGTGACAGACAGCTGAAATTGCAAAGTCCACTATAGCAAGTATACAATTTTAATTTAGAAACTAAAGGGTGTCCCCATAAATTATGTAATTTGGTCTATATAGCCCTATCTTTTGAACCGTTAAACACAAGCACTTGAAATTTAGGCAGAATATCAACTACTTTCTCTGGTATGATATCAAGTATAAATATTTGGAATTATAATGTAAAGGGTGTCCCAATAGTTAATGTAATTTGATATATATGGTTAAACTTTTTAACCGTTATATACAGATAGTTGAAACTTACAAAGAATCTTTGTGGCCAAGTCCTCCATAACAACAGGTCTTTAATTTAAAATTGTAAATGAAAGGGTGTCCCAATAGGTGATGTAATTTGATATTGAATGGTGTCCCCATAAAAGGATGTTGGTGAAAATAACTTAAATTTTGAATAGTAATAGGTAGATGCTTGACATTCACATAGTCTTTACTTTTTTCCGCTAATTTTGGCGCATATATTATTTGGTTTAAATATAATTCTTACAGATTACTTCTTATATTATTATTTTATAATTGGTGCCCTTCTAACTGTTTTGAAGTCGGTTTTTTTTGCAAAAATTATTATGCAACATTGTCATATCTCCAAAAAATTAAAACTTCGAAGTTATTGAGGAAAAAGTATTCTTAATACCCTCAGTATCAGTAAATATAAATTCAGAATTATAACTCAAACTTAACTTATTTTTTTGGGGGGTTTTGGTAACACTAGTAGGTTATGTTGCCAGGGAATATCAACATATAGGAGCTTTCTTCCGAAAATCCAGCCGAACTGTAACTAGACTCACCAGAGTCCACTTCTAGAGTATTATTGGTCTCCATCAGTATCAATCTTAGTTATTTTTACTGGTACTGGACCACGTTAAAAAAGTGAAGTAATAATCCTCACTTGTGACTTTTCATTTTTTACTCCTCCACTCTCTCTCCACCAATTGTGTCGGTCTTATTATATTGTTTTGTGATTCTTAGGTTATACACGATACCTAAAACGATTACACGTGGCTGATAAATGCAACCACCAATAACAGTACCGCTATTCGAGGAAGCCAATCAGCCAGTGCGAGAGTGAGGCGCAAACCGCACAAAGGCCTGACAACTTTAAACCTGATTGGCTTTAAGCGATAACGACAATGACGCACGTACGTTGTTCCTTAACCCAGAGCTACTTTACGAATGAAACTTATTTAAACACAAATTTTATCAACTCATACACTGATAGAAAAACCAAATTACATAGGCATTATAATTTTACATCGTTACTATTTATGATAAGTATTATCGTTCTTCAAAAAATTAAATAAAAGTTTGTAAGTATCAGTATGTACAAGTTTTAATAAAAACCCCCTCATGTTACTATTAGAGTTTCCTATGTCAAATAGAAAAGGTGTCACTTATTTCTATATGAAGGATAATGACTGAACGAGAGAACCTGGCTCTACTCTCCGACAAAGATATAACTTAAAAACACAAGTTATTCGATGATACGAACTCCCATAGTTCATGACAATAATATTTCAGTTTGTATATATATAAAGGGTGTTTAAATTTTAAGGGCCGATGTTGATTTTAGATAAAACACACATTATTTATTGGTATGGTTCAATTATGTATGGCCAAATAACCGCCGCGACATCGGAGGCACAAATCAATCCGATGCTCCAAATTTTCGATGACTCAGAGGCATAATATATCTAAATTATTTTTTTATAATTATTAATTGATAATTTACAAACTTTGGTCCAAAAACGATTAATAAATGAAAATTTAATGCAGCCCTGAATTAGTAAAAAATAAGTTTTTCATAACAAAACGTTAAATCTGACATCGTTTAATGTGAAGAAAATATAACGGACAATTTAAAAATATCTAAAATCCGTTTATTTAAAATGCATAATGATTTTTTCTATTCTGAAATGAATGGGTCTGCGTAGGAGTTACTTTCGCATAAAAAACGAATTTTCTTTGTAATGCATTGTGCGATTCACTGGCCAATCGACCACAAATGGATGAGCTCTTAATAAAAAGCGTGTTGTGCACGAAAACGTGTGGATATCGGGAACTAGTTCCCTAATCTCATCAGAGCACATTCCATTGTAGTAGCGATGAAACAGCGAAACACATCCCCATTGCATCGATGTTCAAGAGAGTCAATAGAGTCGGATACCCTACTGTCACCTATGAGCTTCTTTGCCCTCTCCTGTACGTGGTCGAGTAGTTCCAAAACAGACTTTGGAGCACCGGCTCATACATGAGAGTTGTATTCCATTTTTGGCCGGATGTAAGTGGTATAAACGGTAAGGAGATCAGATGAGGTGAAGTATGTTTTACACCGTTTGAGAAAACCGAGACATTTGAAGACTTCTTTTTAGACTTGAAAAATGTGCTTAGTCCATCGAACGTCACACTGGATTTTCATGCCAAGAACATCAAGAGCTTCTGATTCCTTAATACTTATACCTCCCATAATTACAGATGTAGCACCATTTTCGGCCGAACGCCGCACAGTGGTCAATTTCGCGAGATAGCGGTCAAAACTCTATAACTTTTGACCGGATTTGTATTTTTTTACGCAATTTGTTTTATTCAATAGGAGGGACTTTAAGCTTCAATTTGCGTGTTCAAACGTAAAAATCGACTGATAGGAACGTAAGTAATGTGGAGTTAAAAATGCATTTTAATTTTTTGTTGAGTTTCCATGTAAAAGTTGAATATTTTGATATTTTAAATAGGTATTTTTTTATAATTTCTTATTTTCTTCAATCGTATTTTACAATCAATACTTATTTATTATTCCTAAACTTAATTTTGGTCAGAAAATGCAAACATTTGTCCCCTGACATTTATTTAGTCTCAATATTCACAGGGGCCAAAGGTTGGTTTTTTTGGAAGAAAGCTAATTCTTGTGAGGATTAAAATATCAATACCATTTGGATATATTATATACAGAACACAACATCGATAAAATTTTAAGTAAACTTTTACTATTGATTTAAAGTGCACATATATTTTATTTAAATGTATTAATAAAAATTTATACTAAAATTAGAAACAAATTATAATCTTTAAACTAGTATTAATTAAACAATATTAGTAAAAATTTCTTCCAAATAGCTTTGATTTTCATTTTGCGGTAGTTGTTTAGCTTCTTCATCTAACTCTAATGAGGTTGATTTCCATTTTTGTCGAATACTGGACATATATGGGTCTGATGTGCACAACAAAATATTAATAAGATCTTCATTAGTACAATATCTGGAAATTTTTCTTGTATTGTGCTCGCGAAAGAATCTGTAGTCTTTGTTCTTTTTTTCTTGCGCTTCTTCCAATTTTGAATTATTTGTTCCCCATGGAACAACATTTTGTGAACTGTGGTTGGCATATGTCTCCAAGAATATTTTTGGTTATAAAGGGTTGCTGTCTCATTAGCATACTGACAAAATTTTTTGCTACATGCTATAACTTCTAATATGATTTGGAATCGTCGTATTAAATCATAATCTACTCCAGTTATAGAAGCTGCAGTTTCTGGATCGGAAAAAAATCTCCTTGCTGTGTTTCCATCATTAGAATTTCCTTCTCCTTGCTTTGGCTGGTCAATTATAAGGCCTATCTCACGGTATTTTTCTTGAATATCTCTTTTTTTTTGCTTTCTTTTTTCCAAATTTTCTTTGTTGTTTCTCACTGTTTCGCCTAACGGGCCGAATTCCAAATCGTATCCCAATTTAAGAATATGCTCCATAAAACGAATTCTAGCATGAAGAGGTGACATTCCAAATTCATATGCTTCATTAAAACTATCGTCTTGTGTTGGTGTTTGGCTCAATTGACTTGATGTTTTTTGGCATATGGTGCAGCTTGATGAAGACTTTGTTTCGGTTAAAGCTTGTGCAACTTTTCCATCGATCATTGTAAGTGACATTTTAAAGTTAACTTCGATGCATTGGTCATTAAATTCAAATATCACTGGTTCCAGTTCTTTAATTTCATCTGTTATTTTGCCAACTTCTTCAGTTATGACATCTTTAGTTTCTTTTTTGTAAGCAAACTTTATTGGTCTACAAAATTTTGTTGACGAGGGAATTTCATTCTTCCATACATCTATCTCTACAGCTCTACTAGTTGACGGCTCTGAACCAATATAAGTTTTTGTTAAACGTAATGGAACGAAAGAAATCATGAATAAATTGGCATCTGATGAATTTTCCGCATTACATTGTTTGCATTGTTTCTGGCCAAAGGACCCACCACATCCCCATTTAGAAATTAAAGTCATGCTGCAATTTTTAAACTTCTTTAAATAGTCAGCATCAAATGTCTTTAATAATCGTTCTGCAGTGTGTTCAAGAAGATCCTGCAATTTTATTTCTGCTGAACTTGAAGTTACACTAATAGCAATTGGTGAAGGTAAGCAATCTTTTTTGGCAGAAACTATATCTCGATATGATGGAAAAATTCCACAATTTTTTTCATTGGTTCGCTTCCGCAATTCTGTATATTAGTTTTTAGTCATTTTCAAATCCAAAAATAGTGCAAATGCTTCTTCTGGAGTAAATTTATTTTCTTCAGTTGGTGTCGGCATACTTTCTAAAATCCTTTTTCTGAATCCTTTATGATGCTACAAGAAACTTCTTCATTGATATGTTTAAGCTTGCGTCTTCGTGATCTTTCACTACAATTATCAATTGGCTTTGATGGTCGACCACCTTTTCCAGTTTCCGTGGTAGTTTCTGACTTACTTATTTTAAAAATAAGTTTATTTCTTAGCCATTCTTGGTTGCGTGAGTAAAACAATTTCTTGTTTCTGGAACATTGATTGTACCGTTTTCTTAAAGTATTTAAAAAGTTTTTTATTTTTAAGTTATGAATTTTAATTTCTTGTTTGTCGCATATTTTAAAGAATGGATTATTCATTATATGTAAAATAATGTCTTTTTCATCTTTCCGTTCAAAATATATATCAGATAGAACACTATAACTGAATTTAGCCATTGTTTCAACATGATCTTTTTTACCTCTTTGAAACATAATATAACAGGTACTTGGTTTTACCAGTTATTTCCATTGGTTTTAAATTTATTTGCAATTTTCAGGTATTTAAGTTGTGTAATATTAGATGGCAATAAAATCATTTTTTACCTTTTCCAAATGAATTGCTAGATACCACATAATTTGAGAGTTAACAGGTACTGGTAATAATATAATAGGTACTTGGTTTTACCAGTTATTTCCATTGATTTTAAATTTATTTGCAATTTTCAGGTATTTAAGTTATGTAATATTAGATGGCAATAAAATCATTGTTTACCTTTTCCAAATGAATTGCCAGATACCACATAATTTGAGAGTTCTATTGTCATTTTTGTCAAAATTTTAATACACCCTTCTATGTGGACTAGGTCCAAATATGGGCCAACATAGATCCTAATTTCAACAGAATTATTTTTTGGGTCAATAAGAACTCTTGTACAAATCTTCATCAAAATATATGCATAATAGCCACTTTCACATACAAATAACTTCTCAAAAAATATGACGTGCATTTATACCGAATATCTTACCTTGGGTCAGAAAAATTGCTGTAGCTCAAAAAGTGCAGTCCCGATGCATGGACATGTATATATAGGAATGTAGGGGAGAGTTAGGACTACAAAATAGTAAATTTGTGTTTTGACTCAGCTTGACTCATAGGAGTTGTGCTCTATGAAGTAGGAAATTTCCGAGAAATTTGACCTTTTTTAAAAAAAATATTTAAATTGTTCTGAAAACAGTGGAGCTTCAGTTTTTTTACCAGTAATAGGAAATAAGTTAAGTTACAACATAAAATTTATTTCGTCCAAAAATAAATAATAAACTTTAAAAATTAACTAAAAATATCATAAATTTACTAAATTCTGAAAAAACCCATTTTGGACCACCCTGTTCTCAGTGAAATAGTTGAAATAGAGTTCTAATTTTTTGGCTCCCGAGGTTTACTAGTGTCTACTTTCATATGAGTCTAATAACTTTAAAATCGGAGAACAAAAACCAAAAGGAGTTTTGGCCGCTATCTCAAAATATTGACCACAGTGCGCCGGTGCGTTAGCATACAACATTGAGTCTTGCGAGAGTTATAGTCGACTCTATTCGCCCGGCCCCAATTAGATATTGTTACGAGATCGTGATTGCGCGTATCAATCATGTTTTGCCGCTTGGCCCCAATCTCTAAAAGGCTCGGCCGTCTGCAGAATGAATACGAATGGCAAATGCTGCTATCATCTACAAAAGAGTAGATAGGGTTGGAAGTTTGACAGAGAAGGTCATTTAGAAAAATAAGGAAAATAAGGAAAAATAAGGTAGGAGAAAGAATGAAGAGAATGAAGTATATTTTAAGCAATGCTGTGCAACTGATGGCGCTGTTTTAAAATAATAAGTAACTCATTTCCTCTTTTTAAGAGTTTTACAATAATTTTTAGAATTTTATATAAATTTGAGAATTTTATCCAGGGATGAGTACCTTTACATAAAGTAAACACGTAGATGTCTTAAAATTTCGCGTTGATTACTTTCAAAGCAAAATCGAACAAAATATTGTCAGAACGCAGACAACGTATGTGGGCACAGCTAGTATTGCGTAGTTCATATTAAAGTAATTACGCAATTTAATTATTATTTTTCTTAAAAGTAAATATTCTTACTACTCTTAGACTTGTCTCTTTGCTTTAATTTTAAATTTACAAACATACATACACACATATTTAATAAATAAAACATATGCGGGGTGTTTTAAAAAAAAATAATTTTGCAGCTCCGATTAGTGTCATATTCAAAAGGTTAAAACGAGATCTCTCACACTTTTTTCGCCCCGGCATCATCATGGCTTGGTAATTTCAGCATCCTTGACGAAGAAGATTCGCAGTAGGATTGGTGATTTAACACTATGAAACCACAACAATAATAGCAGCAGGAAACAGAAATACCTGCACATATAGATACATACATTTGAGAGCTCATTCGGGAAGAAATTCGGTAACTGTGTTTTAATATCAATCGCTGAGTGGGACTGAATGAGGCTTAAATTACTTTCTATTTGTCATGCAATCTATATTTACCTAGTGCTAAGACTACTCTCAGATTAGGCCTTAATGGCAGGTGCTTCGTTAAACGTTGATCACAACAGTCACCCCTTTCGTTTCCTGTCATCACAATTGTTGTTGGTTACTGTGTGAGTAGATACCAACATGCATACTGGGCGGGTAGGTCTACTGACACCGCTCTGCATAAACTTGTCAGGGTGGCGGAAAGATAAATTTTCAATGGCGACGCTGCTTTGTCCGTTTTTATGGATATTGAAGGTGCCTTTATTGTAAAATGGATCAACACTATGCTAAGGTCTAGAGCTGTGAATCTCAAAGATGGGAGTTCTAGAATCCGGGGAAGGGTAGTCAGGAGTTGCCCACAGGGAGGAGTTTTATCATCCCTTTTGTGGAACATAACTGGCCTTCTTTGAAAACTGGACTCAATGGGCGTCCATACAGTTGCGTATGCGGCGATCTGGCACTTATGGTTGGTGGAAAGTTCATCGATACCATCCAAGGATGTATGAGACAGGCTCTCATAACAACCGAGGCATAGTGTAGAGAACAAGGGCTAACCATAAATCAGATGCTATGCTCTTCACTCGCAAGAGGAAGGGCATAGAGGTTGGATCCCTAATGCTTTTCGGGTCGGAAATCAGTTTGTCAAGGAAGATGAATTATCTAGGCGTTCTTATGGATAAGGAACTTACCTGGAACGAACATATTGAGATGAAGACACGGAAGGCAAAAAGGATCATGCATCAGTGTAAACGAGTTTGTGGCCGTATGTGGGGAGTCTCGTCAAAGGCTGCATACTGGATTTACACAATGATGGTGAGACCCATAATAACTTATGCTTCAGTGGTTTGGTGGCCTAAAGCCTCTCAGACAACAATAAAGCGTAAGTTGGATGGGGTTCAAAGAAATGCTTGTATGAGCATATGTGGAGCATTGCGCACTGCACCAACACAGGCAATTGAGGCAATGCTGGGATTGCTGCCGCTGGACTTATTTATTAGATCAATGGATGCGATGTCTGCTTTGCGTATGAAGAGTGATGACATTTGGCATCGCTTTGGGCCGAACATCGGTCATAATAGAATCCTGGACCTTATTAGTAAGGAGGTTAGGGAAGCTCAAATGCCGATGGAACGCATCAGTAGAAGAAAGATAGTCGAAAGACTGCATCGGACACTAATTGCGGACGGCGTTATACACAATGATTGTATGGAGAATGACATCAGCATTTTCACTGATGGTACTCTCATGGACGGTAGAGCAGGAGCAGGTGTACCAGTTGAGCTAAACTTGTCCTGTAGTCTCCGTTTGGGGGAGTACTTCGCCGTTTGTCAGACAGAATTGCTTGGGCTGCTACACGCGTTTTTACACAAAGGGACCAATACTTGGAGCCAAGTGAGCTGTATTGGAGCTGCCTGCTTAACCTAACCTACATGCGTTGGATCACCTGCTGGAATGTCGGTTGCAGGGAAGAAAGGTTCTTATTGCACTTGACAACCAATCGGTTGTAAAACGCATGAAGCAGGTGTTCTCCAAACTAGTGCTGGAATGTGTTTTAAAGCTTAACAGATGTTCCTCGGTTAAAGAGGTAACATTGATGTGAGTTCAAGGACACATTGGCACTGCTGGGAATAAAGCAGCAGATTACCTAGCAAAAAAGGGATCTGCTGAGAATTTCTGTGGACCAGAACCCAGAGTATCACTGGGTAATGGCCTAATACGAGTAAAAGTCCTACAATGGCTGAACTCACTAAACCTGAAAAGGTGGAGGGAGGCTACTACATGTAGACAGGCTGGAATGGTGCTGAAAGAACCCCTAGCCAGGAGAGCCAGCAAGGTTCTTAGATACAATAGAAGTACCTTAAGCTGGATAACTGCGTTAGTTACAGGTCATGGAAACTTCAAGTATTATCTAGCCAAGTATCATCATCGAAGATGATGATACTTGCAAACTATGCCTGGAAGACGCTGAGACGGTAGCGCACATTGTGTGTGAATATCCAGCACTGGCTAGCGTAAGACTTAGGACCACGGGCAGAAGCTTGTTAAATGTGGATACCATGGGAGAACTAAGCCTTAGACAAATGCTAGCAATCACTAAAGACACGGTGATGAGAAAGAATGCCGATAATTCCCAGTCGACACTCTGAAATCACTAGAGTCTAGATTAAAGGCTGGTTGTAGTACGAGACTCAATGATAGTAAGATTGCCGCAAGTTATGTCGGTTGTCTACAGTTTTTGAGGACGGAAGGGGGTCAAAAAGCCACCCATTTAGTAGTTGTCTGCTTCGTTATTCCCCCTACATTAATAATAATAATAATACTCTGTGAGTAATAGGCCTAATGTGAGAGGATAAAAGGCTGCCTTTATTGTTAAGTGATAGCTATTGCTGGTGTCGCTTATGTAGATAAAAAGTGACCCATGAGGATAGCTTTTACTCTTGTATGCGTTTTGTCATCTTCTAGCTTTCAGATACTAGTTTTGTTGATAAGCGTTGTCCACCAGTACCAAATATTTTTGAAATTGAAGTTTATAGTTTTGGCTAGTAGATTTATCCGAATACTAAGAATATAAGACGAGAGCTGGATAGCGGCAAGGTTTTTTTATGGATGTTCGAGTTTTTTATATACCAAGGAGCAGATGTAATTATACGAAGAATCTTATTTTGGCGCCTTTGAATTTTTTCTACGTTGGTAGCTGAGGCAGTGGAAGGCAAGGTTAAAATTATAATACTACTTGACCATCCCAAGGCATTTGATACTGTTAATCATAAAATTTTATTTATGAAACAACACTTTTAATGTCACATCTTCGCAATCAATCTGTTGGTGTCAACAACACTACATCCTATAGCACTCTCCATGGGAGTTCCACAAGGTTCAGTATTGGGCCCACTATTGTTCTCCATTAACGCCAATGATCTGTTACAACAACTGCAATAAACATATGAATGCTGATGACCTTCAGGTCTACCCTAGTAGTCCAGTGAGCTTAGTTGTGGAGATGTTCAAAACTTAAAAAATTACCTAAACAATATATACTTCTGGGCAATCAGAAAAGGACTTTGTCCTAATCCGCAGAAATTAAAATGTCTTATTATTCATAAAAGGTTTTAATCTGTTACCAAGATAGGTATTTTGTGGCATAACTTCATACTCATTTTGTGGAATTAAAAATTTCCTTTATACTTTGGAAGACACCTCGTATGACAAGAAAACATTTTATTACATCAGGTTTATTACGTCATAAGTAATTAAGAGCTTTAAAGTTTATTATGATCATATCAGTTTTGCTAAAATATTTATTAAGCAACTGGTTTACGATTTTACGCAGAGTAAAAGGCAAAGAACTCAACTTTTAAAATCATCAGTAAAGTAAAGCAAGAAAGAACACAAACTTTAATGACATATTGCTGCAGGATTTGAATACTTTTACAATTTAACTTATTTTAAATTAATTTAATTTTGTGTTCTTCAATCTAAGTTATAATAGTGTTAGTTGTATTTTAGCCTTATTTTTGCCCGGAATACTCGTATGTAAAAAAAAGGTGAAAGAGATTTGGCAATAAAGTTTTAAAATTTCAAATCATATTTTACAACTTAAAGAGTTGCACGATTTTTTTACGAGGTAATTAAATTTGTATACTGGGTTAGGAAGGCACTTCTAAATAAATCTAATGTGATATATCTCTACATATAATAAAACTGTAATAGGACGATTTCTGTACATGAAATATTTTTTTAAAAATTTTGTTGTTGGTACCGATAGTAATCGAAATGGAACACAAAACAATACAATTTTTTGAATTTATGTCTGTCTGTCTGGCAGTGAAAACGTAAAAACTACTGGAGGAATTTTAATAAAATTTTGTGAGGAGATACCTTAGTATCTCATTTCAAGTGTAGGATTTTTCACAAAAATATCTCATTTCCAAGAGAAAATAAAGAAAAAGTACTGAAAGTACACAATTTTACATATTTAAAGGTCCTGCAGACTTGAAAGCGCTTTTTATTTTTAAAAGCGGGATATTTTAAGGACTAACTCTACAATAAGTTTAGAATTTTATATAAGACCTTTGTTTCTGAGTAATTACCCAGCGATGGGTTTCTCTATATAAATTGAATACAATAAAGTAGGAGTCTTAAAATTTGGTGTGGATTACTTGTTAGGATGCCTACGAAGCACATAGGGGTATTTTGCCAAACTAGCCGGACATTACTTTTTTTTTTAGCTTATATTGGCTCTAAAAATGTACTGAGTGCCCCTAGGTTAATGAAACTTTGCAGAAAAATCTGTTATGGTCATAGGCTGTCAAAGCTATAAAATAGGAAAAATCGAATCAAGGACAAAAAATAAGTTCCCCTTGGAAGAACTAATCCTACCTCTGAAAAATGCAAGATTTTTTTTATTTTCCCTTCATTTTGTTTAGCAATTTCAACTTTTAAGGTCAAAGAATGTTCAAAAACTTAGAGTTGGACTCAAGAGATTCTTAAATGCCACTTTTAGCCCCGGCCCGTTTTGTGGGCGGTGAAATAAAAAGTTATTTGAAAAAATAATGCAATTATTAAAAGAAATAGATTACATACTTCTTAAAACCATAAAAATTTATTTTTATGGGCAGGGGGAGGTATTCCTCCAATCCTACCCCCAAAACGTCCCTGTGAAAAAAAATTTTTTTTATTTTTTTTGCCAATTTCCTAAATATATTCATTTTTAAGCTTTGCAATGCCTTACCAATCCCCGCCTCCCAAGAATATTATAAAAAAATATTTTTTGTAATTTGTTACTTAATAGTATTTTATTTATCGGAAAATAATTAATTAATTCATAGTAATAACTTATTTATGATTGTAACGATAAATTTTATTTAAAATTATAACAATTAATTTATTTAAAACAACTTCTCCTTTGCACTAAGATGAAGATGAGTGCCATTGTTCTTCTTCGTCTGATTTTTCAAAGACCTGTTCCAAATCTGAATCCTTTTCAGCGTTAAGTACAGGTGGAAGCATGAAAGTAATTGCTTCTTTCGTAAAAGGTAATGACCGTTTTGTTGGAGTGGGTCTAGTAAAGAGTGGGTCAGAACTTAACAAAAGCCTATGAATAATATCTATGTTACACTGAACCCTTGAAAACTCTCTAGCAAAATTCTGCCTGTAAAGCCGAAAATGTTTGTTTCATGCCTCAGCAGGAAATATTTGTTTCGTGCCTCAGCCGCTTCATCTGATACCAGCCCAATAGGCAACAATGCCTCATTCATAACAGTTGCACCCTGTATTAAAATCTTGTGCATTGTAGGTGTCATAGAATGCCACTCATATAGAGAAAAGTAAAGTTTTGCAGTATCTAAGCAATAATCGGCAATCTCGTGCATTTGGATTTTGTGGCCACTTTATATTACTTCAATAATAATCTTGATTCTGTATATAAAATCAGTTTCAATTTCAGTTATTTCTGCAGCTAACTCAGGATTAACTAACTTCTGCTAGTGTTACCATCGTTGGTGTTTCCAAATCCAGCTTTTGGTACACCCACTATTAATTAGACCTAATTCACTTCTAAATTTTTAACAATGGCTTTGTCCGAATCAGATTTTATTTTCCATTTTTTCACTGCCAGTTTATATGACAGGCGTAATATGCTTTCAAATAGGCGAATTCTGGGGTGTAAAGTAGATAGTCCAAAAGAAAGGGCATCTACGTCTATATCTCTTCTGATATTTAAATTGTTTTTTGTACAGGTAATAACAGTGTTAGATGTAATGATTTAAATAAAAAAAAACATTTTCCTTCAGTTACACAGTGCAACACGGAAAAAAATAACCATATACGGACACCACTACGTGATAAAAAAAGACCAAAAAAAGACCCCTGTCTCCCAGTTTTGCCCAAAGTCCTCCATTTTTTTTTATGGGCCCTCAAAGATGTGGGGCCTCGATGTCATTTTTGCAAAAAAATGATCATTTACTCAAGCTCATATTTTGCAAACCGTTAGGAATTTGATATACTCTCTGAGGCAAAGTTGTAGCTCTTGTCATAAAGAACAAAAATGTTTAACATATAAAATAAAAAAAAACTTCATCTTCAAGGTCAAAATCGCAAAAAACTTTAAAAAATTCAATTTTTTTTACCTTTTTTCCCCTGTTCAGGTCCATAGGTAAATAGGCAAACCGTTCAAAATTCACTTTTGCGGCTACCTAAGCGCTACCTAAACGGTGTTAAGAATCATTCCTAGGAAGTTCATATGTTCTAGAAAGTTGTTTATTGAGATCTTAGGTTCATTTTGGTAGTTTATTGTTTCCTTGAAGTTTGAACGGTTCGCTATCTATGGACCTGAACAGGGGAAAAAAGGTAAAAAAAATTGAATTTTTTAAAGTTTTTTGCGATTTTGACCTTGAAGATGAAGTTTTTTTTTATTTTATATGTGAACAATTTTTGTTCTTTATGACTAGAGCTACAACTTTGCCTCAGAGAGTATATCAAAATTTCAAACGGTTTGCAAAATATGAGCTTGAGGAAATGATCATTTTTTTGCAAAAATGACATCGAGGCCCCATATATTTGAGGGCCCATAAAAAAAAACCTGGAGGACTTTGGGCAAAACTGGGAGACAGGAGTCTTTTTTTTTTGGTCTTTTATGACGTAGTGGTGTCCGTATATGGTTATTTTGCCATGACTTAAAAAATTACACAGTGTGTTATTTATTAAAAACCAAAACATTTTATGAATATACAAGGGTTTCTTACTCGTACCCATCCAAGATAAGAAAAAACATAAAAAGGTAAAATCTTCAAAAAATCGCAAAAAAATGGCGCAAAAACGCGCAACGTTTTTTTTTACAGTTTAAAAGTAGAGATCGTAAATTTTGTAGTGATATATAACATTTTTAGAATCGCGATGGAGATCACTCTTAAAAAGCTTTTCACTTTTTTTTTGACAAAAAATTTTACAAAAAAAAAATATTTTTTTTATTTTGAACGAAATTTTTTATCATTAAAAATTTAATTTCTAAAAATTAAAATAAGTAGCTACTAATAAACCCTTTCACAGAAAAAAAAAATCAATACAAAATCTTCAATCGTTTAGCCACCAAAAAATATATTGCAAACTTCTCAAAATCGTATAAAGTCAATAAAAACGTATGCGATTTACTCAACAGTGTCCCAAAACGACAAATCTCAAGCAAAAGCCTTGAAAATTCACTATACGATGCAGCATTTTTTACATTTCTCAAAATTATTTTTTGGCCTAATATCCGGCTAGATTGGTAAAATACCCCTCTGTGCGACGGCACAGCTAGCTATAAATAATTTTTTAGTAATTCTTTAAGTTAAATTTTACTCACTGTAATTAATCCGCCCGGGGGCACTAATTGTCACTGCGGTACATTCTCAAAGCTTTAAAGCAGTTCTGTCGGGGAAAATGGGGGCACTAGACGCCAGGGTTTCTGGAACCGTAATTTAAAGGAACAGGCCCGACCAGTGTACAAACGACTGGTACCACGGGAACCTGTGGCCCCACAGAAAGCCGTTCCTCTCTGTAACCGGTTGTGAAGTCCCTTCGGGGTACAGAGATGGTGCAAGGTTGGTTTAGTGTTCTGTGGCACTCTCAACATAAGGAGTTGGATGGTCTCCAACCCCTAAACAAGATATTAGAACATGAGAACCATGATTCTATAAATTGCTACTCATTATGACTGTGCAGTACATGTAAGTGCGATGTTGGTGCTATTACACATGACACCATATCGTGTTGTATGCTGTACTACACAATGGGGTTGCTAGTCTACACGTTATTTCACTCAGTAGTAAGACTACCGTCAGATAAGTGCTATCACGGCTAGCTGCTAACGTTAATCTTGATTGTATCTCACTGAAATTAATTACTACGAGGTATGCTAGTTACTATGGTCATTACGTTAAGTGCTCAAATTAACTCATCAGGAAACCTTTAAGCTAAAAATACCTTTTATACTAAAAGTTTCTTCAACAAAATGAAAATTAAGTTAAAGACAACAAAGTATTACAAAAAAATTTTGCAGCAATTAAAGGTCTTAACTAGTTTTAAATTAAAGTTCAATTAATTAATGTAAATAATAACCAACAGCGATCCTTACTTTGTTTCTACGCTGGTCTTTCTTCCAACTCTAGTTGTAGTATCAAGAAGTAATAAAATTTTAAACAGAAACATTAGAATACGAAAGTTTATATATATTTTTTTTTGCACGGGCACAAAAGTATGCGAATAAGGTTTTAAGGTTTTAAGAATTTGAATATGTTGACTTCTTGCTACAAGATAACTACAAAAATGCTAGGAAACAAAAAATTTTAAAACATTTTTCAAATCTTTAAGTTTAACGGATACAGTTTTTATTTACTCCATAAGGGACGCAGGAGATGTTAATATATTGTATGTAAATAATTAATCAGATAAGTGAGAGTAAGACAGCTTAGCTTACCTTTCATTATTTGCGGAAACGAAATTCATGATTTTTAGCATATCCATGCACTAAGGAAATTCCCCAGTTTATTTACAGTTGTCATTAAAAATAAATTTATTAACTGAATTTCAGAAGCAATTAATAGTTAATAAAAATTTATTTTTACTAAACAAGAATTTTTTTTTGGGACTTTTCCACAAACAAATCATTCTCGCCTTTACCTGATGATCACAATAGTACTCGTATTGCTGAGCATTAAGTGCTCTGAGCAAAATTAAAAAAATGTTTACGTCAATGTTGATAGCCTTGCAGTATTTATGCTGACAGCTGTGGTTGGGAATTGCGCTTTAATTAATGTTTTTGGTTAACACAAAATTTTCTTAGTTTTAACCAATAAAATGTAAAAAATAAACAAGTTTAATTTATACATATTTTCGCACGTAAATACTTTCGTTAAATATTTCTCTCATTCCATGGAACTTTACCAACGATGATTAAGAATTTCATTTGTATTGAACTACAGCAACGAAAGTAATTAAGTTACAATGTTGTTCTTAATTCATAATTAATATTTAAATATTTTGTTGAATTTTTAAGAACAGTGACAGTGATATTTTAGTGAAATGGTGATCCATTATTGTTGGTGTAATATAATACGCGAGTAATTTATAAAATGAGGAAGTTATTTAGAAAATAATGAATTGTTGTAATTCTTTTGTTTATCATTAAATGTGACAAATGGCTTTTTTGAACTTGATAAAAACTATAATAATAAAAAAATTTAAAAAGATGTTATTTAAAACAAAACTCTTTTTCTTCTGTTACAATATGCTTTGGGAAAAAAAACAACTGTGAATTTTAATACACTCGAAGAAAAAAATGGTTTTATTTTTAGGTTTACTATGATTTTCTATGGTGTAAATCATGCATGTGCATTAATAGACAGTCTGGGGGTTGCGGGTTCGATACCCACCAAGCGAGAAAAGTTTCGAAGGCGGCGTTGTCTTTAAAAAAATAACAAAGTGTAAGCTAGTATATAGGGTACCCTGGTTGGTGGGCTAGTAGATAGTGTGCTTATCTATCAGTTGGAGATTGTGAGTTCGATTCCCGCCAAATACTTTGGTATTTTTAACTACAAGTTGGCAGGAAAACCAAGAAAATGCTTGAAGATAATCAACCTTCAAACTACTTAACTGCGTTAGTGACAGATCATGAAAACTTCACGTATAATCTGGCTAAAATAAAAATCGAAGAAAGACATTACTTACTGACTGTATCTGGAAAAAGGTTGCGTGCAAATTACATATTAAATGTGGATGCAATGTGAACCTTAACCTTAGACAAATATTAACAATTACGCGAGACTATATGATGAAGAAGAAGTCGACATATATCAGACGTCAGTCTGATAAATGTCAATGAAAGTAAAATAGTGGTGGGTGGCCATTCGGGTACCAGAATTCACTGTAGATCCAAGGGGCTGAAAAGGGACTTATAAAGTTAGCAGTGTGATTCGATATCATCTATTTACCAAATAATAAGCTGCTTTAAAATCAATAAATCGTTAGCTGAAATGCTAAGAAAAAATTCAAAACTGACAGAAATTTGATCGTTGATCTTTTGATTGATTATGATACTTATCGCAATCATTCATGTATTCACTGATTTTAAAACGTCTGTTATACAAAATAAAAATTTTAGGAGAGAAAAACAATAGAATATTACCAGAGGTTGATAAATAATCAAACAACCACGCCCGTTAGCTTTTTCCTAACTATGCACAATAGGGCGTTTTGGTTTGCAAAACAAATATGAAAAATATTTTCACAATTTCCTAACGCTCCTAGGACTAAAAAATTCATAGAAAAAACAACGCGTACCGTGAAAAACTATTTTTTTTAATAAAATCATCATTCTCTGGATATCAAAAAAGTGAAGATTGAGGGTAATGAATTCGCCGAAGCAACTACAAAAGACACCCCAAACAAAATGTCTTTTTTCAAGTTTTT
Organism: Phasia obesa; assembly: GCA_949628195.1. NCBI lineage: Eukaryota > Metazoa > Arthropoda > Insecta > Diptera > Tachinidae > Phasia > Phasia obesa. The sequence goes on along the minus strand of OX451217.1, from coordinate 63,223,873 downwards.
TTTTTCGTATTCATATATTTATGTTTGTGGCCACAAAAAACTTGCTAATTCAAAAGCCAGCATGACACCCTGCCAAAGACGAGTATACTCATCCTTGGCAGCGAATGGGTTAAAATATCCCGCGTTCAATTCAATTTGTTATTATTTTAAAACAGCGACATCTGTTGCGCAACGGTGTTTAAAATATATCGCTTTCAAAAATGAAAGATGCCTTAAAGTATGCAGTACCTTTAAATCGGTAAACAAAATCGGCGTACTTTCACTGATTTTTCTCCACATTCTCTTGGAAATAAGATACTTTTGTGGAAAAAAGTATCCATTATTGGGATCAGATTACTTAGGTACTTCCTCAGAAAATATTGTTAAAATCAATTCGTTAGTTTTACGAGATGCGAATACAGCAGAAAGATAGATAGACGGACAGACAGACAGGAAATGAGTTACTGTTTTATTACATATATGTGCAGACAATTATAAAGAAATAACACAACTAAAATGGATCACCCTATACTTAAATTTTTAATTCACTATCGGAAACGGATCTTATCAGAAATCAGTATCGCCAATGTTTTAACTTAATTATTGGTATCGTATCAATTCATCTCTAGTGAATTTAATTAAAACTTAATGAATTCTTAGGCTATATTAAAATAAATACCAACACAAATCAAATTTCGCTCTAGAAAAAAGTTTAAAAAAACTTTGTACTGAATTTTAAAATTTGTTAAAATTTGGATAAAATTTTTCCGTTTTTTTTTTTTCTTTGCCATTTCGATCAGCAACTTTTTTAAAAGCTAGTCAAGAAATAATTTAGGAATTAAAATGAGAGTTTTAAATTCGTTTTTAATATTAATAAATCGAAAATAGTTTACTTACTGTTGTTATATCTTTCTGTGAAGACTGACGTCACTGGCTATTGGTCAGTAGTTTACTCATTTTTTTTTTGCGAGTGTACGGATGTGTACAGTGTAATGATAATAAATATTGTAGAATCTTATTCAGTTTGATGCTAAATTGTATTGTAGCTCTTTTCTAATACTTCTCATAATTACAAACGATTTTAACAAAACACTGTTTTATATGGCAACAGAATTACTTACAATGCGATTGTGAAAAATGTGCAATTTGAAACAAGTTAAAGAAAAGCCGTGTTGCACGTGCTTCATGCATTTATAATTTGCATTGTTTTCCATTGTGCACGTTCTTTTTGCGTTTGTCACATTTTTCATAATAACAAAAACAATGAAACAATAACAAAAAGTCATAAATATAAACAATAATCTGTCAAATGAAAAAAGTTTCTTAATTTTGATAATGACAATATTTTAGCACTTTTATTTGCTTTGTCATCACAAATGTTTTAAGTCTGGTTTGTAGTCGGATGAAAAGACAAAAGCTTAAACAAATTAATTGTGCTTCACGACTTAATTCACTAGAAATGCTTTTGTTAATATATTCAATGTAAGGTTTTTATTGTTAACTAGCTGCACATCAACTAGTTCATTAGCCGAGTTTTTTTTAACTTTTTATGCAAATTAAAGCATTTGAATAGCAGTTAATTTTTTTAAATTGGTTAACAAAATATATGCGCGTGAGCTAATTTTTTTGATTATCCAGATCACTTTTAAAAACAATAGAAGAAATTCATAAATCTATTTTATATGTTTGTATGTATGTATGTATGTATGTATGTATGTATGTATGTATGTATGTATGTATGTATGTATGTATGTATGTATGTATGTATGTATGTATGTATGTATGTATGTATGTATGTATGTATGTATGTATGTATGTATGTATGTATGTATGTATGTATGTATGTATGAATGTATGTATGTATGTATGTATGTATGTATGTATGTATGTATGTATGTATGTATGTATGTATGTATGTATGTATGTATGTATGTATGTGTGTATGTATGTGTGTATGTATGTATGTGTGTATGTATGTATGTGTGTATGCATTTATGTGTATTAATCATTGAATGCTTGGACCCCCTTCCGTACACAATAATTATATGCAATCGATTTGTTATTTACGGCAACCTTACACAACTGCCACTTATATCCAAATCAGCTCCAGCTCGTGCCAACTCGTCTGCAGCTTCATTTCCTACGATATTGTAATGACCGGGTACCCAGCACGGTTTCAGTTTTTCCTTCTAATACACTTATTACCCAGTGTTTTTAAAGCCATCTGACTATCTGTGTAAATAGTGATATTACTTGCGATTATCGGCCTCGTAAACAGTAACCTAGCAGCTTTAGACACCGCAAAAATTTCCGCTTGAAAAATGTTACATATGTTATCCAGTCTAGAACTGTGTGTGATGCCTAAATTCTCGCAGAATACTCCACTTCCTGTACTATTGGCCTTTTTTGATCCATCTGTATATATCCCAATTTCCCGAGTTAAGTCATCCAGAGGTTTCCAATCATTTTTTATGGGGTGATTGTAGTAATCTCCTTGTCCAAACGGATGTCAGGTGTCAAATAATCGGTATCTATGTTCTCTAGTTGATATATTTTTATAAACGAGGAGTGTCTACAATCCCTAACATTCAATTGTTTATTTTGTCTTAATCTTAATTGTGTTCTCAAAGCATATTCTTTTATACATTATAAGTTTAGAGGGTCGATTCCAAGTATTCTACACAGTGCGTCAGTTGCTGTAGATTTCCTTGCTCCTGTAATGCTAAGTGCTACTATTGAAATTGATGTCGGGATTATAACGGATTTTTACGTTTTGAGGTCTCCTGAATCCATTTTGACTATTCTCGGGATGATGTCTGTGGGAGGGTGTGTATGCCACTTTTTTTTTTGCTAAGGCTCTACAGGTCATACCTTTCGACATATCAAAATAAAATTTCAGGCTGTATAAATTTTGGGCAAAATCAGGATGGAGAGAGGGGTAGTTTACTTGTCAGTCCAAACCAAAAATACTCATTTTTTCGATTGGAATTTACTTTGAACTTTTATTCGTTAAACAGTCGAATTCGGTTAAGCACAAATGAAAAATTACACGATTTATTTTCCACTTATCCGAACTTTTCAATTATGAAGACTTCGGATAAGTGAAAATGGGTTTCTTCTTTTAACCGAAGTGAGCACTTGACATTAAAAACAAAACTGACGTATATTAAATTTATTTCATACTAACTGTGCCCGCCACGTCCTAGGCGTCCTGACAATATTTTGTTCGATTTTGCTTTGAAAGTAATCCACACCTAATGTTAAGACTCTTACTTTTATAGTGTTTCAGCTATAGTTTATGTATTTTCTCTAGAGGTACCCATCCCTAGATGAAATTCTAAAGTTTGTATAAAATTCTTAAATTATTGTAGAGTTCTGTAAATAGTGTTTAACACATCCCGCTTTCAAAAATAAAAGGTGCTGTCAATTTCGCAGTACCTTTAAATCGGTAAAATGGCATACTTTCACTACTTGTTCTCTACTTTCTATTAAACGGTTGCGTGAAAATGTCTTCTATTTTTTTTTTTTTTTTGTTGGATTGCTTTAAATATTTTGACACAATATTTGTTCCAGATAATTTATTTTACTTGAAGCTTCATCATTGTCTCCAAAATATTATTAATATGTGCCTTTGCCAACAAATTGTGTGTCACTTAACCGATTTTGCAGTTAAGCGAATTTCCCTTTAAGCGAACTAAAAGGAAAGAAAGAAATTAATAGCTAAGAATTTTTAAATTCAATAAAACGATTTTTTCATTTAGCCGGTATGCGCTTAACCAAATTCGACTGTATAATAAATCCATAAAAAATTTCTTTTTTTATGATGTATGGTAAAAGTTGAGTGTAGGCCACTCCATATATTTCCTTTTGGCAATGACATTTTAATTTTTTTTGAGCTGAATACTTTAAATTTTAATTCCTTCTTATTGTTTTTGATGTTGCTATTCATTCTTGTTTTTGATGAAGATACCACTTCTGTTCTCGTAAAAAGGTGTTTGACAATAATTTAAAATATATAAAATTAATTTTACAAATAAAATTTTATCTATTTTTAAAGTCCGCTTTACCCGTCGGTAACTTTATAGACAAATTTTAATAACCGCCCTCACATTAATTTCCAATCAACAACTTGTTATCTTACCTAGTGATACTGATTGCAATAATAAAGCAAATATTAAACATTTAAAACAAACATTCAACTTAAAAGTGAAATAAACAATCTGCTGGTTTACAAAGACCTAACAAAAAACTTAATATTGCTTGTAAAAAAATATAGTGTAAAATAAATGTATAAGTAAGTAATATTTATTTAGTAGAACGAGTATTTATCGATGTTGGAAATACACTCTGTAAAATAACTGTAGCAGTGTTGGCATACCTTCCGGTGACGGACGTCGTCGCGGTCTCTTTTGAAGTGAGGATATTACCAAGCCACGTTTCAGCTAGTACACTCCAAAACGTGGCTTGATAACACACTGTGTAATTTTTTAAGTCTTGGCAAAATAACCATATACGGACACCACTACGTCATAAAAGACCAAAAAAAAAGACCCCTGTCTCCCAGTTTTGCCCAAAATCCTCCAGGTTTTTTTATGGGCCCTCAAAGATGTGGGGCCTCGATGTAATTTTTGCAAAAAAATGATCATTTGCTCAAGCTCATATTTTGCAAACCGTTTGAAATTTTAATATACTCTCTGAGGCAAAGTAGCTCTTGCCATAAAGAACAAAAATTTATTTATTTATTTATTTATTTATTTGTTATCCCATACAACAAGACATTAAATCTTATAAATTACAGTATAGGATTAGTTAAAGTAATTAGAATTTTGTAAAAGCAAAATATAAAAAAATATTATATAATAAAAAAATATGTAGAAAAAAGGTTAAATTAAAGTTTAGGAACAATAAATATAACATTAAACATTTAAAAATAAAAATAAAAAAATGATGACGTTATTGAAAAAAACAATGTATAGCCCTTTTAAAATGCATTGCGTTACTTATAAATTGTATTTCTCTGGGTAACGAGTTCCAAAGACGGATAGAATTGGTATAAAATTGCCATGATGATGTTAATGTGCGGTATCTAACATGAAGTATATTATTAGACCTTTGAGATCTAGTGAACGAAAGACGCCTATAGAGATACATAGGTACACGTGTGTAAATAATTTTGCGCAACATCATCAGTGATCGTATTTTCAATAAGTTAGTAAATGTAACTCCATATAAATTTCTTTGAAATGGTGTAACATGGTCAAATCTCTTTAAGCCATGCACATATCTAATTATAGCATTAAAGGTAGTTTCGATCTTTCTGATGCTCGTGGAATCACTACTTCCAAATATCTCACAACCGTATAGCAGGGTTGGCATTATATACGTCTTTGCAAGCAGTATTCGTATTCTCAAGGGTGTGAAATTTTGTGTTTTCCACAATGTTCGCAAAATAGCATATACTCTACCAGAAGCTGCATTAATTTGGTCATTCCAGGTTAGGGTGTTGTTAAATATTAAGCCAAGATTCTTCGCTTTTTTTACGATATCAATTCTTTGGTTGTTCAATACTACTTCCGGAGAAAAACTTAGTTTAGATGATTTCCTGTTAATAACTAAGCATTTTGACTTGCTTGGATTAATACAGAGGCCATTTGCTGTTGCCCATTCATGTATACGTTTAAGATCAAGGTTCAGTTTACTCACACAATCGTCAATATATTTATTAGGAGCACTTATATAAATTTGAATATCATCAGCATAGATGTGTATATTGCAATGCAATAACTGTTTGGCTAAATCATTTATATAAATAGTGAAAAGTAATGGTCCTAGTATGGAACCTTGCGGAACACCTTTTGTAACTTGGATCGATCTAGATGTAATGTTGTTTGCAAATACAGACTGTTTACGATTCGTAAGATATGAGCGTATTAGACGTACTGAAGAAGCTGAGAAGTTAAAAAAACAATCAAGCTTTTTGCAGAGAATCTCATGATCAACCATATCGAAGGCTTTCGAATGATCCAGAAGAACAAGCAATGAAACATGACCGCTATCAATATTATTTCGTAATTCCTCGGAAACATCAATAAGTGCACTAATACAGCTATGTTTAGGTCGAAAAACAGATTGACGATCAGTTATTAAGCTATAATCATTAATATATTTGTAGATCTGCTTATGCAAAAGTCTTTCAAATACTTTAGAAAGGTATGGTAGAATTGAAATTGGGCGAAAATCGTCATTAGCTTTAGGTATTGGTATTACTTTAGCATACTTCCAGTTCTCAGGAAAGCTGCTTTTTGTGATAATATTATTAAAAGTGTAAGTAATATAAGGAATCATAACTGGTAGAATAAGTTTAAGAAATTTCGGTTGGATATTGTCAAAACCAACAGCATTTGATTTGATATCCATACAGCAAGAGAAAACATCATCTTCAGTAACACATTCAAAACTAAATAAAATAGACGTTGCAGGAATACCAATATTGTAGTCGTAGTAGTTATTATTCATTTGTACTAGTGGAAGAGTGACAAATTTTTTGTTTAGAACTTCAACATCAACTCTAGGTTCCTCCGGTGATTTAGATTTACCAATGCCCATCTTACGTATATTTTTCCAATTTTGTTTAGAGTCAAAACAAGAACTGAAGATTCTGGAATAATAAGCAGTTTTAGCGCTCTTTATTTTGCGATTTACCAGCTTTCTTGCATTACAGTATTCCTCATGAAAATCATTTGTTTTGTAACGTTTCCACCGAGCAAAAAGTTTATCTCTTTTGAGGATAGCACTTTTAATTTCTGGATTGAGCCATTCATTCCTCCTGTTTGTGTGCGATGCTGTTTTTAAGGGCACAGTTGTTTTTAAAACGTGATCTAGTTTTTCTTCAAGAAAATTTAGTTGACATTCAATAGAAGGCATAAAATAAATAGATTCCCAATGAAGGATAACTCAAGATTGAGTGCTTCATAGCTCAAGTGCTTAAAGTCATAGTAACTGTAGGTACTTGTGATCTCTTCCAATATAAAATCAAAGGCTAAAAACATCATATCATGCTTAGAGAAACACGGCATACTGAGCTGATCATACAATAATACTTTATCCTCACTGCTGACAAAAATAACGTCCAATAGGGAATTAGAAGTAGAGTGGTAATAAGTTGGTAATGATGTATTGGTTGGAGATAGGCCAATAGCTTTCATATCGTTTACTAAGTGATTTTCCGCCAGAAGATTTGAATTAAAATCCCCACAGATAATAATATTCTCATATCTCAGTAAAGCATCTTGAAGATTTTGAAAAAAAATTTCTGTACAAATTCTGCTATGAGGCCTGTAAACACAGCCAATAATAACTTGGTTGTTGAAAGACGTGACTTCGATGAATAAATATTCAATTTCGTCACTTTGATCTGATTTGCAACATATTTTACTCTTAATACCTTCTCTTACATATATGGCTACTCCACCTCCACGAGAGATTCTGTCACACCGGTATAATCGAAAATTTTTTAAATCAAATAGAGAATCAGGGTCAGCTTCGTTCAACCATGTCTCCGAAACACAAACTATGTCGACTCCTGAATTTTCAAACGTAAAACGAAATTCCTCCATCTTATTATTTAAACTCTGGGCATTTATATGGCACACATTTAATCCAGATCTCTGCTTGGAAAGAATACGTAGCATGTTATAGCCCACATCTTTGGAACTGAAGACTATATTATCTATATATTGGTTCATAAGCAAAATTTATTGATTTGGCAATGAACGATAAATTAAAAGGGCTAACATCAGAATTTAGGTAATAAATAACAATTAATAAATGACCACAGACTAATTTTATAATATAACATAAATTCAAATCAAAATCAGTTACAACAGAAAAAAATTTTAAATAATAAAGTTTAGTGAAGTACATTAGGATTATCAGTGCGAAATAAATTATCTAAATCATCCAACTCATTGATGAATTCAACTCGAACGGGTTTTTCATCTCTACCAAGCTTAACGTAAACCAGTCCACGCAGGGTGAATACAGAAAATAGTTTCTTAGTTTTCTTAAGACGCGATGCAGACTGCAGTATCTTATGGTTTGTCGAAGTTAAATTCTCATTAACGTAAAAAGGACGTTCGTTTCCAAGTCCAATATGACATAGCATAAGGGGTGCCCCAGTATTCTTTCTGAACCCTGCAAGTGTTTTAAGAACAAAGTTTTTGTCATACGATGAAAATAATCTAACCATTATAACAGGTTCAGGGGAAAACGAATTGCTTTTGTTATTCTGGTTTTGAAGACGATATATAGATTTTATTGCAGGGGTGTTGATATTTATTAGTTGACAAATGCTTTCAAAGATGTTAAGAAGATTTTCATTTTTATTGAACGGGATACCATTAATGCGTAAATCAGTTGCAACTACAGAGTTTTCTTGACGCTGCATTTGAGTTTTTAAAGTTTGAACTTCAGTTTTAAGACTCATTATGTCGTCTGCAACTGTTTCCAATTTAGTTACACGTTCATTTATATCTAATATGTCACTCTTAAGTTCCATGAATTTATCATCAAGCATTATTTTCATTCTATTCTCGCTTTCTTTAAGCATTGTTTGAATAGAGTCTGTCATTTTTTCAAATCTCTTATCTATCAGATTTAGTAGCTTAAAAGGGGAATCATTTGACGATAAACGAGGTGTTTTAATAGAGTATTCAAAAAGAGAGTTTGGTATAGACTCACGGGTTCTCTTACGTGCTCTACAATTTGGAGTTTTACAATTGTTTTCTGTTGCATCAGTTGTACCAAGGCATATTTAACCAGGTGACAGCACAAGGCGGAGCTAATATTAAAGAGAAATTTTTTCAATTTTTTTTATATGGAGTTTGACATTAATCATTTATTTTAAGAGAGAATGAAATAGATTTTACTGTCAAAATCCATATAAAAAAAATTCTAAAAATTTTTTGCTCAAATTTCCTCTCCCTTACGCTATCACCTTGTTTAATATGCCTTGAGTTGTACTTTGAATATAGCTGATGTTGTTGTCGTGGGTGTTGTTGTTTCGGGAGCTGCTCTCAGACATTATTAATAATCGTTTATTTTCTTTTTGTCGTTATTTGTTTACAATGCAAAAAGTTCATATCAAGGCATATTAAACAAGGTGATAGCGTAAGGGAGAGGAAATTTCAGCAAAAAATTTTTGAATTTTTTTTATATGGATTTTGACAGTAAAATCTATTTCATTCTCTCTTAAAATAAATGATTAATGTCAAACTCCATATAAAAAAAATTTAAAAAATTTCTCTTTAATGTTAGCTCCGCCTTGTGCTGTCACCTGGTTAAATATGCCTTGGTTCATATATTGCAGTTTTTTTGTTTTTTTTTTAGTTTTTGTGTTTTATTTGAAGGCAAGTATTTTAATAATTGTTATTGTTTCAATATATTAATTTTAGAGAGTGTTTATTTTAATCAGTTAAGTTATTTTATTATTGTTTAAAAGCAAGTTTTTGGGTTGGCACTTTTATAATTGTTTTATTTAAGATCAGGATTATTAAAAAAGGAACAGTTAAATGTAAAAATTATTTATTTTATTGCAGAAAGAAAAAAGAAAGTACAAAACTGCAGAGCGCATACAAAATACGTGTTATCACGACGACGGTTTACTCAATGTTGTGAACATATAAAATCAAAAAAACTTTATCTTCAAGGTCAAAATCGCAAAAAACTTTAAAAAAATCAATTTTTTTTTTACCTTTTTTCCCATGTTCAGGTCCATAGGTAGCAAACCGTTCAAAATTCAAGGAAACAATCAACTACAAAAATGAACCTTAGATCGCAATAAACAACTTTCTAGAACATATGATATAGGGGGACAGAATAAAAAAAATATTTTGCAAATAATTCAATTACGGGTAGGCCGATTGATCCAAAACACGAGTATAGCAGAGGAGTATATTAGCTTAAGTTTTGACGTTGGGCACCATCCCCTTGCCAGGGGTGGCACTATGTGGTCTCAAATTTAAGTACCTCGCACCTGCAAATTCTTTTAGAGCTTGACATTTCTTCAATTTTTATTTTTAAAATTATACCTGGTCTTAAAGGTCCTGTTAATACCTATAAAATAGTGGTCTGTAAATTATGTTTTAAAATGAGCGCGTTGTACGCATTTTAAAATTAAAATTTTTGATTTTTCGATACCAGGTGACCAGATCTAAAAATATTTTGCAGCTAGATCTGGTTTTAAATAATGCTAGAAAATGCTAAAAAAGATTTAAAAATGCTAAAAATAATGCTAACATTTAAAATTTATAATTTATAACTAATTTATCCCTTACACACTTTTTTCATAAAAAAGGGGCCTAAGAAGCTGAACAAAGGATATGTATCTTTATTTATGTTCAATTCAAAGTTTACCTATAACTGTACTTTGAGTGGCTCTAATTCATTTCTGAAGGCTTTAATTCCATATACTCATCATCAATACTAGCTGTGACCGCCATTTTCACAGCGTTCTTACAATATATATTGTTCGATTTTGCTTTGGAAGCAATCTACACCAATGGCCCTTACTTTTTAAGTGCTTCAGTTATGGTTTATGTATTTACTTTATATAAAACGTCTCGTCCCTGCTAAAATATGCCTCTTTCAAAAATAAAAGGCGCATTAAAGCAGTCATATCGGTGCTTTTTCTCCACTTTCCTTTGGAAATAAGATATTTATGCGGAGAAAAGTATCCTAAATTTGAATCAGAATACTAAGGTACTTGCTCACAAAATCTTGTTCCAATCCATCTAGTAGTTCTTACGTGATGCGAACTCAGACAGACAGAAAATAAGTTACTTTTTTAATATGTATAGATTTTATTATATGTATAGATGTGAATAATTTTATTTCTTCTTCTTTTTTGTGGCTCAATTGCCAAAAACTGACTCAAGTTTACAAATTATAAAATATATTTAATACTTCAAGTGTAGAATGTACGCAATTGGATTATTAGCGTTTTATAAGTGTTAGTGAAGCAGTTTGATACCAAGTAATAAACAGTTGCATGAGCAAGCTCATCTAATGGGTGAGCTCATAAACAATTGGTTATATTCAAACAAACTAGCTTACTGACACATGCCTAATCATACCATTCTATAGAAAGCAACGAATTTTCTATACTAGTAAGCGCCGTGTTTACTCGGTGTGTTTTGTTTGGTAATTGTGTAAAACTTTTGAATATGACTTTGGCATTTTGCAACCACTAGTGCAGGTTTTTATATTTGTTAAGATATAAAGGCCTTAAATTGAAAGTAAAGTAATGTTGTTAAAAAATTCTACGTTTTTAGTTTGTACACTCCCACTATGTTAGTGTTTCAGTCAAAGCATAAAACTGCTTGAACTCGCTCAAGTTCATTGTTATTTTGTTTAACATCGCATTTAGTTCGCTGGTATTAGCTGTTAATTATTATCCAGTCAGCGTTACTTGTGTGCATTGAACAGTCATGAATTCAATGAAATATTATAATGAGCGTCTCATGCGCTTCATTTTATGTGCTCATGCAGTGCTTTAGTAACTAAACATAATATTTTACAGATTTATCGAATATATCTTAAAAATGTATTCGATTAATCGATTGGTTTTTTTAAATTCCTTTTTGAAAATTTATTTATTTAGCAATTAATGGGCCAAAAAGTAACTGTGGTCTAAAATAACTACATATTAATAAACTTGAAAGGTGTAAACTCTTTCGATTTTAGAATAATGCAGTATGCCATCATTGGAATAATTGGAAAGTCAAATACCTACATGTCATAATTTGTAGCAATTCCTTATTATCGACAAAAAATTGTGGTAGATTTTTAAATAAGACCAATTGATTGTATGATTTTTATAAAATTAAAAATGCCAAAAAATGCTTAATATGTAATTGAAAAATGCTAAAAATAATGCTAACTGCTAAATGAATAAATTGCAGCTAAATTGAAATAAATAATGCTAAATTTAGCTGCAAAAATGCCAAAATGGTCACACTGAACATGACAGATGAAAAAAATTATGTTTCAACACTCTTTAGCATGATAGAGAAATTTCCTGTATTGCAAATAAGAAAAAACAATAATACACAAACAAATGTGCTAAAGTTATTTGACAAAGTGTATGTTCATGTACGAAAATCCCACTGTAAGCACTTAACTCTTGCAATGGAGGCATATTTCTTGCTACTAACTACATCGTTGGTTGCGAGTACATACTTACAAATATTTGCTTTAACTCTTGCTACTAGTTTTTATTTCAAAATAAGCTACAGCTCTTTGTTTTTGTTTTGTTGCTTTTGTTGTTGCCTTGTAATAGAATATCAAAACCATACATTTTTCCTTGATTTAATTTGCAATTACATTCATTCGCTCATGCCAGTACTGAAGTTAGAAAAGTAAAACTGAAAACAAACTAAAGAATCATTGAATAGTTTTGTTAGTAAGAAACTACAAGTAAGTTGAGTGCGACTACGTAGTTAGTTGCTTTCAATTGTTTTGGTTAATATTTGTGGCTCATACTTATTAGAAGTTGCCACTAGACAAGTTTTAAACAAACATACCATGCCGTCCGTGCTCAAAAAAAAAATCCGTTTACAAAGTCAGCAGGCTAATATGTTGCCAGCCTAGTACTTGTTTTCATTTGTTGCGGCTATGTGGGGGTTGTTTCATTTTATTTAAGTGAAAAAATCTTCAGTTTTTTGAAATAGCTGCGTTTCAAGGAGATGCGTTTAAAAAGAATCAGGTAGTGAGTGGTAAGTAAAACACAAATTAGAAAATTGAAATCCGAAATTCAGTCATAACAGAATATTGGTCTTAATACTATAGCTATAGTTTGGAATTGAGTGCAGTGTTGCCCGTAGATTAAAAAAAAAAATTAAAAAAAAAACGTAACGAAAACCTTACGCATTTTAGATATTAGATATTAATAAGAAATATCATCAAAAGTATTTGTCTCAGAACGCATTGCATAGATCACTGCATTTTTGCTGTAAAAAAGGACATTTATGTACGTAGATAGAATAATTTTATTCATCTGAAAAACGCACAAATTTAAAATATTGTCACAAGACATTTATTACAGTAAGGTGTCAAAAATGTTCAAAATGAAAATCTTCTGGTACGGCCATTTTAAAAGCTGCAAGAAATATGGGATTTAATTTTTCTTTATTTATAAAAATTTAATTACTTTTTAGACTGCAGAACTCTAGCTCTAAATAACGCTGGGGTGGATTGTGGTGGAATATCCCTTAGAAAGCTTAATCTTTTAGTATAGAAAAGTCTTTCAGATCATAGCCGTGGCTTTTATATAAAGATTCTGGCGACAAAAGAATAATCTGGTTGGCAAGAGAGAATATTACTTCAACAACTGCTGCAATATATATTACACTCACAGTTGAATCGCCATCGTGCTGCCGAAAACAGCTTTCGAATGCTTATTTTAGGTCCTAAAAATCAAGTGAATGCTTATACTGTTTTGAGGCTTTTGCCAGAAGGAGAACCATTTAACTCAAGTTTTCACTGGAGAAGTACCATTGAACTCGTGCAGATATAAGTTGAATTTTTATCTTATGAAGATCTTAGCTTTAGAAAAATGTTAACAATTACGAGAGACTGTAAAATGAGTTATTAGTCGCCACTGTGAAGTTACTATAGTTGAGAGTATTAGCCCAGTGACGGTACAAGACTTAATGAAGTAAATCGGATACCAGAAATCATTGTAGACCGAGGGGTTGGAAGACTGATTTATCATTTTAATGCTCTGCTTCCGTATCCGCCTACATAATAATAAACAAGTAAAAGTGCTATATTCTGCCGTGCCGAATCTTCTATACCCTTCACCACGGTGATTTTATTTATACAGACACATACAGCATTATCCATGAAAACAAATTGCGTTGGCTACAATTGTCGCTGTGTTGTCAGCAACTTAATTATATTGAAGACGACAGCTACATGGTAAACTCTGACATTGTTGTAGAAATACTTATTTTGCTTTTATAAAATTAAACAACTTTTTAAACAAATAACTATTTCCTCCAAAACTTTTTGTTTGTATATGAATTTGTAAATTACAATTTTGTTTCATTTTCTTTTGCTGTATAAAATAGAAATTTACGACATAAGTTTAAGACAGCCACAACGGTGGTCGTGTAGCCACTTAGCTATATAGACTTCAAATTAATCGTTTACCTATAAACGTGTATATTTTGTTTTTGACAGTTTGTAGTCGGTATCCTGATATTGTCTATGTGTTTAAGGCATCTAGGTTTTAGAACAGAGATCTCATCTATTTAAAAATCAAACGCATTTAAAAAAAATATGTTACTCTATATACATACATACATACATACATACATACATACATACATACATACATACATACATACATACATACATACATACATACATTCATACATATATACATATTCTTAATATTAAAAATATGTTGTTACAGTCATAATTTTCATTTTCATAGAAATATTTAAATTTTTTTTTAATTTTTCGAAAATAGCTTGTAAAAACTTTTTTTTGGAAATATTTAAAAAAAATTCTTTCGAAAATTTTTTGAAAAATATCTTTTTAAAAATGTTTTTAAAAGTTCTTTGTTAATATTAAAAAAAAAAATAATTTTAATTTTAACCAGTGGGTACCCTGTGGGTCCATTGGCTACCTTTATGTGTATTGCTTTCTATAAAGGTCTTTAATAGAAATCAAAGCAGAAAACCCCTACCAACCTAAAAAGAAACAAAAATCGCTCCTCGCAGGGGGTTATTGATCCCTCGAGATCTGTATGCGATCTACCTGTCGCGGTCTAATATTTATTTGACAAAAAAAGCAAAAGAGAATCATTAAGCCGAAAAAAATTAAAAAAAACGTGAAAAAATATAGGTGGGCGTGGCTTTTGACCCGCAGCTTCCAAAGGAATGATTCGATATTGCTGAGTTGCAATCCGAAAATTTTCGATTGCAATTTCAGCAATTTTCTGGAGCCTTGGCATGATGACATTACTACCCGAACACGGACAGACGGACAGACCGACATCGCTAAACCAACTTCTCTATGTATAAGAATCCAGAATATATATACTGTATGGGATCGGAAATGAATATTGTAGAAATTACACATGGAATGACAAACTTATATATACCCTTTCCACCTGTGGTGAAGGGTATAAAAATAATAACCAGCTTTAAAGTCTTTTGTAAAATGTGATTTGTATTGTTCCAAATTTATGTTTTGCATCAAATTTATTAATCTGTTAGTAAATTTCATAAAAAAAACTCCATATGTTTTAATTTAATTTAAGATTAAAAATTTTAATTTTAAGATTAATATTAATGTTATTTTAGTATTCGCCATTCTTAAGCAAAAATACAACAAATAATAATACAAACTCTTCATGTTACGCGGAAAACCGTACGTGTTGAAAAAAATGCTCCCCCTGTCTAATATTTTTTTTGCATTTATTTTATTTTTTATTAAATTAATCGCACATTATTTAATAACAATTTTAGTCAAAATATAAGACAGACGCAAAATATCTATAAAATACAAGTTGAACAGCATTTTCCAAAAAAAAAAAAAAAAAAAAAAAATCTTAACGAAACATGTTTTTGGATTTTCCAAATGTAACTTTACAAAACACGTTTGTAGATGCAACAATTTTTTGGATAGTTTTTGGCCAAATTCTTTTTTGTGTTGCGGTAGCTAAGTATTTGTTTTGATAAAGTTAATAAAAAGTCATCAGATTTTTTTTTTTACTTTTGCTTTAAAATGCCATTCAACTTTAAAGCCAAGTTAAAATCAAATTAATTTTATTAATTTTTTTTTATTTTTTTGCTTAGACATGGAAGCAATATTCTTGGTTTTCGGAACTAACCAACTCGTAATTATTCGATTGGAGAGCGAGCCAGTCAAGCAGGTGTATTAACAAGTGAACTTAAACTTCTTGCTGTATAATGGCTACGTTGCGCAACAACATTGTTAACAATTTTATTTTGTTTATTCTGCTTAAACTAAGAAATGTTGCAATAGAACAACAAATTGAAATAAATACTTGTTTTCATTTACATTACAGAAGCAAAAAAAAAAAAAAAAAACAAAAAGTAAAAACAAATAGTTACGCAAACTTTTAGATGATTTTGTTTTTTTTTTTAGTTTAATTTGATATTGACTTTTTGTTTAATTAAAAGTTTAATTGATATATGATAGTGTGTGGTTATTTAAAGTTTCCTTTTAACAGTACATTCAAGCTTTAACTGTTTTCCGTGGTAAATTTGAAAACAAGAAATATAATTTTGTCTATTACTTTTATTTAACAGGGCCAAGAAGACAATCAAAGTTAGCTAAGAATTCTGATTTAGCTGTTAAATTCTTTTGTACATGACAGCATTATGGCACTTGCAATTGCATTTGTAGCCCTGAAACGTCTTAAAAAGTAAAAAAAAATCATTTTAAACATCGACATAGATAAATAAATATTATATTTGCTATTAGCTACTAATCATTCCATTTTTAAACATTCAAAAATGAAATGGATAAAGTCTATTTATTTCCGAAAACACCTCTTATAGTAAAGGCGATTACTTGCTATTTTATTTTGATAATTTTTATTATTGCAGCATTTTGAATAATACTGGCCAATAGATGCAACTTTGGACTAGGTAAGTAGTTTAAAAACAAGGCCACCTCTCGACAGACAAAAATCACTCTCTACAACACACTGATACTACCCGTGCTATTATATGATTCCGAAGCATGGGTACTTGCGAAAGCAGATGATGCTGTGCTTGGAGTGTTTGAGAGAAAAATTCTTCGCAAAATCTATGGACCAATCTGCGTTGGCGGAGAATATCGGTGTCGTATGAACCATGATACAGCTCATGGTTCATACATGCCGATATGGTTCATACAAGCCGACATAGACATAGGCAAACGTATCAAATTACAACGATTGCGTTGGCTAGGACATGTTGTGAGAATGGATGAAGATGCTCCAGCTAGAAAGTCATTTGAATACGAACCTGGCGACGGTTCACGCAGAAGGGGAAGACCTTCGATGGAACTTCGATGCATAGATCAAGTTGAGGAAGACATCTCGAAACTTGGTGTCAGAAACTGGAGAAGAAGCGCAAAAGATCGAGGCGCTTGGAAATCTATTTTACGTTCGGCTACAGGAACAAATGTTCTGTAATAGCCACCTAAGTAAGTATTTTGATCTTTAGATATCTAAAGTGAGAACGAAATTCTTATCATTTTATTTATTTTATTCTTTCGATACTTAGGTCCCCTCACAGAAGAGGACACCTAAAGTACATATTTGAACAAAATAACACCGATGCTAGTTTCTTATTGTTGAACTGTCTAAATTTTTTTTTATATTTGTGGATTTTTTAGTTGACTTCTACAAAAAACTTAATTACAATTTTTATTTTGATGGGTAAGGAAACTACCCCTTGCCCTCTCCAAATTTTTTTTTTTTTTGTTTTTTATAAAAGAGAAGTAATACTCAGGCAATTAATGCCTACATATTAATTGCGTTACTTCCTTTGGAAAGGGATAATAGTAGATAAGACAGATGATTATTGTGATAGCTTCACGTATGGCAACACTGCAAATGCACGTTATAATTATTTTTAGAACAGTGTTGCAGCGCGTCTGGTGTTATTTATGCGAATTAGTTTGAAGCATAGCCAATTTATAATTATTTTACTTCGCCGGCGATTTAGTGCAATGTGGTAATATCGGCGAAGGAGGGCGCTGTGATATGCATTATTTTAAAGAGATATTAATACATATCAGAGAAATTGATGTTGCCACGGCTGAGAATTAAACTCGCGACCATTGCTTAGTAGTCAACGTGCTAACCACTTAAGCTACAGCACCCTCAAATTATGCCCAAAAACTATACAGTTCCTCATCTCCATATACCAAAGTTACAAACTAAACTTGATTTTTATATGTCAAACGGTATGACTTGTACAAACTCCAAAAAATAGTGGCATACACACCCTCCAACAGACATAATCGCGAAAATAGCCTGTACGGGAATAAACTCTATTTTTTAAGATTATGTCTATTAAATGTTGGCCGTTGCTAAGTCGCAGATGGTCCATCCGTTGAGTCCAATTTTCGATGATTCATTCGACCATTTCGACTAGTAACTGGCGAATGACAAGCGTGATGTTTTCCTCCAAGGCCTGAATCGAAGCGGGTTTGTCCGCATAAACTATAGACTTTACATATCCCCACAGGAAAAAGTCTAACGGTGTGATATCAAACGATGTTGGTGGCCAATCGACCGGCCCAAAACGTGAAATTATGTGCTCACCGAAATGTTCTTTCAATAAATCCATTGATTGATGCGATGTGTGGGAAGTGGCGCCGTCTTGCTGAAACCAAATGTCGCCGAGATAACGAGCTTCAATTTCAGGCATCAAATGGTCGGTTATCATGGCACGATAGCGGTCACAATTGACGCTTACGTTAGCACCGGCATCATTTTTAAAGAAATATGGACCGATGATTCCACCGGCCCACAAACCACACCAAACCGTTGTTTTTTCTGGATGAAGTAGCAGCTCTTGAATCTCTTCAGGTTGCTCTTCGTCCCAAATGCGGCAATTTTGTTTGTTTACATACCCATTGAGCCAGAAATGGGCCTCGTCGCTAAACAAAATTTGCCTCGAAAACGTCGGATCTTCTTGGAACTTTTCAAGAGCCCATAGAGCGAAGCGATTCAGGCGTAAGTCTTTCCATTATGAAATGCCAAAAACTACTAAACAAAAATAACATGACAGCAAAAAAGTGTCTCTACTTTAATCACCCATTACATATGTATATAGTTAGCAATATGCCAATATCGATTTTTTGTATTGTTGAAAATGGTTCTTTAGGGCTTTGGTAGCAACTTTTGTTCTTTGACTTTTTCATAATTCCGTTATTTACAAAATTACCGTTATTTTTTCGGTTAATGAAGAAAATCAAAATTTTGACCTTTAAATTCTCAAAATTCGACCAAATAATGTTTGGCAAATTTGTACAAAATACTTTGGCGAGTATTTTTGCTGAATTTATGAACTCATAGTGCAGGATGTTTTGATACATTTTTCAATAAAATGAGTTTTGCGCCGTCTAGTGGCAATAATTTGTTTGTACTAACTATATTCAGCAATTTGAAAGGTAATTTGAATATCTTTTCATTAAAACAATTCTTTAAAAATCGGTTGAAAAATAACCGAATGAGAAAGAGAAGAGCTAGAAGATATTTAATAGTTTCAATCTTTATATTAAAATATGTATGTAAATTCGTCATTAAAATTTTTTACGTAACTACATTTTTAGTTTTCCGAATAAAATTTCAGTTATTTTAATAGAAATATATTTCACAGAATCTTTATTATTTATACTTATAAAAACATCAAGTTATTTTTAATATAAATATTAATAAAAATTTTATTATCTAAATTTTCAGAGGTCTACATAAGAGTGTAAATTCTTTAGTTTTTCTTTGAGTTGAGGAGACTCTAATCCAAATTTTCACTGTGATATTTATAATTTAAACCTCTCAGAATGTTTATTTGCTTTTTAAGAATTTTTATCCGATTATTCTGTACATCGACATAAGGTAGTTCATGTAATAAATTAAATAATTCCATAGGCTCATCCATATGAATCAAATTTAGAAATAGGACTTTACTTTCCTTTTTCGATTCTCAGCATTCCATTTTTTATTTTCCTGGAAAACCTTTTTCATTATTTTTACACCATTTTCCATATCTTACTTCGTTGGTAAGCAAATTGAAATTTGTGGGGAACTAAATTCAAGAACGATGTTTTATTTATATCTGTTAACTCTAAATATTCGAATATTTGATACAGCACATCCTTGAAAGTAAGATGATCTGTCTCTTTACCTACTTTTGTACACAAAAGTTTTTTTATGAGAGTAATTTGTTTAATATACCAGACTTGGGGGATATCAATTACATTTTGTAATTAATTACATATGCAATTACTATTTACATGTAATTGTAATTGGAAATTTTCAATTACAATTACATTATTATTTTTTTTTTTTTAATTTGTTACTTACAATTAATTGTAGCCAAATCTGTCGCTTACGTGGTTTTGACGCAACCAGCAAATCGCAAATTTCTGTGTGTAAATTAACATTTATTTTTGTATTTATCAAAAAAAAACTTTTAACTTTACCAAAAATGCTCCAATTGGCCTGAAACTTTCCTGATTTTTTATTCTTAAATACAAAAAACTTAGCGGTTGAGTCTTTAACATTTCCAAATGACATTTTGCATGCAAATGTCATTTGTATGGCGCTTTCGAGGTTTTGAAAATGGATTTTTTTTTTTATTTTTCATACAAACTTGTTAAGATGAGAATGTAGTCTGGTGGAAAATGTTATTTTCTACCATAAAAACCAAAAAGTCAATTTCGAAAAAATGACACTTACGTGGTTTAAGAAGAAACGCGACGATATATTAAGAGATTAAATAACAGTAAAAACTTGAACTATGAATGAATGAATAAAATTTGACGAAAATAGGCTTTAATGTTTTTTGTACGGCACAAATTAGGATGATTATTATGCCTTGAAATTCAACACAGCTGTTGACAACTATAATATCTAAAATTCTGCGGTGGTGCTGGAAGATTACATTCCTACTTCAAAAGTTATGTGTAAATGAAAAAAAAAAACGAATTTTTTTAAATTTTTCGCTTTTTTTTAAACATTTTCCAAAGTTTCTTGTAAACGAAAAAATGCGATCGTCACGCACCAACGCAGAATTTTAGATTTTGAAACTATTAACAACTGTTTTGAATGGCAAGACATAATATTTAGCCCAATTTGTGCCACGTTAAATGTAGCAGTAGTATTTTCTTACTTCTACGTATTGTTGTTGCCTTGTTTTTTCAGTGTATATATGCAACAATAATAATAGTAAATCGAAGATATCTACCCAAACTAACTATGCAAAAAATAAAAACATTGTTTTTGTAGCTGTTAACATAAATATTGCGTTAAATTCATAAAAACTTTAAAAATCCAAGTTTTAATGGACACCCTAAATTTCCGTTTTAGGACAAGTGAGGGACACTTTAATTACCAATTAAGGTAGCTGACTCTACCCCCGAAGCAATAAAAATCATTCGGCATTCATAGTCTGAAAACTAAAAAGTACATTTTTTTGGCATATTGCTAGAAAAATAAAATAAAAAAAATAAAAGTTTTTCTAACAGCGACGCCATGTTTTCCACGTATATGGCGCCATAAAAGGTAGAATCTTGAAATTTTTCAGCAGCTGCTTTGCCTCCGCCGCTATAACAATTACTAAAAATTAAAGGGTGTTCTGACAGAGACATGTTTTTTAGGTATGTGGTTTTATTTTTTTTAACTGAAATAGGTTGACTATTCATAGAAAATGTACTATAACAAAAATCACTCAAATTTAAAGGGTATTCCGATAGTGACACGATTTTCGCGAATATGGCTTTAATTTTTAAACGTAAATTTATACGGAGTATGGCCCGCTATAGCAAAAAATATAAAAATTAAAGGGTTTTGCGAAAGAGGCACAAATTTATACACATATGTATGTAGCCTTATTGTCGAAACGGAATGAGAGTTTATTTCTACACAAAGTGTGTATTTTTTTGTTTTTTTTATTATTTTTAATTACACACTGTGTAATTTTTTAAGTCATGGCAAAATAACCATATACGGACACCACTACGTGATAAAAGACCAAAAAAAAAGACCCCTGTAGCCGCAAAAGTGAAAAATTTTTGCGGCTACATAAGCGCTACCTAAACGGTGTTAAGAATCATTCCCAGGAAGTTCATATGTTCTAGAAAGTTGTTTATTGAGATCTTAGGTTCATTTTTGTAGTTGATTGTTTTTTTGAATTTGGAACGGTTTGCTACCTATGGACCTGAACAGGGGAAAAAAGGTAAACAAAAATTGAATTTTTTAAAGTTTTTTGCTATTTTGACCTTGAAGATGAAGTTTTTTTTGATTTTATATGTTTACAATTTTTGTTCTTTATGACAAGAGCTACAACTTTGCCTCAAAGATTATATCAAAATTTCAAACGGTTTGCAAAATATGAGCTTGAGTAAATGATCATGCTGGGAGACAGGGGTCTTTTTTTTGGTCTTTTATCACGTAGTGGTGTCCGTATATGGTTATTTTTTCCGTGTTGCACTGTGTTATTATATATTTATTTTTATTTAAAAAATGAAACGGTGTGCCCTAGATGTGGCGAATTTGATGAATATGACATTCTCTTCTACACGTTACTATACTCAACTATAGCACTATGCCCTTTAATTGTTAATTATACATTAACAATTAACAGGTGCCCCATTAGACGTGAAAATAGAAAACTTGTACTTTTAAAGTTATATATTGATGGCAATATGGAACTCTTCATGTGTGAGTATGGCTATCACTTGACTGATTCATTTATTTGCTTTTATAGAGGCGATGGCAATACACTGACTGTGTAAATTTGAAGTTTTTTTTTTTTATAACAATTTAAAAAATAGGACACCTTTAAAAGGTATTTTTTAAACTTTATACTGTTTATTGTGGACATTATAATACAAACTCATTGTAAATTTTAAGTGTTTGTATAAATGGTTTAAATGATAATTTCATTAACACAAATTACATCAACTAAGAGGAAACCCTTCAATTGTCTGTCTCCAACGGTTCAAAGGATACACTGTTTAATTTTCAAGTTTAGTTTTTCTTAATATTCGTTATTGGCAGCTATAGGATACAAGCAAAAAACTAGGAAATAACATTATTAGTGTTCTACGTATTTAAAACATAAGCTTAAATAAGCAGTATTTATTCCAGGTTGTAAAGCAGTGGTGCCCAAACACACACTATCAAAATCTACATTTGTATTAGAAGCAACACAAGCTAACCATTTAATTTTTATTGTTGATATTTAAAGTTAGACAGTTAAAGAGCATTGATGTTGAAGTTGAAGTTGAGTTAGCATAATATTTTTACCTTCATATACTTCAAAAAAAGCGTACCACTGTTCTTAAGAAAATTAAATTATGGGTTTTCAGTTACATTTGTCAACATTAGAAACGCATTAATTTTACTTTTGCAGCTGTTTCAATGTTATTTAAATAACGAATTCTTCAGCATTTCGTTAAATAAAAGTAAGAGTGTCATGTCAAATCTTATGTACCCTTTACCATAAAAAATTAGATATTGCTTTCCGCTGTTACGCACAAAAAAAATATTTCCACCAATTAATGATTTTAATTAGTTTCCGAGCAAAATTTAATTATAATTTTAATTAATTCAATTACATTCTTAAATTAAAAAAAAAATGATAATATTCCAAACAAGTCAGGGGGGTAATTACGTATTTCGATTCGAAAGAAATCTTTTTCGAAACACAATGTTAATTAAAGTCATACAAATTCGAATGATTTCCTTTTCGCATCGAAATACGTAATAATTCCCCTGTAATTGAATCAACTTCAAATTTAATTAAAATTGTATCTGGAACTAATTAAAACCTTTACTTGGAGCACAAAATTTTTTCTATGTATGTTTCCAATTTTACAACACTTATCATCGGATTTTACCTTTACGGCTTTCAATTTCATTTGTACAATTTAAATATAAACAAGTAAGAGTGCTATATTCGGTCGTGCCGAATCTTCTATACCCTTCACCGCGGTGATTATATTTATACAGGATTAGGTACAAAATTGGTTTAATTTAAGAGATAAAGTCATTAAAAAAAATAAACTGCGCACTTTTGTTCCACTAATCAGCATAATCTAGTGTGCAGTATATGTACATATGTATATCGTCACCTGAAATTTCTAACCATGTAAAAATTGTATACAAAATTTTTTTTTGCAAAAATTTTACAGAATATTTTTTGTAAAAATTTTATAGAAAATGGTTTTTGTAAAAATTTTGCAGAAAATTGTTTTTTAAAAATTTTACAGAAATTTTTTTCGTAAAAATTTTACAGAAAATTATTTATGTAAAAAAGTTTTTGAATTATTTTTTAAATTTTGTAGAAAATGTTTTTGTAAAAACTTTATAGAGACCTTAAGCCGATCTAAGAAAATTTTGCTGTAAAAATTAATTAGGACAGTATTTTATTAAAATTTTTTTTGTAAATTTTGTTTGTAAAAGTATGTGTGAACATTTTTTGTAAATTGTTTTTACAAATTTTTTGTATTATTTTTTGGAATTAGTTGTAAAAATTTTGTTTGAAAATTTTTTGTAAAAATTTTGTTTGAAATTTTTTTTGTAAAAATTTTTGAAAATTTTTTAAATTTTTTTTTTAATTTTTTGTAAATTTTTTTTGTAATTTTATTGAAAATTGTTTTTAAATTTTTTAACAAATTAGGATCTTCCTGCAATCTTTATTGTGTTAGCATGGTGAAACTAAAGCAAAAAATCCTTTTAAAAAAATTTCCTCATACTGACCCCCCAACGGTGTATTGACTGCTCTCTGGGCACCCTTTGGGTCTATTGGCTACCTTTATATGTATTGCTTTCTATAAAGGCCTTTAGTATGAAATCAAAGCAAAAAACCTTACCAACTTAGAAATAAACAAAAAATCGGCCCTCGCAGTAGTTATTTATCCCTCGAATTCTGTATAAACTCCTTGTGATCTAGCTGTCGCGGTCTAATATTTATTTAACATTAAAAGGCAAAATAGAATCATTGAAACCAAAAGAAAATGAAAGCAACGTAAAAAATATATGTGGGCGTGGGTTTTTGCCCTCAGCCTCCAATAGGAAGGTCTGATATTGCTGAATTGCAATCCGAATATTTTCGAAACTATGCCTGGCAGATTGGTGTGCTAAAATTTTCTGTACTTCGTATAGCGCTTTGGCAAATGACATTTCAACGACAACACGAACAGATGGACATCGTTTAAACAACTTCTCTATGTATAAGGATCCAGAATATACGAGTATATACATATATACCTTATGGGGTCGGAAATGAATATTGTAGAAATTACACACGGAATGACAAACTTATATATACACGCAAAGAAAAAACATGGTTATGGTATGGTCCCGGCAACCACACTATGTTCTCTGTAACAATAGATGTTTGCTGTGAACAAATTATAGTTATTTTAAACAATATTTTGGTCACGATAAACAAATTTTTTGTTAACAGTTAATCATTCAATGGTTATACGCAATAAAAAAGCAACATGGTTGATTTGAAACATATTAAAATTCAGACCACAACCAAATTATTTTTAATATTTAAAAATTATAACCATAATATATTATTATTAAACATAGTATGTTAAGTTTGTCTAAAAATAAACAAATATTGTTTGGTTTTAAAAATACATATTTTGGTTTTGACATTTTTTCAGTTCAGAAATATCGGTTCATCTAAAACCGTAAAAACATTAAATACACATTTGTTGTCAGCAAATAAATTTGTTTTTTATTATAAATGATAGTTTTAAATTAAAAATATCAAACACATAAAAAGGTAAGCAGAAAAAATCAAAATATGTATGTAAGTCTAAATGGAAATATTCGTGTATTTGTTTTTTGTTATTTATAAATATATTCATACGGTGTCACATATAACCATTTACATGTTTCAAATTATATAATAGTATGTTTATATTATAAACATAACTATGGTTGTATGTATGTTCCAACGACAACAATATTATTTTTATATATAACCATATAATTCAACCATAACATGTTGCTCTTAGATTATGGTTACCTCAACCATGTTTTTTCTTTGCGTGTACCCTTTTACCTTATGGAAAAATAGAGGCGCTGTCCTTTCTTGACCTTATCTTTTGAAGCTTTGCTTGAAAAATTGGTGTAGCAGATTTTTCTGTAGCTTTTTTCGAGTCAAGGCAAAAATGGTTTCAACCTGATTTCGGAAAGACAAACAGGCGAGGCGGACTTCCCTAAATCAACTGCTCTTTGTATAAGAATCCATAAATATTATATACTTTATACGGTTGAAAATGAATATTGTAGAAATTACAAACGGATTAACAAACCTTTTCCACCTGCTGTCAAGGGTATAATTAGACACAGTTTTGCTTAATCTATTTCGTTTGTAATAATTATTTTAATATGATTTGTTTTAATATTTTAGCTTGACGCATTTAATATTCAATATTTTTGCTTGACGCTGAAAAACCATTAAATAAAAATTAAATAACCAGCATGACCTTGTCATGAACTGTTTGCGTCTCAATAATTTTTTAAATTAAATTTCCACTTACTATTACTAAGTTTAGCTCCTTGTGATATCAACATCGATAAGGGCGTTGGTCTGCTGCGCATATATGGATGTGCACGACTGTGGGTACGTGGAGCAGTTGATGTTGAGCCCGCGTGGCCTGTAATTTGTTGAGCACTTACATTGCCCGTTGAACCCGTCGCAGTTATATTTGTGGCGACATTACGGTTGAAATCATTTGCTGCAGGTGGTGGCACACCCAGCCAACCAAATATGCGATCTCTTGTCGACCGGCCATAACGTAAATATTGTTTTGTTAAACCCATTTTTTAAATCTATAAAAGAACAAATATGAAAACAATATTTATTATAATTTAAATAAATTTGACTAAAAACAATGTAAATACAAGGGTCTAATCACTGTATTCGATATCGAGTGAAATCTCTTTTTCATATTGGTATCATGGAACTCGATACCGAATAAAAAGAATCAAATTTAATTCTTTAGCACCAAAAATTTATTATTTTTTGTTTTGTAGGTTCATTTTTACAGAGAAATAAATAGTTATTTTAAAAAAATTTTTTAACAAGCAAAAACTCATAAATTTGATAACGTAAATCTTATCCATAGCAGAAAAGTTTTACCAGTAGAAAAATTAATAAAATCTTGATTCACTATAATATTCAGTTGTACGATATTTCAAAAATATATAATATAATGATAGTGTGTGGATTATGAGTGTGGCAGAATTTTTGACAGGTCTGTAGGATTTCATAACCTTTTCATAAAATATAATTTTTCCATATGATCAGAGTTGTATGATAGTGTGGCATCTACAACGCCATTTTGAAATGTTTTTTTTTAAGTAGGACAGAATTCTGTCAGATTTTTTTTCGATTGAATCGTACGATTGTGTGGGATAGTGAAACCTGGCCTTAAGTAGTCATTACCCCCATTGTACACTGGCAAGCTGAAGCCAAATGTGAAAGTGTGGCTGCCAACTGACATTTCGGCGGCACCACTGTGCACTACAAGTCAATTCTAAAACCAATATCGTATTATGGCATTTAATTATGGGGCACTGCCTCAGCTAGCAACGTAGATAAAATTCAAAGGCGCCAAAATAAGATTCTTGGGATAATTAACCGTGAAACATACATTTTTTTGTCCAGCACTAGTTCGACTTAACAATTTAGGCTTAAGATATGAGTAATTATTGATAGTTAAATTATATTGAAGATACAATAAATAAAAATTTTGAAAAAAACTCAGTATCACAACACAAGATGTCATAGGCAAGCACTTTATTTTTCCTTATGGCCACTCTAATTTTTAAGTGCTGGTTTTTATGCGTGAGGTTAATAGCGTAAGAAAATTTTCTGTAACAGAATTTAATAATTTTAAAAATTTTGGAGAAGTGGATCAACAATATTGTTTATACTTTTTATTCAATTAACAATTAAAATATTTAAACCAAATGGATCAAAAATCCAAACGTTTAAAGTGTATGGGCACAGAGTCACTTATTTCTTCTGGCAAGTAATCTGCGATGGATGAACGTTATAATGGGAAACCATTAATAATCTATCGAGCGGTAGCAACATCATCGCCACACCTCTGACGATTCTGATAGACAGAGACTTTTCGACCTGAAAAAAAAACACGTATTTCCACAAAAGTAACCCACTGATATGATGGACATTAAATTAGTCGCAGTTTATTTTTAGTAATAGAACCATGAAATGATACACAGACGTTTCCAGACGGATCTGGCGCAGGGGAAGTAGCACCGCGAATGAACTTCTTTTAGTCTATAAAACAATATATATAATTTTTCTAATATAGATTCATGTGACTGATGTGCTCAATGCAATATATAACAGAGGCTACAAGAAAAATAGCATAGCTATCCTCTCCGATAGTCAAGCTGTCATCAAGGCACTTCGCTCGTATAAGTTCACTAACTAACTAGCTTGGGTATGCCGTATAAAACTTTTTTTCATTTTATTTATTGTATCTTTAAATTGAACTAACAATATGTTCTCATATCTTAAGTCTAAAAAAATTAAAAATTAAAAAAAAAATATATATAAATACATATGTCCAGCCAGAGCTAGACAAAAACTGTATAAAACTTAATCCGCTTTGCAATACCAACAGGGTTACTATTAACTGGGTTTCCGGGACACTCTCGATAGAAGACAACGATATGACAGATTGGCTGGTCGACGACGGGACCCCAGTACACCTGAATCTTTTTGTGGACTTGGATAATATAGGATCCGATAAGAAATCTTTATTAATATAACGAACACCAGAGATCAATGGTTTAAACATGCGAATGTTCAAAGGCCGTATGACCAAAATCGCTTTATTTTTCTCATGGATATAAGTAAAAATAACCTAAGAATGTTCACTGGCTTTCTCACAGGCTATTGCAGGTTGAGAAAACACCTAAATTGGCTAACCATTCAGAGCAACAGCCGGTGTAAATTTCTGTAATGGTTTATATTCCAACAGATACAACCAGTCGGCAAACATCAACTGGTAACAATATAACTAACTGCTGAGAAGATCAAGTCTGGTTAAGGTATTTAGAGCTAGGAAGATGACACAATGAACCTTCTTGGTCGCATTGTCATCAATGGGGTGTCATAAACGGAATTGATTTTACGCTTAACACCATAAAAATTTTACGTGTTATAGCATACCAAGTATGGAGGCATATTGATTCAGGTAAAGTGAAAAAGAAAATTTCTATTAAATAAACATTTAAATATTTTACTATTCTGTTTATTAGATTTTCCTAATTTTATATTTTACAATTTTAATAGTGAAATTTTTATTAACTAGACTTTTACAAATTATGTCGCAATAGGCGTTTATTATGTTTGAATTTCTATAAAGTAGTATTCAGGCTAGGCAAATATTTGACGATATAAATGTAACCACTAAATTATGTAAACCAATAAATGTTCTTATCAAATATTTTTGTACTTGCCAATTACTTGATGTAAACGATAACGATGTTTTTATATTACTCTGTAGCATAGTGTAGACTGTTGACAACATACCCTTCGAATGACTCAAAATTAATGGAAATAATTTATTAACACAATCGGTCACTGCATCTCGTGGTTTACACACTGAATTAACAATCTTTAGTCATAAAAACCAATTAGTTCGCACTACTTGCTGTAAAGTGATGTATGATTTTTGACTGTCGGTAGTTACGTAAAGTGCCGGTTAACTGCGATTTTAAAAAATAATTAAAAATTGCTCTTTTTGTTATTAACACAAATAACTTGATAAATTAAGGAGGTAAGTGTTTTATTGTGGAACGTTGTTTTTTAACACTTTCTAGATTTTGATGTGTTTTGTATAGTAAATAAGGTATGTTGCCGCTAGGCTACATCAGACAAAAAGGGAAAATTTCTCTGAAAATAATAAAAATTAAAAAAAAAAAATCCAAAACCACGTGTATTTTTTTTTTCTTATAACATCTCAAATACAAACAATCAAAAAAATCGCAGTTCATAAGTGATAGAGGGCTAAGATAAAATAACTATTACAAAAAATAGTGGTTACGTTCTTTTTACTAAATATTTGCCCAGCTTTGGTAAAAAAGGAAACAAACATGTTTTTGTTTACACATGTTTAATTGCAGTTAAATTTACTATTCGTTAACGACCTTGGTAATGAATTTTGTAATCAATAATAATTTTTACATTTCAATTAGAAAAAACTTGTATGTTAACTGAATTATTGATTTGATTGATTGAAACTTTAAATAGAAAATAAATTTTTAAATACTCTTATTTTCCAGTACAATGAGATATAAAATTTCTCCAAATCTTAACCATATACACGCAAAGTAAATAATTATATGGTTGCAGTCAAACCATATTATTAAATATAGTAAAAATATGTTAGAACCATATTATTGTCAACCCTGATAATGACATTGATAAAAATAGCCAAATTTTTTTTCCAGTAAATATATAATAAAATTATTATATAATAAATAATAAATAATAAAAAGTCATGATGTTATAATCAAATATAGATATCATATCCTTAATTTAGATGATTAAAAATATTTAAAAATATTATTTAAAAATATTGACCCGTTTTTTTAAACATTTTTGGTTATAAAATACACAATTATGTATTACGTGTGCCCACACACGTCGTGTGCGTCCTGATAATATTTGGTAGATTTTGCTTTGAAAGTAATCCACACTAAATTTTAAGTCTCTTACGTCTTTACTTTATATAAATGTACCCATCCCTGGATAAAATTTTAAAATTCCAAAAATTATTGTAAAGCTAAAATATACTGCTTTCAAAAATAAAAAAAATAAAATGCAGTACCTTTATATCGGTAAAAAAATGGGCGTACTTTCACTACTTTTTCTCCACTTTCTCTTGGAAATAAAATATTTTTGTAAATTTCAACTGTCTATCTATAACATCTGAAAAGTTTGGACATTAACTATTGGGACACCCTTTAATTTCCAAATTCATATTTTACACTTGTTATTTTAGCGGACTTAGAAACACAAGTTCGTTGTAAATTTCAACTGTCTGTCTGTAACGGTTCAAAAGTTTGGCCATATATATATCAAAATAAACGAACTAATGGGACACCCTTTAATTTCTAATTTTAAATATTTATACTTATTATAACAGACATAATAACGAACATTCTTTGCAACTTTCAAGTGTTTGTCTATAACGGTTCAAAAGATAGGAGGATTTTATTTTTTAATTACTTTTTGTTATTGGAAGCTACAGTAATACGCACTTTTTTTTAATTTTAAATTGGTGACCTATAAAGTTCATAATACACGTAAAAAACATGTATGTTGTATGGGGACACCCTTTAATTTTTAAACTTTTGAACTTCTTTTAAAATGGGACCAATCTGTAGCCATAACCTTTCTAATAGTGCAAAAATTTTGAAAATAGGTTCAGAAATGACCGAGTTCTGAAGGCACAAACATACAAAAAAAAAGCAACACACCGTCGAATTGATAACCTCCTTCTTATTATGAAGTCGGTTAAAAATATGGGCGACATGCAATTTATTTTTAATATGTGGGACTACAAAAGCAAACCAAAAATGTATGCCAAATAAGGGGGGTTACTGCGTAATTCGACTCGATAGAAAACCTTTTCGAAACACAATGTATAAGTCATACAAATTCGAATGATTTTGTTTTCAATTCGAATTACGCAGTAACCTCCCAGGACTATATAGTGCTGTATATTGGAATTAGGATACTAAGGTACCTTCTGACAAAATTATGTTATAATCCATCCAGTAGTTTTTACGTGATGCGAACACAAAAAAGAAAGAAAGACAGACAGACAGGAAATGAGTTACTGTTTTATTATATGTATAGATTTATGAAAGGTTTCATATGAAATACATGATTAATACATAAATTAATAAAAAATAATCATCTTTAAAAAAAATTGTTTACAAATTTTGTATTAATATAATAAGAATAAAATGTTAAGTTTAGTTCATTATTAATATATTATGGTTAAAAATAATATATTATTTTATATATTTTATATATTATGGTTAAAAATAATATATTATTTTGAAAACAACTATGTATTGGTAAACAGAACATAAAGTAGTTCTTGTGACGATACCACACGCATAGAGTTCTCTGTGCTGATATAAAGTTTATCATGAACCTCTAAATGTGAACGTAGTCTAGTGCAAATGTAATTCTAAAAACCCAGAAGCACTGATTTAGTGATTTCTAAAAAAAAAACATAGTCGCCGTATAGTCAAAAGAACGATATTACATTCTCTGTGATAATATATCGGGTGGTTAAATTTTAAGGACCGATGTTGAATAGGAATGAACCACTCCTAAACGTCAAGTTTTTTTCTGCATTTAATTTGACATTTCTCAATTCCAGACTAACTCAATTTGAACCATGGAAAGATACACAATCGAGCAACGCGTTATACAACGAGTTATTCAGGCTTGGATGAATAATTTTCGAATAAAATCATCTTCACCTCAGTGGATTCTTCAATAAGCAGAATTGCCTTATTTGGGCGAATGATAATCTAAGAGTGATTGTCGAAAAACCAATGCAGCCACAAAGAGTGACTGTTCGGTGCAGTTTATGGGCTGGCGGCATCATCGAGCCGTAGTCTTTCCAAAATGAGGCCGGTCAGGCAGTTACTGTGAATGTTGTTCGCTATCGTGAGATGTTAACAAATTTTTTATGGCCCGAATTGGAAGATATGGATGTGTACGATATGTGGTTTCAACAGGATGGTGTCACTTGCCACACAGCTAACGAAACAATTGCTCTTTTGTGCGACAAAATCAATGGTCGTGTTATCATCTCACGTGGTGGCGATGTCAATTGGCCGCCAAGATCATGTGATTTGAAACCGTTGGACTTCTTTCTTTGGAGTTATTTGAAAGAAATGGTGTACGTCGGTAAGCCAGCAACAAATCAAGAGCTAAAGGATGAAATAATTCGACACATTAACGGCTTAGAACCTCAATTATGCCTTAGCGTGATTGAAAATTTGGAGCATTGGATGGAGGTGTGCCACCAAGGTCGTGGCGGCCATTTGGCCGATATTTTGTTCCATACATAATTGAACCGTACCAATATTATCAAAATAAAAAGAAATGACAATAATTTCCTAAATAATTTGTGTTTTATTCAAAATCAGCATCGGCCCTTAAAATTTAACCACCCTTTATTTGATGTCAATAAATTTTAGTTGTTTTCAACAATTCGTTGTGCACGATAAACAAGTTTTGGTACAAATTTGATCCTTATATGTTTACTACGTCCAAAAATACAACATTTTGTTGTTGGTTTTTTTAGTTTTAACCATAAAATTTTTGCTAGCAGCAAAAGTTTTGCAGACATACAAAGTAGTAATAGTAATAATAAAAATAATATTTTTAATTACAAAATATCATTAATAATAATGAATTTATTTGTATTCATTTATTACCAATAATTTTTATTAATTTTTTACTAGTAGTTCCCGGAACCTCGTTAGCATGCTGATATTTTGTTTGAATTTGTATTTTATTTTGAATGTAATCTATACTGAATTTCAATTTATATATTTATATAGAGGTAACCATTTCTGGGTAATTACCCAGTATGCTGCAGCATAGATTTTATATAAAATTATATAATTTATAATTGTAAAATTTATTATACTTTTATTATAAATTTTTTTATAAATCATTATAAATTTTTAATGTAAAATTTTTAATTTCAACTCTTGCATTTTTCAACATATTTTCCAATTTGCAACTGCGAATTAATATTTTTTTTAACCCTGGCTGGACCAAGTATATTTGTATTTTCTTTTAGTATGAAGATCTTTTAGATTGAAGATGAAATAAATAAAAATATGAAAAAAATGCAAGCCTCGTATGAAAATAATTTTTTTCTTCAAAATTTTCTTTATATCTCTAAAACTGCTAAACAAAATTTAAAGACAATGTTTGCATAATTTACAGGTAATTTTAGTATGGTTTTTTTACTTTTTACTTGCTATAAATTAAAGTTTATCGTTATCGAGTTATGCTCACTAATGTCATGCAATTTGCTTCATTATGGATTTAACAGTATAACTCGAAAACTACAATCAACCAAATAAAACAGAGTGCAAATTACATGTGTAATAAAAAAACGGTTATAATAAAAAATTAAATATATTTCAGAATTTAATTTAAAAAATAATCTTGTTTTTCATAAATAAAACAAATATTTTTAAATTCCCTAGAAGCAGGATTTGTACACATTGAATTAATTACTCTACATTGATCTTATGTTGATCTTTATGTTGTTGTTGCACCCAGAAATAAAATCACGTAAACGGAAACAACCAAATTAAACTTTTTGTTAAACTTTTTTTATGGCCATACAATCGTAAAGCATGTAATTGTATGAAATTAAATTTAATTTAATTACTTCTTAATTGATAATGAAATTCTATCACATGCATCTCAATTTGACAAAGTATTTTTTATTATTGACGTTTTGTTTAATTTTGAGCACTAAATTAACAACAAAATTATTAATAAAAAAAAAAAAAAACAATTAATTTGATATTTAAATTGGCCATTGATATTTATACGTGAAAATTATTAACATTTTTTTTTCTTTTATAGATCAAACATGACTTGCTAAATATGAAATAAAATAAGCGAAGTATCGTAAGATTGTAGTTAAGTTTACTACGAGTACGAGTATTATGTAAACATGAATAAAGCTAGAAAAACATTTAATGCAAAATATGAATTTTAATATATTATTTGTAAATTAAGACCTCGAATGGATTTATAACTCTGTAACTAAAGTTTTGCTCAGTTTTTTTGTTTTTATTTAAAAAACTGTAAACAGATATTTGGAAACTTACATTTATAGATTTTCTTAAAGATTAATTTTTTTTAGAAGAAAAAAACAAAACTACTACTAGCTATTAATTAAAAATGAAAAAAAAACAGAACTACTTTCGATTTAATAACACCTTTTATTAATTACCAGATGGACTCGGCTTGGGAAACCTGACTTACGTAATCTTAACGGAAGTGTCACGCAATATTTTGAATTATTACACTTAAAAACACCGACAGAAAAACAAAATATAACTCATTATTATATACATATATCGGCTGGTTAAATTTTAAGGGCCGGTATTGAATGTAAACCGCACCTAAACGTCAAGTTTTTTTCTGCATTTAATTTGACATTTCCCATTTCAGTCTAACTCAATTTGAACCGTGGAAAGATACACAATCGAGCAACGCGTTAAAGTTTTTCAGGCTTGGATGATCAATTTTCGAATAAATCTTCAGGGATGAGGCAAATTTTTACCTCAGTGGATTGGTTAATAAGAAGAATTTCCGCTTTTGGGCGAATGATAATATAAGAGTGATTGTCGAAAAACCAATGAATCAACAAAGAGTGACTGTTTGGTGCGGTTTATGGGCTGGCGCCATCATTGGGCCTATTTATTCCTAAATGGTAACGAACTTTTTATGGCCCGAATTGGAAGATATGGATGTCGACGATATGTGGTATTAACAGAACGATGCTACTTGCGACACAGCTAACGAAACAATGGTTCTTTTGAGCGACCAATTCAATGGCCGTGTTATCTCACGTGGTGGCGATGTCAATTGGCCGCCAAGATCATGTGATTTGAAACCGTTGGACTTCTTTCTTTGGGATTATATGAAGGAAAAGGTGTAAGTCGATAAGCCAGCAATAATTCAAGAGCTAAAGGATGAGATAATTCGACACATTAACGGCTTAGAACCTCAATTATGTCTCAGATTCATTGAAAATTTGGAGCATTGGATGGAGGTGTGCCG
Organism: Phasia obesa; assembly: GCA_949628195.1. Taxonomy (NCBI): domain Eukaryota; kingdom Metazoa; phylum Arthropoda; class Insecta; order Diptera; family Tachinidae; genus Phasia; species Phasia obesa. The sequence continues at coordinate 63,188,225 of OX451217.1, read as the reverse complement.
TCGAGATCGCAGCGGCCAATTGGCTGTTATTTTGTTCCATACATAATGTAACCATACCAATATTATCAAAATAAAAAGAAATGAAAATAATTTCCTTAATAATTGGTGTTTTATTCAAAATCAACATCGGCCCTTACATTTTAACCACCCTTTACATATGTATGCATGCTCACGCAGAACAAATTCTAACAGTCTTAAACATCCATAATAACATTTCATACGCAAAGGAAAAGCAGCAAGACAAAACGTTGCATTATCTTACCATTTCAATAAATCTATTCTTTAAGCTTCGGCTTTTATATGAAACCAACCACGACGGAAATCACCCTGTCCAACATAAGCTTGCAGCATTTAGACAGAATTAAGATAATCCCACTTATTTCAGATAAATACCAAGGAACTACACAATTAACACTTTAGTTCAAAACATCGACTACAAACGAAGTTCTATCGACGAACAATGACAACTTAGACAATAGAACACTGAAAACATAAAGAAAGAGACAATCAATACAACACGACGACACAGTTTTACTTAACAGTGCACAGTGGGGCAAAATCATTAATATTTCGGAAACAACGCAACCATTTGTAAAGCACTAGGCTGATCGATCCAATTTGCCACCAACATAGCTCAGGGGTATCTAAACTTAAGTTTTGACGCTGGGCATCATCCACTTGCCAGGGGTGGCGCTATGTGGTCTCAAAGTTAAGTACCACGCACCTGCAAATTCTTTTAGAGTTCGGCATTTCTACAATTTTTTGATTTAAAAATAAAATAAATGGTCTTAAACGTCTAGTTAATACCTAAAAAAATATTTTTTAATCTATAAATTATGTTTTAAAATGAGCGAGTTATAAGCAACTTAAAATGAAAAAACCCTGGTCCAGTTTTTGTTTTTTCAAAATATTGAGAACAATTTTCCTAAAATAAAGACGAAAAATCAAAAAAATGAATTTTTAGTATTTTTCTTATGAAATACTTTCAGCAATAATTGGGAGTATTGAACCTTTAGTACAGCAAACTTCTTTTTCTGATCCCAGTTTTGGGATTCTAAATTATATAGGCTAAAGTCAAAATTTCGATGTAAAATATGTCAAATTGAAGGACCTCCAAGCGCCAACCGTATCAAACTGGCGACGATTTTTACCGGAAGGTATGAAAGTAGTTCTGGAAAAGTATTGAATAATGGGTACTCAGTATCAAGTAATTAATTCCTTCTTTGAGTGCTCAAAAATAGTTAATCGATGCTTTTGGGGTAGTATTTTTAGAAATTATTGGATAGAATATTTATATAATTTTTTTTTTGGAAATATTGAGTTTGTAAAATATTGAGCAATATCAATTAAAACTATACCAAACGAAATCGTTTGGTAAACAAAAACAACAACAAATATAATTATCAATGCAAACATCATGCATACAGGACAAATTTTCTTTTAAATGCTTCCTCCATATATAGATAAAGAAATCGAGGAAAGTGTGTTGTAAACAATTTTTGTTCTTTATGAGCTAGAGCTACAACTTTGCCTCAGAGAGTATATCAAAATTCCAAACGGTTTGCAAAATATGAGCTTGAGTAAATGATCATTTTTTTGCAAAAATGACATCGAGGCCCCACATCTTTGAGGGCCCATAAAAAAAACCTGGAAGACTTTGGGCAAAACTGGGAGACAGGGGTCTTTTTTTTGGTCTTTTATCACGTAGTGGTGCCCATATATGGTTAGTTTTTTCCGTGTTGCACTGTATAAGCCGCTACAAAAAAAGTGCTGTCAGTTTAAAGTTCTCCGCCTCTAAACAATACGCTGTATAAAATACCGCAATGAGTGTATCAATTATGTTATAAAGGGTGATGCATTTCGAGGTACTTTTTTCAATAGCCTTTTTTGACAGATCACGTGTGAGTCGTGTCATGCTGTCATGGTATTTTTGTTTAGTATTGTTTGGCATTTCATAATGGAAAGATTTATGTCTGAATGGCTTCGCTCTATGGGCTCTTGAATAATTCAAAGAAGATCCGACGTTTTCGAGGCAAATTTTGTTTAACGATGAGGCCCATTTCTGGCTCAACAAAATTGCCGCATTTGGGACGAAGAGCAACCTGAAGAGATTCAAGAGCTGCCACTTCATCCAGAAAAAACAACGGTTTGGTGTGGTTTATGAGCCGGTGGAATCATCGGTCCATAATTCCTTAAAAATGATGCCGGTGCGAACGTAACCGTCAATGGCGACCATTGTCGTGCCATGATAACCGACTATTTGATGCCTGAAATTGAAGCTTGTGATCTCGGTGACATTTGGTTTCAGCAAAACGGCGCCACTTCCCATACATCGCATCAATCAATGGATTTATTGAGAGAACATTTCGTTGAGCACATAATTTCACGTTTTGGGCCGGTCGATTGGCCACCAAGATCGTGTGATATCATACCGTTAGACTTTTTCCTGTGGGGATATGTAAAGTCTAAAGTTTATGCGGACAAACCCGCTTCGATTTAGGCCTTGGAGGAAAACATCACGCGTGTCATTCGCAAGTTACCAGTCGAAATGCTCGAACGAGTCATCGAAAATTGGACTCAACGGATGGATCATCTGCGAAGTAGCAACGGCCAACATTTGATAGACATAATCTTCAAAAAATAAATGCCAAATAATGTTCTTTCAAATGATAATAAACATTTTCGATTAAATTTGAAGTTTCTGTATTTTTTTTCTTTAAAAAAGTAGAGATCCTCGAAATGGATCACCCCTTATTTGCAGAAATTCGCCTCTTAAATAATTGGTTTATATCACTGCTTTCAGGCAAACAAAACATTTTTAATTTAAATAAACTTAAGCCTGTAGGCCTTTGTTTTCTAATTTTATTATATTTTTGAAAAAAAAAATGTAAATCTTTTTATTTATATTAATCTGTGTTTAAATGGCAATTTTATTTGTTCATAAAGTTAAATATTAACATTTATGACAATGTCTTGTGTAATAAATTAACGAAGGTGTGAAATATTTTTAAATTTTTTTTATAAATTGTAAATATTAAAGTATTAAATAGAAAACAATAATTACTACAAAATTAGAAAAACAAATTTAAAGTTCTGTAGAAAAATATACTTTCCAGACATAAAGCAACATTTTTAAACAAAGAACAATTGAAATGCTATCAATGTATTCGCCTCCTCTTATTTCAGTGTATAAACCTTGATTTTTAATTTTTTATTGATTTTATCTTCACATCGTAAACTTATTATGCTTAATTAAGTCCAGCCCGTGGCGGACTGTGATTGATGACAACATTTTGGATTCCTCTGTCTGATGGTCGGTCAAAAAAGGCAATATCACTGCTCCTTATTCGTAACCTTGGTTTGGATGCCTTTCGAGCTTACTTACATACATTGATGTATAATTCGGGATTTCTGCATCAAACAATGTTACGTTTAGATCTTTATGGATGTTCGAGTCTTAAACAAACCAGGGCGCGGCTATAATTACTCTTAAAATCTTTTTTAGCACATTGAATTTTGAAGCTAAGGCTGATTTTCCAGAAGACATTTGAAGAGAGAAAATACTGCTCTGCGCTTTTTATCGAGGTTTCGCAAGCATTCGATAAGTTATGGCATGAAGGTCTAATATGTAAGATAAAACTGAAATTGCCCGTAAACCTATATAAGCTGCGATTATTTATTGTGAAAGAAGGAGACTATTTGTGCTCACCCCGGCCAATCGAAGCCGGAGTTTTACAAGGTAGTATATTGGGGCCCTTTTCATACTTATTGTATACTTCAGACATGCCAACTAGTAAGCGAGTCCACACATCGACATTTGCTGACGATACAGCTTTTTGAAGCATTCACGATAGACCCGAATTAACGTCATGATAATTACAAGACCACAAGCAAAATGGTTGAAGAAATGGAGAATAAAGGTGAATGAAAAAAAATGCACCCATATAACTTTCACACTGCGTAGGGAATCGTGCCCCCCTATTCGAATAAATAACCAAACGATAATACAGCTTTCAGACGTCAAATATCTCGAATATATCTTGGAAAAGCCACATAGAATCCAATTTAACACAAATTAAGTTAAAAGCCGTCCAACTAAACTGTCTTATTGGCAGAAATTCTAATCTCGCTTAAGATTGTAAACTTTTATTAAACGAGTCAATTCTAAAACCAATTTGATGTTATGGCATTTAATTAAGGGGCACTGACTCAGCTAACAACGTAGATAAAATTCAAAGGCCCTAAATAAGATTCTTCATATAATTACATCTGCTCCTTGGTATATAAAAAACTTGAACATTCATAAAGATCTAAACGTGCCATCAGTTAAAGCAGAAATAGCGAAACTTGCCTTAAGGTATTTAAAGTAGCTTGAAACTCATCCGAATCCACTGGCCCGTAACATACTAAATGAACCTGGTTACATTCGACTAAGAAGGAGGGACACTACTTCTCTCATCCGTACATCAGAGGGATAACCCGCAAATTACAGTAACCGTGAAACATACATTTTTTTTTGTCCAGCACTGGTTGGACTTAACAAGTATATTTATTTTTTTAGGCTTAAGATATGAGTAATTATATTGAAGATACAATAAATAAAAATTGCAAAAAAAAATCGGATTCACAAGCGCATCAAAACTAATAATTAAATACTTTGGAAATTTGTAAAACTTGTAATAAGGGCATATTTAGTAAATATTTTTTTATTTAAACTATAAGGACTTTTAGTACTTATTTTTTAGAAGTTTTTCGATATTGTGTTTTGTAATCGAACAGAATAAATTGATAATCGTAAAAGTACGTCATTTTGTTGCATAACCAAGGTAAAGAAAGTAAAGAATTTGAAATTTTAAAATTTTCACGTAAATTTCCCATTGTTCGGGCTGAAGAGGTGCCACTTTTAAATAACCAAACATTTTGCAAATGTAATACCATAAAACCTTATAAAAAACTTTATAAAAAAAATTAAAAAGGATCCAAAATTGTATCAGTTATCTACTACTATCGAATTTTTTTTATACAACCCTGCCATTTCATATTTCTAGTCCAGTCATTTGCAACACCGATTCCGTTAATTATGATCTCCTGCAAGACTACTGCCTCATTTTGAGCGAGCTGTGTCAACTACGAAGGCAGTTTGATAAATCCATGACTTTTTGTATTTCTAGCTCAGTAACTTTCATTCCAACACTGCTCCCATTACACTGTACAACATTATCAATTTTTTTTTTATAAAATTACGGAGTATCAATGAATGATTCTGGTAGAGGAGACAAAAAAATATATATGTACGAGTGTCGGCGTTTTGAGAGATCACATCGCAATTTTATATTAGAGGTGATTAAAGTTTCTCAACTCTACTATGTTTTCTTTACATTTGAAGTGTAGGATATGTTCAGCAAGCAAGGCGCATTTCACCAGATGGCAGCACTATGGCAGCAGACTTTTTTTTCTCTACTTATGTTCGTGGCAAAAACTTGTTTATACAGTGAAACTTCTCTATAGCGAACTTCTATACAATGACGCCCCTATTATGAATTCATTTAAAAAATACAGCTTCTTTGTTTCAATATTAGTGTATTTTCATTTCTTTTTAGTGAATTTCCTTCCGTACAGTGAATTTTTCTTAACAAAGAAACAGTTTGCAGATCGAAATTTTAATTTTATGTAGATACATTAAAGGGAAGTTCGACTGTATTTACAATTTTTTTGTTTTCCTTTTTACTTTAACATACGTAGTATAAGGTAAAGTATAGTAATCATGAAAAAAATCAAGGTCTGGATTTCGACGGATTTATACGTTTTGAGGTCTCCTGAATCCATTTTGGCTATTTTCGCGATAATGTCAGTGGGTGTGTATGCCACTACTTTATGGAGTTTGTACAGGACCATACCGTTTGACATATCAAAATGAAATTTAGTATGTGCCTCTGGTATATGGTGGTGAAGAGCTGTATAGTTTTTGGTCATAATCGGAAGGGGTCAAGGGGTAGTTTCCTTACCCCCAAATTTTGTGAATGCTTTACAGGTCATACTTTTTGACATATGAAAACGAAATTTAGTGTGTGGCTTTGGTGTATGGAGATGAAGAGTTGTGTAAATTTTGGGCATATTTGGGACGGTTCAAGGGGTAGTTTACCTACTCCCAAATTTTGTGAACGCTGTACAGGTCATACCGTACGAGATATCAAAATCAAATTCATTATGTTCCTTTGGTTTATGGAGATGAAGAGCTGTATAAATATTGAGCATGATCGGGAAGGGGCAAGGGGTAGTTTACTTAACACCCCAAACCGAAAATAATTAATTTTTCGACTCGAATATACTTTGAACTTTTATTCTCTATGTAATATATCCATAAAAATATCTCTTTCCATTGGGTATGGTAAAGTTGAGTGTAGGCCACTCCAGTTTTATTTTCTTTGTTTTGAATAAAATTTTTTTGTTTGGAGCTCTTCTAAAAAATTATTGGTTTTTATGTGCTTATATAATGTTAGATTTTAGCTCTGTTAAATTACACAAAAAAACTGTCTGTTGTTGTATTGTATTTTTAGCTCTACCGATGCCACCGTGTAAGATAAATACGCCTTGTCAGCAAATTTCGTAAAAAACTCCCCAAAAAGGGGGAAGGGTGGGGCTAACAAATTCTACAAATATGTTGGCCATATAATATTAATGTATGTCAGACCACACCAAAACGCATAACTTAACACAAACACCAAAAATCAATCAAGATTTCCATTAAGATTGGCCATTAAGGGCTAAACTTGAAGTTATGTAAAACTACGTTTTCTGTACATTTTATGTGTTTACCCTACACAACTTTGCAAAAAATGTTATGGCAAAATTTGTTGTAGAACATATTAACTGTCTAACTCCCCCGAAATTTTTTGGCAATGAAATTTTACTATATACGTCAAAACATCAAAAAAAAAATCTTATCACAAATACCAATAACCAATTAATTTCGAGATTAACCCTTCATGGTCACTTTAATGCTCAGCTTAGCCAAAGTTAGCTTCAACTAACACCTACTTGCTTTTGCCAAAAACAGCTGAGGCTTTGTCACATAAAAATTTAACTTGTTCTAAGTCAAAAAAAAGTGGTTCAGGCAATGTGTACAAGTTTACTGTATGAAAAAATGACATTACATATGAAAAATACACATCATGTGAACGCTGCTTTAATGAGCTAAATTAAAAGATTAGTTATTAATAAAAATTGACATATTTCGTGACTCAATTGATTTATATGTACTTAAGTATCGAAGATAATATTTATAATTATTATTGGAACAAAATTAAATTAAAACTATTGTCACCTATTTTCATTATTTATAGCAAAATGCTAAACGAATTTGATGATCATCAAATAGTCACGATTTTTTGTTTAAATAAATTTATAATTTTGCAGCCAGTTACACGTTAAACTCCTTTGACGGCTGAATTATGTTTGTGTATAATAAATACAATTCTTATTAACAAGGAACTACGAATTTAAATGTGAACAATTTAATTTACATTTCTTAACACATCTAAGACGACAGACAAACAAATAAAATCATTTTCGATGCAAATATTTTAATTTGTTATTTGTTTATAAATTTTCCTTCGAAAAGGGAATTCCCTGTTAATATTATTTGCAAAGAAAAAAGCTAAATATTCAATTGTAAATAATTAATTATACTTATATCGACCCTACCATGAAGGATTTTGAAGCTTTAGTTATCCATCATACTTGATGTTCTATATGACAATTTGTTATTTAGTGTCAACGTAAATAATTGACGTCAGTCTTGGTGTGAGAAATTCATGTGAAACTTTAAAGACTGCGACAGCATTGACTTGTTAATGTCAGTTTTTTTTCTGTTGAAGTGTTTAATGGGAAGTTTAAAAAACGTTTAAATCAATGTTATGAACATCTTTAAGTAGGAGTACCAGTACTTAAGTTTTTTTCCATTTCCGTTTGTTGTTTCAATATTGTTTTACAATTATTTTTATTGTTGTTTTTTTTGCATATTGTTGCAGCGGGTTTTATTTAAAATTCTAATGGAATGTTTCTGGTAAGTAAGCAAAATGGTAATATGGTATTTATAATGTTGACTCTAGTTTATTTGTTTATTATAATTAATATAGAATGTTATGTCAGTTTATTATCAAATGTACTAGAAATTGCATTTTTTTTTCTTTAACAGTTACTGATCGATGTATGTATAACACACTGTGTAATTTTTTAAGTCATGGCAAAATAACCATATACGGACACCACTACGTCATAAAAGACCAAAAAAAAAAAGACCCCTGTCTCCCAGTTTTGCCCAAAGTCCTCCAGGTTTTTTATGGGCCCTCAAAGATGTGGGGCCTCGATGTCATTTTTGCAAAAAAATGATCATTTCCTCAAGCTCATATTTTGCAAACCGTTTGAAATTTTGATATACACATAAAATCAAAAAAATAAATTCATCTTCAAGCTCAAAATCGCAAAAAACTTTTTTTTGCGGCTACCTAAGCGCTACCTAGTTTTTCACTTTTGCGGCTACCTAGGCGCCACCTAAACGGTATTAAGAATCATTTCTAGGAAGTGCATATGTTCAAGAAAGTTGTTTATTGAGATCTTAGGTTCATTTTTGTAGTTGATTCTTTCCTTGAATTTTGAACGGTTTGCTACCTATGGACCTGAACAGGGGAAAACAGGTAAAAAAAATTGAATTTTTTAAAGTTTTTTGCGATTTTGACCTTGAAGATGAAGTTTTTTTGATTTTATATGTTTACAGTTTTTGTTCTTTATGACAAGAGCTACAACTTTGCCTCAGAGAGTATATCAAAATTCCAAACGGTTTGCAAAATATGAGCTTGAGTAAATGATCATTTTTTTGCTTAAATGACATCGAGGCCCCAAATCTTTGAGGGCCCATTAAAAAAAACCTGGAGGACTTTGGGCAAAACTGAGAGACAGGGGTCTTTTTTTTTGGTCTTTTATCACGTAGTGGTGTCCGTATATGGTTATTTTTTTCCGTGTTGCACTGTGTAAGTACATGCAATTTGGACTTACAATGTGGGGAAGTATGTAGTTTTTTATTGCTAAATTACTTTTTCTGTACTTGTTTATTTTTCTGGTTAGCAAGTCGAATGTGTTAATATGTTGGTAAAGCATTTCTATCGTTAAATACTTTTTATAAGTTAAAGTAGACACGAACAGAACGAACACTAAAAAGAGGATTTTGAAACACTTATTGCAGAAAATATCTTGAAATTTACAAGATATTTTTTTAACATAAACAATATTTTCAAAGATTTTCCACAATAAAAACTTGGACTATTACATCTTGGGTCTTTAAAGTATAATTTCTTCAACGTGGTAGAGTACTAAAGTTGTAGTTAAAAAAACTTTTAAACTCATATCTTTTAGTTATCTATACATATAATAAAATAGTAACTCATTTTCGTCTGTCTGCTTTTCTTTGTGTTCGCATCACGAAAAAACTACTGGATGAATTTTAACAAAAAAAATGTAACAAGGTATCTTCGTATCCTGATTTTCCAGCAAAAATAAATTATTTCCAAGAGATAGTGAAGAAAAATCAGTGAAAGTATGCAGTTATTTTAGTAGTAAAGTAAATACATAAACCATAACTGAAGCATTAAACACTAACAGATGGCGCTGTTTTATAAAGTAAATACACAACAATAACTAAAGCATAGTTTAAGGCTGCACTAAACAGGTAAAGGTTTTTCGTGTGGATTGCTTTCAAAGCAAAATCAAACAAAGCGAAGTGGCTAAATTTTATAGTGGTAGTGAAGAAATGTTTCTCTAAGCTGGTGATGAATAGGAAAACACAATGTTTTCAAATATAGTAAATTATAGTGAAATGTTTAGTGTTTTCAAAAATTTTCTCTGATCTATAATCTATTAATCTGAATTCACCTCTCTCGCATTTGTTCAATAGAGTCAATCAATACCCTCTTTAACAGAGAAATTTAACTACGATCGTTTATGATGTTGCGGACCAACAGGTTTGAATGTGCTTTAAGGTTCTTCAAATACGTTATGCTTTACGATTTTTGAACCTTTAGAACTTTTAATGTGACAATGAGGAGCTGTAATGGTGCACAGACTCTTATTTTGGCGCTATCCAATTTTTCCAAGTGCCCCATCGGGTATAATAAAAATATAAAAACTTAAAACATAAAACCACAAATTAAGTAAATAATTGCTATTAAATTTAGTCGCTTTTTACTGTCTGAGTCTGTGAATAAACAAATAAAAAATATTTATCTTTATTAATTACCATTACTTAGTTGTAAAGGCGTTGAGTACTTCAGTATTGCCAACTTTTCAGCGTTTAGTTTCGGAAAAATCTATTAAAATAAAGTTTAAGCAGAAGTAAATTTTTTATAATTTTGTATTATAAAAAAAGAAAAATACCTGAAGTATTAAAAATAAACACATTTTATAGCAAGCAGTTGCTTTGAGTTGTTGTTTTCATTAAAGTACCTTTTTGTACAAAAGTTGTATCAAAAGACTACAATTTTCAAATAAGTCAATTATATTCATTTAGATTTAGAAACTTAAAGGCCGCTATGTTCTTAATTGCCACATTCTAAATGGTTCCTGTGTACAATGCAGTACAAGTTAATGATCCATTTTGCAAATTAAATTTAAATAAATATAGTTAATTAAGACAAATTATTTGATTAAAACCAAGCATTTGTTGATACAGGCACAGCTGGGAATGAAGGAGCAGACCAACTAGCAAAAGGGTGATCTGCTGTGAATTTCTGTGGAGCAGAACTCAGAGCAACGCTGGGTAATGACATATTGCGAGCTAAAGTTCTACAATGGGTGAACTCAGTAAACCTGAAAAAGTGAATGAAGACTACTTCGTGTATGCAGGCTCGAATGGTGCTCAAAGATCCAATGGGTAAGAAGGCTAGTAAGGTACTCAGATATAATAGAAGTACTCTAAGCTAAAAATCTAAGATAATGATACTTGCAGACTGTGCTTGGAGATGGTAGCGCACATTGTGTGTTAATGTCCAGCACTGGCTAGCGTAAGACTTAGGACAGCTGGCAGAAGCTTGTTAAATTTGGAGGCCATGGAGGGGGGAGGGGAAACCGGTGCCTTAAACATATTCCAGCAATTACTAGAGACTGCGTGATGAGAAGGAAGGCCGACAGTTACCAGTCGACAGTTTGAAATCACTAAAGACAAGATTAAAGGTTGGTTGTGGCACGTGACTCTATGAGGGTAAGGTTGTCGTAATTACGTTTCGGTTGTCTTTAATCATAGAGGACGGAAGGGGGTCGAAATAGGACCCGTTAAGGAAGTATTCTGCCTTGATATTCCCCCTATATTAAAAAAAAGCATTTGTTAAAAACATACATGTGGTTTTTTAAATTCGATTAATATATTTAATTGCAAGATAATGTTACCACCTCCTTAGGACGACCACAAACAGATTGATATTTAAAGCGTTCGACAGACTTTGGAAAGTGGCTTTAATATATGTATACCGACCTGCAGACCATTTATCTCTGTTGCATAGATGAATGAAAAAAGTTCGTCGACACAATCTGAGTACAATCTTATAATTGTGTAGTTTACACGACATAATGTAAACTACTTCAAACAACATATAAATAAATTTAAAATCCTTTTCTTATTCCCACACTATTGACAAAATTTTTGAAACAAGTAAATTTTGGTTCTATTTAGAAATATTAAAATTTTATGATTTTCCAAATCATCTTTATTATTTTTTAACAACATTAATGCATTTAAATAAGTAATTTTTATTCAAATGCTAATAACAAAAAATGACACAAGCATAAACCCATTGATATTCATTCACACTCGTACACACTGTCACAATGGCACTAAAAAAAACAAAAGACTTAAGCAGCAAACTTAAACATTTAAATACGTTTTTACGAATCTGCACTAAAAAATATTTCTTAATTAAACACAAAACGAAGATAATTGCATCTAAGAATAATAAAGTTTAAACAAAAAATTTTTCACCTAATTTTTTTTTTTTTAATTTATGACATTTTTTCATACATACTCGTATGTGGTATTGTAAACCATGTCAAAAAATTTAAATTAGTTTAGCTCGTGCAGATATAAAATAAAGGCAGTGTTTTTTATTTAAAGTTATTATAAATACATAAAACAAGATTTAAACAGGGCATCTCAAGTCATGAAATGATAAAACTTGACATTTTTATTAAAAGATTTTTAAAACTTGTATGTTAGTTACCATGGACAATTTTGTATACAAAAAAGTGTTTGTTGTTGCTGAAGTAGTTTTATCTGAACACTAAATCTATATTTTGCTTACCCTGTTTGTTGTTCACTTGTTGACATTACAAACATTTGTTTATTTGTTATTTATTTCTCTTGTTTTCTGTCTTACTCTTGGTGTAAGGATTAAATGTTTATTGAGAAAGAAAACTATTAGGAAAAAAATATGCCCCTCAAACAATTTATATCTTTAATGAAAAAAACTTTTTAAATTATAATGAAATTACTAAAATTACTTATTTATGATAAAAAAATATTTCATGACTTTTTACATGATTCAAACGCTTATGCCTCTTTTTTATGTTTAAGTTGTTTAACAAAAATTTCATGTTAATAAAAAAACTGCAATAATTGTTTATTAAGGTCATTTTTAATTACATTTAAATTATTTTGTCGTAAGTAAAACTAACAAAAATTTTAATGAAGGTTTATATGTTAGAAAAAAGTAAAAAAAAATGTTTTTATTAACTGGTTCAACTTGGCATATAGCGAGTTATATGCCACCAATACTGAAGCTTCTTATTGACCCTTGAAGAAACTACGCACAACAAACACAATTAAGTGTTCCGTACAAGAAACAATAAAAACATTATTACTTAAGTTAAGCCTTTCTCAGAATTACTATATAAACTATTTTTTATTAGATCTTAACAAAAATTCTGTATTGTTGACATGAGTTTTTAAACCTTTAAAAAAACGTATTTGATCACGTTTGCTTGTTAAGGGTTATAAGCGCAAAATTTTTAATTAAAAACTTTTATGAAAAACAAGTTAGATTCTAATAAACAGCATGTAAAAATATTAACCAGAGCCTTAATATTATACATCACAATCTAGTACATTTTTTAAGATAACAAAAAATTTAGCTTTTATTAGCTTCTTTAGTTTTCTTAGTAACATAACATTAATTAAATTATTATTATAAAAAAGTTTGTTAAAAGTTGAAACTGAAAATATTATTATTAGCAGCCAATCTTAAACTACCGCGTTAAGAGTTAAATATCTGTCAAAAATTCTCATGAACATAATTGGAGAATCCGATTTTGACAGAGAGTTGGGTATTGAAGTTGGCTGTATACAAACTCATTGTTTTATTTTTGGTGAAAAAGTAAAACCATACTACATTAGACATAAAATAAAAACATTAACAATAACATCATGTTAGTGTTAAGTGTAGAGTGCCCTTGCTTTTTTCCACGTCCAAACATGATTGTTAAAGCATTTGTTATAAAATCTCTTTTACCCCCGTCTACATTAGACATAAAATAAGAAACATTAACACAAACGTGGTGTTAGTATTAAGTGTAGTCTGTCCTTGTTAATGTTATTTTTACGTCGTCTAAACAATCTCTCATTTGGTATAAAATATCTTTTACTCCCCTCTACATTAGACATAAAATGATAAACATTAAAACTAACATCATTTTAATGTTAAATGTAGATTGAACGTCTTAACATGGTTGTTGAAACATTTTTTATAAAAACTCTTTTATAACAAAACAAAGACTTTGTTGTTTCAGTTTTTATTTTTTTTTTAAACAGCGCTAGCTGTTGCTCAACCGTACTAATACTTACCCCTTTGTTATAAGTATTCAAACAACAGTGATGTAAAATAGAAAATTATGGTCAATCATAACAAAAACAAGTATTCGCCACCTATAACAACATGAGCAAATTAATACAAATCGATGGCTAGTGATCCTCCGTGTACATTAGCCGTCAATTTGTCTTAAAAAAATCAAACTTCATATAAAAAAAAATATTTTGTAATATTGCTTTTTTTAAATGAAGTTTGACTTTTGTTAAGACAAATTTATGGCTAATGTAAACGGGGATGAGGATGGGGTAATATAAGATGTTAATGGAAATTTAGTTCAACAGTTTTATTAGAACAGCGCCATCTGTTGCCCAACCATACTAATTCTCTCTTCTTTGCTATAATTTTTTTTTAAAGTGGGAAGGCAACTTATTACCTCAAATATAGGAGTTTTTACGTATAAAAATATCACAATCCCTAGAGAAAAAAGAAATAAAAACTCGAATGTATACAGTTTAAGCAATTTCAATGACTTGGCAGCACCTTTTATTTTATAAACGGGATATTTTTAATCACACTTATATTCCAACCTTAGTAATTACGGGTACCTCTATACAAATTAAATATATAAACTATATATGCAGCACTGTAAAAGTAAAAGTTTTAGGGTGTGAATTAGTATTAAAACAAAAGACAATTTGGAACAAAACATTATCAGTCCATACATGACGTCACGAGCACTGCTAGTTGAAATTAAATCAAAAGTTGTGAATTGATTTTAATGAAGTATAGCTAAAATTATATGCTCTTTTTCCATTGTTTATGAAATAAAAAAAAATACAAAAAATATATAAAATCATTTTTCCGCCACATCATAAGGCAGCTAGTTAAGGCCATTTCACACTTTAACACAAGAATTAATCCTTTTAAATAAAATGCCACCCTGATCTAATCGCTGTATGAAATTTTTCCAAAATCGATAAAAATTCATCATGTCAGGGTTTCATTTTCCTTAAAAGTAATAATACTTATATTGTAGTGTAAAACGCCCATAAGTAGTTTTAAAAACACTGTTGCTGTCACTAACTTTAATGTAAATTTTCGAATTTCTTACTTGACCCTATAGGATTTAACATTAGGAAGTTATGCTAATATACATATTTATATAGGCTGCATGCAAAATGACCCTATGAAAAATCGCCCAAAAGCATAAAGGAAAAATAGCCCAAGATATCTTCATACAAAATTGGGTAATATTTCATATGAAAAGTAACCCAAAAATTTTGGGTGTTTTTTCGTCGCTTTTGGAGAATAATTCATTTTTATATTTTTGGGCGATTTTTCACAATTAAAAATTGCCCAAATGTTTCAATGAAAGATCACCCATTTTTGAGCGATTTTATATGATGAAGAAATTTTTCAATAAGAGTGAAAAAATAATGGCCTTAAAAACGATATATTTTTAATAGAAAATTATCACTAATAATAAATAGTTATAAAGTTTACCTTAAATAGCAGAAGTGTTAACATTACAAATTTTTCACGATATAAACTGGAAAAATAGGCAATTTAGTTTCTGTCACATTTAAAATTGTACCAGAGGCAGTCTTTAAAAAGCTTCTATTTATGTAAATTATTTCGGCAAAAAAGTAGAATCTGGTTTGTTTCTTTTATACTAGAAAATATTTCTAGTTATAATGTTATAAATAAGTTACTTATATCAGTTGAAGTATATGTATGCATAATTATTTTTATACATGTGTTTATTGAAAAATTTTTTACCTGCGGCGCCTAATTCTAAAATTTTACAATAAAAAATAATTTATTTATTAATTTAAATAATTAATTTCAACTCATATTAGCAAATTATTTGTACCTTATTATTTTTTTATTCACATACATTTCCTTTCATCTCTATTTTATCAACCCATACAATATTTATTTTGATACAATGGATTACATTCAACTTCTTCTCAAAGATTGCTCGATCAAAGCTTGCTCGATGAATTAAATCAATGGTTCAAATAATTTAAATCAGCGGTTTAATTTAGCAACGGTTGTAGCGACCGTGACTACGGTTACGCAGAGTTCCTTTAGCAGCACCACCACGAGCAGCAGGTATCGTTGCTTTCTTGGATTTTGATCAAAGATTACACCTAGATGTTGCAAGCTCAAAGCTTGCTTGATGACTTAAAACAATATCAATGCCCTTTCTAAACATATTGACATTTTTATATTTATTTATATAATAAGAATAGTATAAATAAATTTGGACGACAATTCATTTATATTTGGGTATTTAATTTTGGGCCAAATTTTCATTTTTCTTTTTGGGCAATTTTTCATTTTTGTTTTTGGGCGATTTTTCATAGGGTCATTTTGCATGCAGCCATATACATATAATACAGACATGGGTGGATTTAATTACATTTCAATTACAATTACGATTACAGGTAATTTGTAATTGAAAATTTCCAATTACTAATTACAAGTAATTGTAATTGAAATCAGGGACAAAATCATTTACAATTACTTGTAATTTGAAATTGAAAAATTTCAATTACAATTACGATTACAATTACAATTACTTGTAATTAGTAATTTAATTTTCCAATTACTAATTACATGTAATTGTAATTGAAAAAGTTCAATTACAAATTACAAGTAATTGTAATTGTAATTAGGCAGTAATCATTACTTCCAATTGAACGAAATTCAATTATATCCCTAAAAATTTCAAGCTTATCTTGCGTTGCATGTTCTGTATTATTCAAACGAGCAATACGAAATCTGCATCCATGTTCAATTACGGTGAACAGCTTCATAAAGGTAATTATCACTTACAAAATTTTGAAAACTTTGCGGTCAAATATACATTTTTTCATTTAATATGCCGTAGACATTGACATTGTGAAAAAGAAAATATTTTGAAATTTGCACTTCATATTTACTTGCGTGGTCTAAAGTCGTTTCTAAATTACCTCAAAAACTATCCTACAATATACTAAAGGCTTTTTTACGGTCTGGTCTAATACTCCCTTAACATCTTCAGCACGAGTTGTAAGGTTATATTTGTTCGCTAGTATTATTTTAACACTAAGGCGCCAAATTTATTTATTCAAATAGGATTGTTATTATTTTTTATAATTTATATGTAATTGAACATTTTTGTAATTAAATATTTTTTGACAATAATTACAAAAAAAAAAGTATTCATTACATAAAATTTTCCATTACATGTAATTTGTAATTGAAAAATTTCAATTACAATTACATGTAATTGGTAATTCAATTTTCCAATTACTAATTACATGTAATTGTAATTGAAATTTTTCAATTACAAATTACAAGTAATTGTAATTGATTTTAGTCCCTATTTCAATTACAATTACTTATAATTAGTAATTGAAAATTTTCAATTACAATTACATGTAATTAGTAATTGCATGTGTAATTAATTACAAAATGTAATTGATATCCCCCAAGTCTGATCTGAATAATAGGACCATTTCTGTACATGAAATATTTTATTCGAAATGGAATAAGCAAAGCTTTGCTATCACACTAACGATCACACAATTAATATAAGCATTAATTGCCTCAGTGTTGCTTTTTTTTAGAAAAAAAAAAGAAAAAATGGATTACACAACAGCAATTTTTAGAATTTTTGTCTGTCTGTGTCAGCCATCACAACACTATATTTCGAAAAGTAAAAACAATTAAACAAAATGAAGTGCAAATTTAATTTTAGTGCCCCAAAACTCTTTCATTACTTTCAAAATATTGCCTAACTTAATCACAAATTATACTATGCTATAAAAATCTATAAAACATTTTAATTAAAGCACTTGAAAATTATATGTGCTAATAGCGTGGAAATTTGCCTACAAATATCTTCAAAGGTATTGTCTTTAAATTGATTTTCTATTAACACTAACAAACTATAAAGTCTATTTGCAATAAATTCCCTAATTTAAACGATTACAAAATAGCCAACCAAAGATATTTGAACTAACGAAAGAAATAAATTAAAAACAAAAAAAAAACGAAATGAAATGAAATGAATGAAATTAAAACCAACATGAAGTATTACAAAATACAACATTTTTACAACTATAGTGCAATACAACATTGCAACTGCCACAATATTTCGTGGATATTTTTTTTAAATACAAATGCAACACACTCGCAAAGTGAATCAGCGACAGACAAGAAATAATGGCTTTCACAAAAGCGAAAATAGAGGGACTTTGAGGGAATAGCGGCAGCACTAGACCACTTGCAATAAACAATCAATGAAGTGATAATGTGGTAGAGAGAATTAAACCGAAATTATATAATATTTTAGCAACTTCTATTTCTACTAACCCAAGATTTATACGAAGAAAAGAGTAAGTACTATAATAAAATATCTCAGCATTTCACTGTGAACATAATAATAAAAAAAAACCGCACACAGAGCAGACAGCATCAAAATATAAAATACAAAAAAGAAAAAAATTAAATTAAAAGTTTAAAAATATTTCAATAATAAGTATGAAAGTGCTAATGCCTGCTAAACATGTTTAGCTTAGTGTATAAGAAATAATTTTTAAGTCGAAAGAAAATGCACAACTATAAATAAATACTGAATTATTCGGTAACTATTTTGCAAGAGAACAAAGTACATTTTCCACCATCCAACAACTCGTGTCTCCTTGTCTCCATGCCAAAAACAGCTGTTGGCTTAAGATTTGTAACACTTTTAGTTTTTAGCCAAAAGCCAAAGTGATAAACAGGAAAAATCAAGCGCCAGTTTTAATAAAACCAGAAAATACTTGCGTGTGTGTGTGTGTGTGAATAATGCAGCCTTAAACAAAATATCATAGAAATTAATAAAAAGTTAAATTTTGCAAAAATAAACAAATGTTTATAAAAGCAGAGCCTTAATAGAAGTGATTGTTGGGGTAGTTTTAAATGAATCTTTATGTAAAAATTATTAATTTCGTACCATTTTTAGCAGATATGTTTTTGAACACAACTTTTTCAAATTACTTTTCTTAGAAGATATATTTTTTTTTTAATTTCCCCTTATTAAGATTCTTTTTTAAAACAACCTTTTTAAATTTCATTTGAATAGTAACCGTTTTAAAAGGTACACAGAGCCAAAAATGCCTAATAGAATCAAAAAGATTTTCTCTATGAAATGATTCTTAGGGAAGTTTTTATTTTCATGTGGTAAATCTTTTTACTTTTATCAAGAAGAGAATCCCATTAAATCAATAAAAACTTGTTATTCACAATTTTTACTCATTTCTGACAACAACAAAAAAAAAAAAAAATAATCCATGGAGAAAACTTTTTGATTCTTTCAGGGTTTCTTCTGAATTGTTTTAAAAGTGGATTTAATATTGATTTCATTAGCCTACCTAATTGATTTTTTCAAAAAGGTTTTTCTGATTAATTCCATTAGGTTCCTATATGATCATGTGTAAATTATCTTTTTAATTTTCTTCTTGATTATATTAGCTTTCTTGTTATTTCGTTTATATAATTTAACATAGAAACTGTTTGTTAAAACATAAAACATAAAATATAAAATATTTGATGCAGTGGTTAAGTACGTGTTTACAAAACGAAGCACACTAGATTCGGTTCCTAGACAATCCGTCAGAAGGATTTCTCCTGACCTTCCAAAAGACAAAATAAAAGGTCAGGTATCCGCCACCAAAAAACGAAACGGTAGAAAGAAATTAGAGATTGATTAGCAAAAAATTTCAAAGGATTTCAATTGTTTTCAGTTTTTTATTTTGAACATTTTTTGTTATTTTTTTGTTTTTATAAAAAAAACAAGATAACCTAAATTTTCGAAAAACTGTTTTGAGAGAAGTCACTTTTTTAGTCACTTTTTGCCCTCTAGGGGAAAAATAGGGACGTGTGCCAAAATTCCGCAAATAGGAAATGATGTGCCAAGGTCTTGGCTACATTTTGGCATCATTGCTTTTTCTCAGACCAGTTACTGTTTCGAACTAAATTTTCGAAAAACTGTTTTGAGACAAGTCAATTTAGTCACTTTTTGCCCTCTAGGGTAAAAATAGGGACGTGTGCCAAAATACCGCAAATGGGGAATGATGTGCCAAGGTCTTGGCTACATTTTGGCATCATTACTTTTTCTCAGACCAGTTACTGTTTCGAACAAAATTTTCGAAAAACTGTTTTGAGACAAGTCAATTTAGTCACTTTTTGCCCTCTAGGGGAAAAATGGGGACTTGTGCAAAAATTCCGCAAATTCCGCATTACTTGTTCTCAGACCAGTTACTGTTTCGAACTAAATTTTCGAAAAACTGTTTTGAGACAAGTCAATTTAGTCACTTTTTTCCCTCTAGGGGAAAAATGGGGACTTGTGCCAAAATTCCGCAAATGGGGGATGATGTGCCAAGGTCTTGGATACATTTTGGCATCATTGCTTTTTCTCAGACCAGTTACTGTTTCGAACAAAATTTTCGAAAAACTGTTTTGAGACAAGTCAATTTAGTCACTTTTTGCCCTCTAGGGGAAAAATGGGGACTTGTGCAAAAATTCCGCAAATTCCGCATTACTTGTTCTCAGACCAGTTACTGTTTCGAACTAAATTTTCGAAAAACTGTTTTGAGACAAGTCAATTTAGTCACTTTTTGCCCTCTAGGGGAAAAATGGGGACTTGTGCAAAAATTTCGCAAATGGGGTATGATGTGCCAAGGTCTTGGCTACATTCTGGCATCATTGCTTTTTCTCAGACCAGTTACTGTTTCGAACTAAATTTTCGAAAAACTGTTTTGAGACAAGTCAATTTAGTCACTTTTTGCCCTCTAGGGGAAAAATGGGGACTTGTGCCAAAATTCCGAAAATGGCGGATTATGTGCCAAGGTCTTGGCTACATTTTGGCATCATTGCTTTTTCTCAGACCAGTTACTGTTTCGAACTAAAAAAAAGACTTATTATTTTAATAAGGAAAACCTTTTTGAAAAAAACCAGAAGAATACCTAATAAAAACCCTAAGTTTTCTTCTTGATTTTTTCAAAAAGGTTTTCCTTATTAAAATAATAAGTCTTTTTTCTTGAAAAAAAAAACATAGAGATATCTTATAAATTTCGTTCTAAAAGTAACTGTTCGGGGCAAAAATTTTGTTCTTCATTTATAAATACATACAAATATAACTGCTTTTGAAAAATTACTTATACATACCAACATCATAATGCTGCTGTTCACACTGCAAATGCAGGAAAAAAGTATATTAAATAGCCAATTGTTGCATTAGTCAATATGATTCCAAACTCCCCAAACCTGAACCAACTGTTTGGGTTGTTGAAAAGCAGAGCTACTTCAGCTGCTTTTTTAATTCAATTAAAAAAAAAAAAACAAAAGTTACAAAATCTCTCTTGCCTTTATTTGTTGTTATTTTCTAATCAAAATGAGTCCTTTACAGAGCTGTAAAACTTTATACAGGCAGAGAAATATTTATTTCTGCTAGTTTCGTTTGTTTTTATTTATATGTGTATATGTATGTTTAGATATTTGCAACCATCTAGTAGTAGATGGTCATAATAAAAACATAAAATCAACAAACACTAAAAGTGGGTTGGTAGGTAAACTACTCTTGGATCCATCTACACCAATACTCGGCCATGCATACGATCTGTACATGAATTAAAATTATCGAAATAAACACACGACGACCAGAGGCTGATTTACTGAGTAAGAATGACTTTATGTGGAAAACCTACCTAAGCGGCAGCAACCACAAATAAAACAACCAAAAAAAAAAAATAAATAAACTTGTATGAGTGTGTGTTCGTGAGTGTTTTAAATCTGAACAACGGTTTGAGATTTTATATTGCTACTGCACCTGTTTGTGGTAACGTTGAACTGAAATGCTGCTGCTACAGCCACAAATATTTGTTTTTGTTTGCAGCTTAAACACTCGTGCTTTTAGCTGGCAGATTCATTCAAATCACATCAAATACATGGCTAAAAGTAAATAGTAAAAATTAACTGGCCATTGTAAACAATTCTTGCTTTTCTTGTTAATTTTTATTTTATATTTTCTTAATTTTAAGTTTTTTTTTCTTGATGATTTTGCGGTTTTTCTTCGTAAAACACTGTGAGCAGATTGGTACTTAGTTTTTATTGATTTTTGTGAATATTCTTTATTGTTTATATTGTTTTAAAAAAAAAGTTAAATAAATAATGATGTATGAGATGCATGAACAGACAGCGACAATTGTCACATCAATAACACGACTGAATCACTCAATGATTTTTACCTCAAGCTTCAATTTTATTTAACTAAATGTTGTTTTTACAAATTCACAGAAAAGTGAATTTAGTTTAAATAATAGACCATAGACATAAATAAAACCAACAAATAGATGTAATATAATTGTCATTTAGCAATCAAAAATAAACGATCAAATAAAGCTGAGGTGATACTGGGATTATAAACAAGAAAAATTTATTTAATAAATAATTTTGATCATTTCTTTTGAAAAACATTGTTATTATATTTATAGTTGCTCCAGAAGACTAATTGTTAGAGTATTAGTCTAGAGTTGGTTTCCACTAACGCAGTTACTTTAACTGGATATGATCTTCCCAGCACAGCTTGATAAAATAGAAAATAAAAATATATTCCGTAAATGTATTTTAAGAAAAAAAAACTATCAAAATAAATAATATTTAAAACCCAAAATTTAAATTTTCAACGAAATCGAATACCGTAATTCGCCACCTGGTTTTACGTCTCTAAATACGTGTGCGTATTAAAGTGACACCTATAAATTACATATCGTTGTACTTAACTAAAATCTACATCGATTGGTAGTAATTAGATCTTCAAGACCATTAAATATATAATTTTTAAAAATCGAAATAAAATTGAAGAAATGCCAGTCTCTAAAAAATTTTTAGGTTCAAGGTATCGTAACTTTGAGACTAAATGGCTGAGTTATTTCCAAAATGTTTCGATTCTTCCCGCTGTGAATTGTTATGTATGCGTTCTTTGTCATTTAAACAGTTTTTGTTTTGCTTGTGTAAAAAGCGTTTAAAAAAATTGTAAGCTTTGTATCTTTGCACGAATACCTTTGTAATGAAAAATTAACAAAATTGATGTAAATAATTGTTCCTATTTTAAAAGACATTTAGTGCTTAGCTGAAGACGAAATTAATGTTTGAAATTATTGTTTAAGGTTTTTAAAAAAAGTTAATTTTTTACAGAGATTTTATTAAAAATCCTTTTAGAACCTTATAATGTTGTTAAAAGCATTGATCAAAGCTTTTCGCAATTAGCGTAATTCTTCCCAGATATCATCGAGTCAAATAATGTTCAACAAATTGATAGCGAATGGCTAGTATTATGCCATGTTTCAGGAATAAAATTTTTAAGACGTTTTGGGGCATCGTTTTATTCTGAAGCTTTTGCTTTTAGTTTATGCAGTTTTATCAATAACAATAGAAATAGCTAATGTTTAAATAATTTAAATATTTATCAATCAACATCAATAATCAAAAAAAAAAAAAAAAATCTGGAGTGACCTACACTCAACTTTATCACATCCAATGGAAAGAGATATTTTTATGAATATATTACATAAAGAATTTTTCGATTCAAAATATATTCGAATCGAAAAATTAATTATTTTCAGTTTGGGGTGTTAAGTAAACTACCCGTTGCCCCTCCCCGATTATGCCCAAAATTTATACAGCTCTTCCTCTCCATAAACCAAAGGCACATACTGAATTTCATTTTATTATGTCATACGGTATGACCTTTAGAGGATTCACAAAATTTAGGGGTAAGAAAACTACCCCTTTCCCTCTCCCCATTATGCCCAAAAACTATAAAGCTCTTCATCTTCATATACCAAAGGCACGTCCTAAATTTCATTTCGATATGTCAAACGGTATGACCTGTACAAACTCCACACAAAAAAGTGGCATACACACCCACCCACAGACATCATGGTGAAAATAGCCAAAATGGATTCAGAAAGACCTCAAAACGTATAAATCGGTCGAAATTCCGACCTCGATTTTTTCAAGATTTCTATACTTTACCTTATACTAAGTATGGTAAAGTAAAAAAAAAAAGATTAACAACATTGTATGGTATTTTGAGAGCAAAGGATTTTCTAAAAATGTTATTCATATTCGCATAAATTTTTAAATTTTGGTCCAAGCAATGGTTTTAATTAGTCTCAGATACAATTTTCATTTCATATATTTTTTTAAATAAAATAATATTTTAATTAAATAAATACTTGACATATTTTAAATTTAATTAAAGTTATATCTGAAAGAATTGCTGAAAAAGTTGTTTGTGTGTAATGTAAATTTTAAATGAATTTGATTTTAATAAAAATTCTAAAAAAGTAATTTAAAAAAATATGGTAACACTGGCGACAACTAAAATATATCCTAAACAAGCTGAAGTTGTATTTCGTTTACAGTTATTTTATTTGCTTTAATTCCAAAATTATTAATATATATATATAGTACGCCATTCATTTAAAGATTAATTTCCCTTCTTTTGGACTCGTTAATCCTTTTTTTTTAATTTTTATACTCAGCCTTAATACTTAAAAATAACTTTATTCATCCTTGTGCCCATTATATTATTAAATCAAAAATTAACATTTTAATGTTGGTTTTTAATAATATGAGTAAAATGTCATTTCGATTAATCAAACATCATCAAGCGGACTTTATAATCAAATTAAATGCCTCAAAGAGCGAGACTAATATGTAAAAATATTATTGTTTTCGTACATCTACAAGTAAATCGGCATTATAGCAATCAATTTTAATCTGTACAAATGAAAATTTTAATCGAAAGCAAAATGCTAGATAAATATCACAAACTTAAACTAATAACTGCAAGCGGTAAATGTTGCTGCAATTTTACTTTTCTGTCGGTTTTTTGTTTATTTGCAATTTACACAAAAACAAAAGTAGCTGCAAAAAAAACTTTTGCGCTCTCAGTAAAAACCATTAAGGCGTTAATAGCAATATTATATTACACATAATGTACAGATATACAACAATAATTTTTATGTGAAAGATACGTTGGCTTTAAACACGATCTCTTTGCTCATTTCCAAGTAAAACTTCAGCTCTGGCACTCACTTGCTGCTGTATAAAAAAGCAGTATTTACGTTGCAAAAAAACAAAAGTAGTGCGAAGGTCATTTCATCTTGTTTGTTATGATGCAACTTTTGCTGTTGATGCAGTTTTTTTTTGAATTGTTTTCTTCGTCTTTTTTCAGGTGTTTTTTATCTCGTAGTTGCTTTGAGTAAAAAGCAATTTTGTTGCTACTCTTTTGGGGATTTTTTTAAATTAGTGTAACATTTATCTGGTTTTTCTTGCATTTATTTTTTTTTTTCGAAAACTTGCTACAGATAGTCACTTTATTTAAGCATTTACAATTTAATCCACTCAAACCTTAATGGAATTTAGGAACTGCGACGTGTATTATTATCATCATTACTTTAAAGATATTTTAATTGAGTTACATTACACTTGTTTTTTTTTTTTTTTTTTGAGAATTTGTGTACAAAGATTTTTGTTTTATTTAATCATTTGATATAAAAAAAAAAAAACAAAAATTTAAACAATTATCTAAATAACTTAATTTATTTAAGATTAAATGTAAATCTGTTTGAAATAAGTTGTCTTGATAATTGATCTAATTTTACCCACAAACAAATATCTAAAGTACGTGTCAGAAATAATCAGATAAGAACAGCAAAATTTTAACTAATATAAAATTAGTTTTCTTTTTAAAATAAAAAATTCTTGGAAATTACTAATAAAATTGTTGTGTTGCAAGCATATTATATTTTTTATTTATATTTTCTATTTGTATTTTTTTTATATCTTTTATATTTTTTATATTATTTATTTTAATAATGGAAACAAATGGAAAAATTTACACAAACCAAAAAAGGTCCGACTTATATAAAGTGGCGCAAGGTAACACCGTACTGTGGGTTATGTTATGAAAAGGCTGCCACAAATCAATTTTTTATGGTTATCGATTTTAAATTTATATTACTCAGTAAACCTCGGAAGCCAAAAAATTACTACTCTATATCAACTATATCACAGTGAAAAGAGTGATCCAAAATAGACTTTTGCAAAAATTAAATATCTTAAAAAATTTTAATTTTTAAATGACTTTTTGTTTTAAAAAAATTTAATGCAAAATAATTTTTTAGTTATGTAACTTATAAGCTACTAGTGCTAAGAAAATAATGTCTTTATGTCTTATAGAAATTTAAAAAAAATATTGCCCTAAAATCTCCTACTTAATAGAGCATAACTCCATAACTCCTTGCCGTCAACCCACATCAAACTAATTTTAATTCATTCCTCTACACTCCTAGACTCCATTAAATATGCGCCTTGTTGTGGCCGTGTGCTGCAGAAAAATTTTTCTTAACCAAAGTCAGATAAATTGGGCAAAAGTTAGGAATACCAAAGTTTTACAAAAACAATTTTTTCTGCACAGCTTTGCAGCGTAACTTTTTGAAGTATGTCCCCCTTTTTAATACAAATCTAAAGACAACAGCTTTTTTGTGAAATCGTCTTCTTGAGTGTTGATGTAACTAATATAAAAATTATATCCAAAAATAATCGTGTGCTTAAAAAGAAATAATAAGCACACATTTAAACCCCTATGCTGGAGACCTAAGGCATGACTTTTTCTTAATTTCACCCGAGGTTCATTTAAAATTCAAATGTAAGTTCTTAGAAAAATTTTATTTTTGAATATTCGTTCGACCTTTAATTGGTATTCTTGACGCAAAAGATTTATTTATATTCGGATTTCCATTTCACAGAAAAATTGTTGGCGCCAATTAATGATTTTAATTAGTTTCAGTTACCAATTTAATAAATTTTCTAATTGTATATTTATTTAAGAAAAAATAAAATAATATTCTAACTAAATAAATAATTGAATTAATTCCATTAAAATTATATCTGTAAGTGCCGAATTACATTATGCAACTTTTGTCGCTGCAATTCTTCCCTAGTTGGCGAGAGGGGGAGAGCAATTAAAACGGACACATGCATGTACACTTGACATTATTTTTGTTCTCTCATTCGTAGCTTTAATTTTGAAGTTTAAAATGTAAACAAATCTGTACATCCGTACAATTGCTGCAATAAAAATTGTAATATTAAAGAAGTAAAAAAGAAAGATTGCAGCGACAAAAGTATCATAATGTTATTCGGAACTAACTAATTGAAACTTTTAATAGATGGATTTTTCTGACAAAATAAAAAAAATATAATAAATTTTTTCCACAACAGCTACGCCTCTAAATCGGAAAAATTTAAAAAACGACCGAGTTTTTCAGTGTTCTTTTCAGAAAGATACATGAAAACTTATAGGCATTGAGAATAAAAGAATAATTTTGGTTATAAATTATAACGATTATCCCCCAGCACTATCCAAACTTAGCCAATTTCGAAACAAAATGTATGATATATTGTGAATTTTGTAAGTGACAAAAGTCGCGATCCCTGGGTTACATACTCAAAAAAGATGCCAAAATTCTAATGACACACAAAGGCAGGGTATAAAAAACACAAATTTTTTAAACAAGTTTTTCCCGCTTTAGGAATTCCAGTAATAAAATAAAAAAAATATATAAATTTGTATCTACCATTTCTTTAAACCGCCTCGAATCTATTTAAAATTATGTGCATTTCTTAATCCTTTCAGATTTTGTGTAAATTCCTACTCCATATTCTATATCTCAAAAAACTCTAATTTTAACGCAAAATAATATAAAAAAAACTGCAACATCAGAACTAACGATGTTAATAACTATGGTTTGTCAGCTGAGAAGGTCATGAATCGTTTATCGCCAGAACAACGCTTGACTTTCAAATTCAAGAAAAAAAATCTGTTCGCGAAGTTCATAGACAACTTTGTCCATTTCACGGTCAACATAAACGGTCTACTTAGCAAGCAGTTGTTGATCGAATTTTAATCGTCTCGTTTCAAAACCATCAACAAGACAATGAAGTATGCGTACTGAAGAGAGTATTGCTGCAGTAGCGCGAAGTATTGAGGACGATGACGAAATGTCTATTTCTCGTCGTTCTCAACTTGTTGGCCTTTGTTCTTCGACTACGTTAAAAATTTTGCGGAAGGATCTTTGCGTTAACGTCCCTTTTTTGCTGTTTGGGCATATTTGAAACTGGCCGAAGTAAAGCATTTTTTTATCCAAGAATTGTGTTTAGTGATGAGGGTCATTTCAGGTTGAATGAATAGGTCAGTAAGAAAAATTATCATATTTGGAGCAAAGACACTCCTGAAAATATTAACGAATCATTATTACGATGTCGTTACGATGAATGACTAACGCTATTAACGGAACTAACGGAAATTTGTTTTCAAAAATTAACAGCTAAACATCAACGACATTTCGTTCCAACGCGTATGGCAAGGCGTTACAACGCTCATAATAATCGATTTATTGCAAACTCAATTTAATGACAACTTTATTTCCAGAAGTGGTCATGTTTATTGACCCCCTCGTTCTTGTTATTTAACGCCTCTGGGTTACTTTTTCTGGGGCTCTGTTAAGCCATTTGTTTAGGCGAACAAACCACCCAATCTTGAAGCATTTGGAAGCCAATATTTAAGCCGCCATTTGCGCCATAAGCCCAGAATTAGTAAAAAATTCATGCGGCAGACTTATGCCGAAAATCATATTTAAAAATAAATGCCATGAAGTTATCTGCCAGATTATAATAAAAACAATATTTCTGTCTTGATTTATGATTTTAAGTTCTCATGAAGCTAACAAAAATACCCTTTACTTGTATAAGTTTTCTTAAAGATTTAAGTCAAATATGACTAGGCTTAGGTCAGACTAGGCAAATATTTGAATAATAGTAACTAATATTTTTGAAAAATGTTTATTCAATCTTACATCTCATATGTATAATAAAAACAACGATTTAAAATATATTGAAAAGGCAACATATAGGAAATGAATGAATATTTGTTACAATCAAAAAATTGTTTACATTATTTAGTGGTTTCGTCTATTTCGATAAATATTTGCCTAGTTTGAACTAAGCTTGAATTTAAATTTAAAATATTTTTTATTTTATTAAACAGCATTCCTATATTTAAGATTACCTGTGTACTTGATTATTTAAACCAAATTAATTTTTTCTTTGTTTTAATTATAACACTGACCATGAATACCATTTAAACGTTTAATTAAGAATTTTGTGCTTAAATTTGCTTTTTTGTTTTCTTAAAAATGTTATATAATTTGATCTTGAAAGTATAATTTTTATTTTTAAATTGAAAAGTTTTGGAGAGTCTTTGAAACGATAACATATTTACATATATGTGTTCTGGCTTTCGCAATTTACTGCCCGTCCTACAATGTCGCAAGCTATAGTTCATTCGGACAATTAAATGTAAAAAAGGCAAATTCAAATATTTTGTTTTTGTTTTAAATATATTTGTGCAAATGAACGATCGCTTGCGACATTGTGGGACAGGCAGTTAATTTAAAAATAGAAAACGCCTGGTACAATAGGTACTGTTTTAAAAGCCATTTTATGCATATTTAAAAATCTTTACCTGTTACAATAAAATAAAGTTCCGTCAGAATTATTTATACAATTTTAATAAATTTGAGATTTTGTTATTTACGAATACTAGCTGTGTTTGCTTCGTCGTGGGCGTCCTGACAATATTTTGTTCCACACTAAAGTTCTTTTGTTATGGTTTATATATTTTCTTTATATTGAGGTACCCATCCCTGGATACAATTTTTAAATTTATATAAAGTTCTAATATTATTGTAGAGTTCTGTAAATAGTGTTTAAAATATCCCACATTAAAAAATAAAAGATGCTGTCAATTTTGCAGTACCTTTAACCCATTTTCGCTTGCTGTGCCAATTTGGGGACACCTCTTTATGTATCCACATAATTTACTCTTGGTACGATACCTTAATTTTTTATGCTACTTCGTATTGCGAAGGAGTATGACTTCTTAATAAAAATTATGATTTGAGATTTACTGCATAAAGCTATTGAATTCGGAGGTTGAATTTATTCCTTTTAGAATCTTGCCCTTAGATCTAAATTGCGCTTCTCATTTTTACTTTACCATACGTAGTATGAGGTAAAGTATAGTAATCATGAAGAAAATCGAGGTCGGGATTTATACGTTTTGAGACCTCCTGAATCCATTTTGGCTGTTTTTGCAATGATGTCTTTGGGTGGTTGGTTGTGTATGCCACTATTTTTGTGCAGTTTGTACAGGACATACCGTAAACTGACCGCATACCGACATATCAAAGTGGAATTTAGTACGTGCCTTTGGTATATGCTGTACAGTTTTTGGTCATAATCGGGAAGGGGAAAGGGGTAGTCAACTTAACACCCCAAATTTTGTAAACGCCTTGCAGGTCATACATTATGACGTTAGGTATTTCGTATTGTTTAAATGAAAGATAAGATATTTTGATATGGGGTTCCCGACGGGAGCCATTGTGCAATTTTATGTTATTTTGCTAAAACAGTTTTGTTTAATTTTAGAAAAAAAATTAAATATTTTATTTCAGCCCGTATGAATTTTTCCAGCAGTTTCGAAAAATAGCATATATAGGCCCAGGATATAAATACACATCCTCCATGTGTTAAATCGGTAAAATTGTGTACTTTCACTATTTTTTCTCTATTACTCTATACTTCAACCAAAATACCAAGTTACCTCCTCATAAAATTTTAGGAAAATCCATCCAGAAGTTTTTACGTGATGCTAACACAGACAGAGAGATGGCAGACAAAACTATTTCAAATACTAACTGCACAAGAGGTCACTCTGTACGTCGACAGCCAGGCGGCGCTTAAAGCCTTGAAAAGACACAAGGTCACATCTAGGCTGGTTGCTGATTGTAAAAAGGCTATCGACGCACTGACGGACAAGTATAGGATTAGACTGTGTTGGGTCCCGGGCCATTGTAATGTTAAGGGCAACGAGATTGCTGACGAACTTGCGAGACTGGGCTCGGAAGGGGTAAATTCAATTAGGGTAGAATCGGTTAAGCCACCGATTAGTCACTACTACAGGATGATATCAGACTGGGAAATCAACGTGTCTTTTGAATTAAGGGGGGATTGCAGAGTGTCAAGGTCAATCTGGCCTAGACTGGACGCTGCGAACACCGAGATACTTCTAGGTCTAGACAAGAAGGTTTTAAGAGCCGTGATAGGGTTGATCACAGGTCATTGCGCCATTAGGGCTATGGCTAGAAACTGGGTCGTCGGCACACCAGATTTCTGTAGGTTGTGCGAGGATGAGGAGGAGCTGGAAACTGTTGAGCACATCGTGTGTCACTGCCCGGTATTACAAAGCCACAGACTTAGATGGCTAGGTGATAGATTTATCGAGGGGCTCTTCGACATCGCGCGGTGTAAAATCGAGGATGTCGTCGGCTTCATCACGGAAATCGGGTGGCTGAGTGATAGGTGGCAGGAAGCATAATAAGGCTCTCTTTTTCCCCATAATTTTCTTAGTTTTGTTGTAGTTTAGCTGAAGGGAATCACAATGGACCAATAGGTCTCCGAATGGATATGCCATGTTTGGCACAACCCTTCCAAACCTAACCAAACCTAACTGCACAAGCAACAAAATTGATCCTGTTACAGTATTATTATATGTATAGACTATCTGTGCCCACAACCGTTGTGTGCGTCCTGACAATATTTTTTTTCGATTTTGATTTGAAAGTAATCCACAATAAATTTTAGGACTCTTAAGTAAATACTTTATATAAAGGTAGCCATCGCTTGATAAAATTTTAAAATTTATATAAAATTCGAAAATTCTAAAAATTATTTTAAAGCTCTGTAAAATGTGTTTAATATATTTTAATAACAATGTAATTCCACAAAGTAAAAATACAAATCATATACAAATTGTATTCAATTGCCTATTTGGCAGTAAGTAATTCATATTTTGACATTATATTGAAACAGCGCCATCTGTTGTGCAACTGTGTTTAAAATATCCCGCTTTCAATTCAGATTTTGTCATTATTTTAAAACAGCGCCATCTGTTGCACAACCGTTTACGTTATGCGAACACAGACAGACAGAAAATGAGTTACTGTTTTATTATATGTAAAGATTATTCTTAGAAGGAGTGGTTTCTTAATGAAAAGTATACGAAATTGTTTGTAAGTGAAAACGTCACAAAAATAGCAAACAAATGTGAAAGCGCTGCTCTTCACATTTATGCCTTTGAATTTAGAAACCGGAACATATAATTAGTATGCCAAAAAATGGTCAAATTTCTAAATACGTTGCATACAAAAAAATTTAATACTTTTTTAGATTTTATTATTACTCATCGTCCTTAAATTACAAAGTGATTTCAGTTTATTTAAAATCACCTGATGTTTTTGCTTTTAAAAGTTACAAATTAACCGTAAAATTATTTGCATATTTTTTATTTGACACATGTCTTGTTAATCGATTTAATTTATTTATAAGAAACTGATAACTTCAATCAAAGAAAACAACAATTATAATTTTTTTCTAAAAAAAAGTGGCGGCATTATGTCTAGTTTTGTTGTTAAAAAATTTCTTAAAGTATTTATTGTGTAGCTGTTTTTTGTTACTTTTGGCCAAACAATTCAACAAAAAGATAAATTTTATAAAAAAAAAATAAATAAAAACATTGATGTAAGTGATCACGTACGGAAAATCCCACGTCATAATAAATACAAACACTTGTAGCCCGCGTTCAAATAAATATTTTGTTAAAGGTGTTTTCAGTTTTTAATGCACCATCATTGCACATTGGGTTAAACATAAAAGGGCTTTTAGGACCATAGAGCTAATGTTTGATCTTAAATAAAAGAGCCAAATTTATAAAAAAAAAATCTTTTACACTAAATATGAAATGAGGTCCACACAGGGTGTGGAAACTATACCCTTCCCCACGGTGATTTTATTTATACAGACATGTACAGCATTACCCATATTGTTGATTCTTCACATAAATTAAAATAAGTCGTATAAGAAAAAACCCATTACTCATGCTACGTAGTTAAATGACCACAAATTCCGTTGGCTACAATTTTCGCCGTGAAGTCCCAGCATATAATACTGTTGGCTTTGCAACTTTGTAAGGGAGACAATATTTTGAAAGCACTTATTGTTGCGCATTAAATATGTATGATTTTTGTTCGCGATAAGCCGCTTAGAAGCAATAGCTTTTGCTGCCAGGAAATAAAAATCTTTGCCTCACTGCGTTGCATTTTCGGAAGCTTTAATACTTAAATAAGCAATGTATTGCTTCCATCAGCTTTAATAGCTTTTAAATATCAATTTTTTTCTAGGATTATGATATTGAAGATGGCAGCTACATCGTCAAAATTTTATTGAATTTTTTTTCTTTTAAATTTAGGACCTTCCTGGAATCTATAGTGAGTTAGAATGGTCAGAGCAACGCAAAAAAAATTTCCTCATATTCACCCCCATGTGCCTTTTAAATGCTCCTGTTTACCAGTGAGCACCCTGTGGG
Organism: Phasia obesa; assembly: GCA_949628195.1. Classification (NCBI taxonomy): domain Eukaryota; kingdom Metazoa; phylum Arthropoda; class Insecta; order Diptera; family Tachinidae; genus Phasia; species Phasia obesa. The sequence continues at coordinate 63,154,790 of OX451217.1, read as the reverse complement.
TTCATTAGTTATCTTTGTGTGTATTGCTTTCTATAAAGGTCTTCAAAACAAATTAAAGCAGAAAAACCGTACCAACCTAAATAACAAGCAAAAATCGCCCCTCGCAGGTAGCTATTGATCCGCCGAGATCTCTATGCACTTCTTGCGATCTACCAGTCGCGGTCTAATATTTATTTGACAAAAAAGAGCCAAAGAGAAAAAAGAGCCCGCAGCCTCCAACGGAATGATTCGATGTTGCTGATTTGGAATCCCAAAATTTTCGAAACTATGCCTGACAGATTGGTGTGCTTAAATCTTTTGTATCTCTTCTTGTGCCATGGCAAATGAATGACATTACTACCCGCACACGGTCAGACGGACATCGCTTAATCAACTTCTCTGTGTATAAGGATCCAGAATATATATACTTTATGGGGTCGGAAATGAATATTGTAGAAAGTACACACGGAATGACAAACTTATTTATACCCTTTCCACCTGTGGTGAAGAGTATAAAAACCAGTTTTTTCATACATATACTCTTTTTTACACAAACGGTAAAAATGCACCCCAATTGTTTTCGCGTCCATGTGACGAAGCGCCTCTATCTTTAATACCATAAAAGTTAAACACAAAAGGTGTATTACCATTATTAAAAAATATTAAAAAATTAAAGGGTGTCCCTATATAAATGTGATTTTTTCGGAATAGACAGACACTTAAAATTTACATAAACCGCGTATCATGCATTATATCAGCTATGACAATATGTATAGAAAGTAAAATTCAAGGGTATCCCTACAGTCAGGAATATGACTTTTGCACCGTTATAGGGAGGCCATTAAAATGTATACAAAGTATGTAAAACTATGTCTGCTAGGCCGCATGAAGGCTGTAATTTTACCAAGTATGGTCTTATCTTTTAAACCGTCATAGGTAGATTAAAAATCAAGTTGTACTCCATAGGAGACTTGTTATTGACGTATGTATATGTTATTATGTTTTCAACTATAACAGGCAGACCATTAATTTTTTTAAACAAGTAATCTACACATATAATAAAATAGTAATTCATTTCCTGCCTGTCTGTCTAGCTTTTTGTCTATGTTCGCATCACGTAAAAACTACGGGATGGATTTTAATAAAATTTTTTGAGGAGGTACCTAGTATCCTGACTCCAATAGGATCATTGCTAAGCGATGGTTAGCTGAAGCAACAACAAATATTATTAAAGTAAAAATATTAATAACAAGAGGGAAGCTTTAGGTAGTGCTAGACTTTGTTATCATCAACTGACGATATATGATTGAATCAGGGCTGCCAAAAGTGCCGATATTTCGGAATTTTGCCGCATTTACTCACGAAATGCCGATTGGCGATTTTTGGTCAAAAAATGCAGATTTTATCAAATCAATTGATTTGGGAGTTTATGCTGAAAATTTAATATATAAATCGTAAATTCACAATATCTATAAATATAACAAAACAGTAAAAGCAACATTTTTATGCATGAAATAGTTTTTGAAAGTTTTGTTGCTGGTGCAGATATTAATCGAAATAGAATACAAAAAAGTAATTTTTAGAATTTTTGTCTACCTGCCTGTGTTCGCATCACTTAAATTTTATAAATTTTAATAAACTTTTGTGATTCGAATATAGGATACTTTTTTCCGCAAAAATATCTTATCTCCAAGAAAACATAGAGAGAAAGTGGTGAAATTACGCAATTTTACCAATTTAAAGATACTGCACACTTGACAAAACCTTTTATTTTTGATAGCATTTGCAAAACTCTAGAATAATTTTAGAACTTTATATACATTTTAGACTTGTATCCTGCATATAAAGAAAATATATGTATAAAACTGAACTCAAGCATTATAAGAGTAAGAATCTTAAAATTTGGTGTGGAGTATACTTTTAAAACAAAATCGAACAAAATATTGTCAGAACGCCCACGACGTGGCGGGCCCAGCTAGTTGTTATTAACTGCATAAATTTTATATAGACATGCTCACTTAAATACGGAAACGGTTTGATTTTGAAATTAACTTTAAATCACAATGCCCATTATTATAACTTGCCTTTAAAGTACGTTTTAGTTAAATTTCACTTTTGCTCAAGTGAGCGATAAAGTGAACAATAACTATTTTTCGTTATTATAACTTCATTGTAAAATAAAATTAATAATTTTGAAAATATGGTAGTACCAGAAGAAACACCGTCTACTTTTGACAAAAAAAATTGGTTTCTTAAAACGTAGTGGCAACATCATACCTTTCATTTGTTTGTTTACTTTCAACAAACCACAAATTAGTATCTGTGCAACAAACAAGCGAATATATTTTATATACAATAAAGGAGATCTGTTTTCCATTTTTATTTTTCAAATACAAAATTAAATTAACATGAATTTATTTTTCTTCATAGATTAGAAAATACGGCAACTTTATAGATGACAAAACATGGCAACTTCAAACTCTTACATCAAATGTTAAAAGTTAAAGGCAAGATGGTCTTCCCTTTAGTTTATCAGTCACTTCTAGCTTAAAGTATACTTATAATAACGAAAAACTAATAATACTTACCTCCCTGATAAAATCCTAACTTTAGCTAATGGCAAGTTATAATAATTGGCTAAGTTTAATAAATCCATATGTAATAGTGAATAACAAAATTAAGACTATTTTTGATATACATAGTTACAGATTTTACCAATTTCATTGATAGAAATGAAAAACAAGCGTTAGATTCTGAGTACCGAAAATTGTAATTTCTTGAATTTGTACAATGCCGATTTTCTTGACGATTTTCTAAACTGAAGTGCCGAAAATGCCAATTTGTTTCTCCTAAAGTGCAGAATTTTCATCAAAATCTTCTGGCAACCCTGGATTCAATGCGATTTTTCTCGTATTCCTTTATCGGAGTTTGGTTGGTTAAATAGATGATGTTTACAACTTAACACTACCCAAAATTAGATAGATACTAAGAGTGCTGATGACGTGCCATAGTTGTCTAGAAAATGTGCATTCCGCTCTGCTCGGTTTAAAAATTAAAATTTTCCCAATTTTTCTTTAATATTATTTTTTTTAAGTGTATTTATTTATTTATTTAATATTAGTCTATGGATAGAATCCTTACAGACAATTTAAAATACATATTAACTTAATTTTAAGAAAAGAAATTAAAAAGTTAAATTACAATTCAAAAAAAAACAATTATGTATACGCGTAAAAGGATCAGCTATCTCATAATTTGTTTTAAACAATTTAACAAAAAGAGGTTTATAATGACGAGTATTGCGACACGGAACATTAAATTGTATATTACTTAACAGAAATTCACAGCAAATATTACCATTTATAAGGTTTAACATAAAAGACACATTTAGCATAGTGCAACAGCTTTTTAGCGTAGGTAGTTTTATTAACTCAAGTCTGCTAGAATATGAAGGGAGATTTATTGCAGGATTCCAATGAAGATTACGTAAACAGAATAGCAAGAACTGTTTTTGCACTGACTGAATATATTGGCAATAAATATTGTAATAAGGATCCCATACGACTGATGAATATTCTAAAATAGGTCTGACCATTGAAACGTAAAGTTGCTTGGTAATATAAGGATCAGAGAATTCTTTTGCCCACCTTTTTATAAATGCAAAAACACCTCTAGCCTTATTGACAGTCGTAGTAATGTGTGCAACAAAGTTTAATTTAGAATCAAGTAAAATTCCAAGATCCAAGAAAGTGTCGACTAAATCCAGCTGATGTCCTCCCAATGAGTGAGTAGTTAACAGCTATACAACTATTTCTAAAAAATCGCATACATTTACATATTGCTTGAAGCATGATCAACATATTGCTTGAAGCTATAATAAATTTTTACATCGTCAGCATACATTAAAATGTGGGAAAACTTGATAACTTTCGGAAGGTCGTCTAATCATCTAATCTAATTTGTAATTTAATTTGTTCTTTCTTAGAGAGAATAGAACGAACTTAAGCTTGACTACAAATTTCATTGTATGCAATATAAAGTTCGACTAATAAAATTTAAAATTTTCAAAAAATAAATTTTAGAATTTTATACAGGGATGGGTACCTTTATATAAAGTAAATATATAAGAGTCTTAGAACTTGGTTTCAAAGCAAAATCGAACAAAATATCGTCAGGGCGCACACAACGTGTGTGGGTACAACAAGTCGTGAAAATGTTTTTTTTTTTTTCATTTATACACTGTATTGTGATACGGAAGAAGCCTATGTATGTTAGTCCGAATCTCACTTGATTGGTTATTTAAATAACATTTAGATTCTTATCAGAAATATTTTTTTTTTGTTTTAATAACAAAACTACGCTTAGGTAGATAATTTGTATTTTTTAGAGTATTTCTTATTCCAACCTCGTGTGTGGATTTTTTTTTTTTTTGTCGAAATGTTAAAGTTTCTTGAAGGGGAACAATGACTGTAAGGGCACTTACATTTGTCTGACGTTTCGACAACTGTCGGGCGTAATGTGTTTGTCAAACATCATTTTTTGTTTTCATCAATATATTTTAGCTTATTTTTGTTGTCAGTCACTTTGATAGTTTTATACCTCATGGGTACATTAACGTCTATACAAATGTGTGCTTTTTTTGCAAGATTTATTTTATTTTATTTTGTTTATTTTTGCTTGTTGTTCAATTGTTTGATTTTAATATATTTTGTTGTTGCTATTTTGTGTAAATTAATAGACTAAAATACTATAGTAGAGAAAACAAAAAAAAAACCCTTAAGTATTTGTAATTAATGTATGCACTTATTTTTAATCATTTAATTATAATTAATAAATGTTTACAAAACAAAATGCTTTAAAATCTTTAAAAGCTGTTATGGAGGAAATTAATAACACTTTTTCCGATTGATATTTAATTATTATAAATTTTAACTACTATTAAATATCAAATTATATGTTTATAATTATATCTTGAAATGTAAGAAATTTGAATAAGTGATGTTATTAGGATTGTATTAACCGGAAATGCTTTAGATAGGCTTTGAGGTGAACTTATTATAGTTTAAGCAGATAATTGTTTTATTTTTCTTGTTATTGTTTGCTTATTGTGTTTCTTTTTTTGTTTTGAGCAATCAAAAACCCGGATATTAAAAAACCGGTTATTGTTTTAACCAAAAAATTGTATTTACGAACCGGTTTTTGTTACGTGTTCAAAAAGTTAACAGTTATTTTTACTACCAAAGGATAGTAAAGCCCTATACTTGGTTTGGCAAATTTGATGGATTTGGTAGATTATTAAAATCTTTGGGCCCTTCAGAAAAAAGATTGTTGTTTAGTTATACTGTGGCCAAAATTTTACTATAATATATATAAATCACAATAAGTTATCCTTCAAAAGAAGTAAAAAAAATATTTTTTTTAATTTATTTTTTCAAAAAGTTTTAGATTAGATTATTTTTGTGGAATTTATTCAACGAATACTCCGCCGAACAAAGTTAAGCGCTGCCACCTAGTATGAATGAAATATTAGAAGAAAACTGTTGGCATCTTTTTTGTAGGGTCCATATATATCAGGTGGTTAAATTTAAAGGGCCGAGGTTGAATGTGAACCACACCTAAACGTCAAGTTTTTTCTGCATTAAATTTGACATTTCTCAATTTCAGACTAACTCAATTTGAACCATGGAGTGATGCACAATCGATCAATGGTCAGAATTGTGGCAAGAAATGGTCACCATTTACTTCAGTGGATTCGTCAATAAGCAGAATTGCCGCATTTGGGCATATGATAATCGAAGAGTGATGGCACCCACAAAGGGTGGCAAAGAGTTTGGTGCGGTTTATGGGCTGGCGGCATCATCGGGCATATTTTTTCCAGTAAGTGGTGTTCTCTATCGTGAGATGATAACGAACTTTTTATGGCCCGAATTGGAAGATTTGTATGTGGTATTAACAGGACGATGCCTTTTGCGCGGCAAATTCAATGGCCGTCTTATATCACGTGGTGGCGATAGCCGTTGGTCTACTTTCTTTAGGGTTATTTGAAAGAAAAGGTGTACGTCGATAAGCCAGCAACAATTTAAGATATAAAGTATGAGATAAATCGGCACATTAACGGCAAAGAACCTGGCGAGGTAGCGGCGGACATTTGGCTGATATTTTGTTCCATTAATAATTGAACCATACTAATGTTACCAAAATAAAAAGAAATGACAATAATTTCCTAAATAATTTGTGTTTTATTCAAAATCAACATCGGTCCTTAAAAATTTTACCACCCTTTATTTCGATGCCCTTAAATAAAAATTGATCAGCAAATTCGCCAAACCGATTATAGGATTCTATTACCCTTTTGTAGAAGAATCGAACCTATACTGTAAAGTCTGTGTATTTCTTTCATATTGTATTAAAAAAATTTATAAAACTTTTTAATTTTACCTTCTAAAAAAGTAATTAAAAATAAAATTTAATTAAAATCAAGAAATTTAATTTATTTCTTTGCTACTTTTATACAAAACTACATTTGCTTACCAAGTGTGGATGTTGATCAAACTGCTAAAATGCAGTATGTAAATAGTTTATTTAAATTTTCTATTCTTCTGAAATAGCTTCCAAAAAATTAAAATTCTTCATGGTTAAATAGATGACGTTTACAACTAAACACTACAAAAAGTAGAAAGATACGAAGAATGCTACAGAAAGATATAGAGGTAAAGAAAAGGAATTAAATTCTCTAAAACGTAACTGTTGTTTCAATAGTGAAATAGACCAAATCGTCTAAAAATTATATGAAAAAAAGCTGTAAATTTCTTGCTCGCTAGCATTGCAGAAACACCTAATGTTTAAAAATAATCCTTTAACCCTATTGATTAGTTAGAGTGTAAATTTGTCAAATTACCGTAGAGAAATTCATTTGCTTTGTTTTAAAAATCTTAAATAAACAAATTTCTAGAAATCAAAATAATATCACAGATCAATAACCTGGTAAAGCTGACGAATTTATTTGCAGTTCGCAGACTACATATTTGTTTAAAAAATCACCACTAATTTCTTTATATATAGACTTAAGAGTAAGAAAAACAGAGACAAGGGATTCGCCTCGGCCGTGGGCAGGTAAGCACAAAGATATGGCGCACCGCAATCTAGTACACTCTTAAAAAGTGGAGTTTTCCCCCCTAGCGATGGCGCAAGGAAAAAGGCTCATAATTAAATTTTTTTTACTGCTAAGAAGCTGGCTAAATTAAATCGAACGATATCTGGATACCAGGTGAACTCCAGTTTCAGTATAACTCAACCAATTACTGAGAATTTTATATATTCTGAATTTGAAAAAAACAAACAGATTTGCGAGAATCACACAGAATAATTTTGAACAAATTTTGGCAATTACAAGAGAATTTATGATGAGAAGGAAAGTCGAAATTCGAAAATTAGTGCAGTCAATAGTGACAGCTCAATACTTATAGAAAGTAAGGCAGTGGATAATAAAAACTCGGGTAACAGAAATCATTTAGTACCTTCATTTTGTGAATCATTCGGAACGTTCAAAACTATTTTATGAACTGGGTCGTTCTTTTTATTCGTCGTTCTTTTTAGTGTCATTAATGACTGAACAATTTTCGCGTGAATACACCCGACTTAATCGTTCTTTCTCGACTTTAAACGGTTAGATAAGAGATGTTCAAACTATTAAGTAAACAAATGATTTATTTTACATTGCTGTTAATGCAATAGAACAGCATTTCTCTTAATTAATAATCAAAAAACATATTAAAAATAACTCATTTATGAGGTAATGCGTGATAATGAAGTAGTTTGTAGTACAGTAAAGTATAAAATAAATCAATGTATCCGTTTAAAGAACTAGGGTCCAAAAACGTACTAAATGATACCTAAAAAGTTGTAGAAAATTATTAGAAAAAAATTAATTTTTTAATGAACGACAAAAACAAAAAATAAATCAGTCAAGTCCGAGTAAGACTCACACACGTAGGGTTCTGTACAATGTTCGGGTTCTGTACAATGTTCGTTATTTGTTGTTACAGTAGTTATTGTCAAATACAATCTGTGTAAATTTTAAATTTATTATATAAGACCTTTCTATGAAAATATCAGGAACATACCGACTACAGTTCAAAAAATAAGGCAATTCACGAGAAAAAATTTTACTGTCGGAACACATTTGCTGTAAAAATTCAAGATTCTACATATTACAGTTCAAAAAATAAAGCCATATATGTTCGTCCTAATTATAAACCTTTCGGAACACCCTTTTATTTTTAGTAATTACACATCTTCTGTACAAATTTCAAGAGTCTACCTATTACATATATTATATTACATAAATAAGTTTATATACGTGCAAATCACGTCACTTTCGGAATAGCCTATAATTTATAAAGGTCATATTAATAAAAAATCCGGAAAAAAATTTAAGAGTCTATCTATTATCGTTCAAAACGTCCGCTATATACATACATGCAAATCACGACACTATCGGAACACCTTTTATATTGCGAACAAAGTTTTAATTATTTTTCGTAAATTTTAATTGCATGCATCCTACAGTTTAAGAAATAAACACATATACGTGAATAACACGTCTCTAGCGGAACACCCTATAAGTTTTAGTATTTGTTCCTATAGCAGCAACACCTATACACCTTTTGTGAACATTTCAAGAGTCTACCTATTATAGTTCCAGAGATAAAAGCCGCTGACAGATAGACGGGAGACGGATGAACGGACAGACATTGTAGCGAAAACAATAGGGTCGCGTTTTCACCCTTTGGGTATGGAACCCTACAAATAAAAATTAACGAGGCAAAATCGTTTACTTTACTAAACTTTTCTTTTCATGGGCGGTCACAATGCAGCAGTATTCCCCATTGGGATAATCCAGTTATGTATGTTTGTTGGATTCGTATTGGTAAAAGCCTGCAAATAACAACTGCTTTATGAGAAAGACCAATTGTACATGAATAAATGTAATAAAAAATAAGGGTTGTGGATTTCAATATGGGATACTTATTTCCAAGCAGTTAAAGAACGCCAATTATTTTTACAGATTTAATGGTACAGCATACTTTAATTCATCTTTTATTTTTTAAAGCGGGATGCTCAAAACACGGTTGCGCAACAGATGGCGCTGTTTTAAAATAATGACAAAACATGAATTATAAATAGGCAATTGAATAAAATTTGTATTTGATTTGTATTTTTACTTTATGGAACTACATTGTTATTAGAATATTTTAAACACCTTTTACAGAGCTTTACAATAGTCTTTAGAATTATATAAATTTTAAAATTTTATCCAGGGATGGATACCTTTATATAAAGTAAATACGTACGAGTCTTAATATTTGGTGTGGAAATTACTTTTAAAATAAAATCGAACAAAATATTGTCAGGATACACACAACGTGTGTGGACACAGCTAGTAATACATAAATACGTGTGGACCATAATGTTTAAATGAAATTAACTACAGTAGAAATTAAGTATTCATGAGTATCCTATTTCGTGAAGTATTTAGTGGATAGTTAAAATATTTTTTGGGAAACTTGGGAAATAACAATTTTTAAAGTGGGGATAAGACTTGAAGAAAATCTGATCACTTAAAAACTTAATGTGGTTCTAATGATATGAGTGAAAAAAATTGTTTTTGAAGTGAAAACTTCTTTAGGCACGTTGAGCACTTTTTGGTTGAAGTAAAATTTTTGAAAAATCAAAAACCGTAACCATCGTCACCATTATCGTCGCCATTATCACAACCGTAACCGCGTCACCTAACATTGGTTTAAAACATAGGTCTCCTCGTTTTGGTTAAAGAAAAATTTTGAAACTCGCATTATCGTCACCTATCGTTGATTTTTATAGATAGAGTTGCTGTTTTCTGACTGTCATTAATGTTGTTTTTGTAATCTTAAGAAAATGTTTTTTACGTTGATGGTTGAAGATATGGCCTTCTAAAAACAAAAATTTAAGTGTTTCTAATTATCTGATCATGATTGCACCAGCGAGTGAACATAAAAATAATAAGCTTTATGTAAAACGCGGCTTTTTAATTACACACGAAAATACATATAGATAGAAAAATTACCTTCCATATGACAAATACCAAATACAACATCTGAACACAGCCTAACTTAAGGTGTTTTCCCTTAAGTCATTCCTTTTATATCGATAACACTATGCCAAAAAATTTATAAGATCAAAACTAACAACGGACGTTTTAAAATCTTTGGCAATGTTGTTTAGGCATACTGAAGGAAAAGCCTCCAACAAAATTATATTTATTATAGTAAGAGGCAAATTTAAAAGGGTTTTTTTTTTTATTTTTTATTTTAGTTTCTATGATGGCAAAGCCCATGTACTTTTAGCCAGCTGACATCAATTAATATAATTTTATAGATATTTAACTGTATATATGATTGTCAAAAAAATTGTAAAAAAACAGCTGTATATTTAAAGCTCTTCACAATAAATGCTTTGAAATAACACTTTATAAAGTAGAAACCAATATTTTGTTTTTTTGGAATTTCTTACTTTGTTTACTTTGACATTGACTTACATTTTTTTTGCACATTTACTTTCTTGATTAACCGCTTTTTTGCCAACTTTTTTTTGTAAGCAAAAAATATTTAAAATATTTCTTATAAGATGATTAAGAAAAAGTATATGAAAAGGGAAATAAGAAGAAACCATAAGATAAATAAAATAAAAAAATATTTTTAAGCTGTGGCTTGTACAAGAAAAACCAATCAATGCAAAAATTATGTAAATCTGCTTAACTATGCGTATAAATATGACAAACAAAATGTGAAGTAATATATGAAATATTATCAGACATGTATAAAACGAAAAAAAAAATAAATAATAAAACAGTTTTACTGAAATTCATGCATATGAAACTAAAATAAAAGTTGTTTAGCCATATCATAATACATAGTTTTATGTGTTCTTAATATAATATGTGCGCACAATCTTATTAAATTCTTATTAACAATTCCAATAAATGTAGCAAATCAAAAGACTTAAACAATGAACTTCCTAATCGTAGTAGAAGCAGCAGCAGCAGCACGTTTAAGTGCATTTGTTGACCTTTTTTATTTTGGTGATTTGAAATTGCTGCTGTTTTTATTTTTCCTAACTCAACTGGCCTACAATCTTTTCTGTTTCTATTCAAGTTTAACTAGAAACTAATTGTACTTCGAGCTGCGTTTATTTAGTTTTAAAATTTATCAAAAAAAAAAAAAAATTGTAATTGTTTTCATTCATGCGTTTATTTTTTGATTAAACTTTAACATTTTGTATATGTTTTTATTTTGTATTTACATAATTTGCAAAAGTTTCATATTTTCATGTTTTTTTTTTTAATTACAATATTTGTTAACCATTGTGTGAGTTTTTTATTATATACCTTTAAACGGTCTATTTATTTCTCAAAGTGTTTTAATCTCTTTAATTGTTTTTTATAAATATGTTTAGTAACTTAAGTAGTAATTCGTACCCCATGAAAGGCTTTAAAAATTGTTTTTAAATTTTGTTTCCGTATTATTATAAATAATTTTAAATTATTTCTTTATAGGAGGTTTTTCAAATAATTTAATTATGTGATAATTTTATCACTTTTTTGTAGTAAATTAATGATTTGTTTTAACTAAATCTTTTAGGTGAAATCGTCTTTAAGTTTTTTTTTAATTAAAATAAAATAGTTAAATTAATATTAACAAAAAGGTCAAATAAACTATATAAAAAAAAATAAAAAAAATATTTAATTGTATTTTTTTAGAATTTGCCTTTTTATAATCTAATAAATCATTTTCTTTTAATTAATTTTTTTTTTCTTTGTAATTTTGTAGTTCACAAAAGTAACAGTTATGTACTTTAAGATGTACTTTTTGTAACTGAAGCTTTTTTGGAAAATTGTTTCTCTTTTATTATATTAGTACAAATTTTAAAGTGACGTGTCCACTTACCAAAAACAATAAAACAGTCATTGTAATAGTCATCTAGGTTAGGTCAGGCTAAGTTAGGTAAGATTGAGAAGGGTTGGGTCCATGAAATGCCACCTCTACTCGCAGTGATTCCCTTAAGATAAATAAGGTAAAAAGGAAAACATTTACGTCCTACTGCCTTAGCCATCTGATATTCCTGATGAAACCGACGACATCTTCCAGATAACCTAGCCTGTCGTGAAATCTTTGGCCTAGCTGCCCGATATTACAAAGCCGCACCGGGCAGTAGCCCATAATTTGTTCCACAGTTTCCAACTCCTCTTCATCCTCACACATCCTACAGAAATCCGATATAATGTTAAACTATCTCCTGGTTCTGGCCCTAATGGGACAATGGAGAGAGTTCACACCTCATAAAACTTTCATGTTCAAACCTACAAGGACTATAATTGCATCGTTTAGCCTTCCAGTACTTATACTTTCTTCATACTACCTATGTAGTTAGATAGAAGCCTAAATAATCGGTGGCTTCAACGATTCTACTCCGTCGAGCCCAATCTTATAAGTTCGTCGGCATTTCATTGCCCTTAATTTTGCAATGAACCGGAAACTTACCAGCCTTGGTTTGACTTTGTATCCTTTGAGCAACGTTTGACTGTCAACGTTCAAAGTGACATTATCTCCTTCAAGGACGTGCTCAAACACCGTTTTGGTGACTCCCAGGACCGCCAGTAACTCTTCTTGGAATGTACTGCATTCAAATGGAAGCATATACGACCTGCGTGTACTAGTGCCTAGAATGTGAACTCCCGCAACGGTGCCCACAATCATCTATGAACCACCATCATAGAAACCGTAACCTTCTAGTACAGTTTACGAGATTTATATTAAATTAATATAAATTTTATTAATAAAAAATTATTAAAAAAAAATATTACAAATTTATTGCAAAACAATAATTAGTAAACTAACAATTTTATAAAAATATGGAATTTTGAAAGTGTCAGAAGAATTGAAAAATCTCATATGCTATGTTGGGTCAGTAAATCATACTACTTGAGGAATGAAAATAAATTTTCAACTTTATTTATTACCAATATTTTTAAAATTGTTGAATATTTTAATTTAAATATAAATGGACTTAGGTCACATTTAAGTAGACAGCTCATATGTACTCGCTCTTTTTTTAAAGCCAAATTATAAATCTAAAATACAAAATTGTGGTATATGGCCAATAGTTGAATATAATAAGCAAAAATCTGAATGTAAACCCTAGAGGTTTTCACAATTATCTACATATCGCACCCTAAATACAACTCAAAATACTAAAATTTTCAGGAGAGACAAGACACTGTTTATGTGCAGAAGCAACACACTTAACATAACAATAGACATAACTGTATTTTTCCAGTTAAAGAAGATACTGATGTGAAAGAAATTTAAAGAGAAAAGTACTCTGAATTAATTTATGGAAAAAATCAGTTTTGGAAAATTTTGAGTTGTGACCCTTTTGTATTTAGGGTGCGATATATTTAAATGTTTGAATTTAACTTACATTAAAATTAATTGACTAATTTAACAAAATTTTCTTGTAAAGATCATGACCAACGGCAATTTTACTTGAGACCTATTAGGGATGAGAAATATAAGACTATCACCTATTTTTCGCCTTCAATTTTTTTCCTGAATATACTTAACCTCAATCTGCAATTCTAACGAGGCTCCCATACAAAAATAAATTTGTTTAAAACTTTTTCCAATCCATTTAACTGTTCAGGGTGTCCCTATGGAAGTGAAATTTAGGATTATATTTTTCAATCCCAACATCTTTACTCTACATATATCCTTAACACTGTAGGAGGCATCTATTGAAGTTACAAATCAGTGGAATCTTTACTTGCAGAGGGTTAAAGTGAAAATTTCTATCTAAAATAAAGATATAGTTATTGATTTTTTATAGTACTAGCATTTGTTTATAACTTTAATAAAGGTGGATTTTCAACATCCCATAGCAATAAATTTAATATCAATTGAGATTCATAGGAAACTAAATAATAAGTCTTACAGGCAATATGGGCTACGTTATATACTTTTAAAAAAGTTAAGAAAATATGTATGTAATACTAACATTAAAGAAGATCCAAATAAAGGGTTTCCTTTTACTTTAGCAAAAAAAATATTAGTTTTGCACTAAAACTAAGCTGAAAAATTATTTTTCATAAAATGAAACATTGAAAAGCAAAAGAATAAAAGAACACTTTGTAAGAAAAATCAGACAATTGAATAGATGGACAGATGAATTATTGTATATTTGTTTGTTTTTTTTTTTTTTTTTGTAAGACTAATATGTGCCAACAGTTAAAATGTTAAGAAAACTTTAACTTTTAAAATATCCGCAACAGCACGCATAAGAGATTAATAAATATGAAAGATGAAGCATCAATTAAATAAAGTTAACCATTAATTTCCAAAACCAAATCAACCAAAATTTTAACTGATATTTTTCAGTTTTATTTATGCAAATTTTGTCGAAGCAAAAAAATAATGATTGAAAAAATTTGTAATAAAATAATTTATAAATTTTTATATTTAATTTTTTTTTTTAATTTAATCAAAATAGTGGTTGAAAAAATATTAAGAGAGACAAAAATTGTGCAAACCATTTTTCTTCAAATTAAATACAGATCACAAAACCGAAAAATACAAAAAATCTTAATGAAAATTAAAAATTTAAAGCCAATTTTTTACTCCACTCAAAGCAGACCTGATTTAGTTGCTTTTGAAGTTTTGCTGTTGATTTAGTTTTCTTATACTCACATATTTACATACGTTAATGTGTACGAGTATATATCTATGTATTAAATATTTTACAATCTTTAACGCTGTATCGGTGTCATATGCAATACTTCTGCCTCCTAAAAACTGTAGCAGCAAACTTGTTAATAAAAATTATTTCACAAAAATATATAACAGTGCCATATTTTTAAAATTATTTTTATGGAAAACGGTTTAAGAAAATGTATAACCAATATGTGTATTTTTCATATACAAACGAAAAACAAAACAAGTAAGAGTGCTACATTCGGCCGCGCCGAATCTTATGCACCCTTCAACATAGTGATTTTAAATGTTACCTTACACTGCTCTGTTTTCTAAGCTCACAGCTTCATTTGTATCATATTATGATTATAACCGCAAACACACAAAAATAAAAATAGAAGCAATAAGGATCTGCTACATAAAAAAACCCTAAACACAAATTTTTTACACAGACACAAAAATCTGGCATCACATTATTTACTATTTTTTTTTTTTTTTTTCAGTAAAATAAAAGAAGCAACAAAATTCTTATTTCCTTTTTGAAAAAGTAAAACCTAAAATCAACCAAATTATCCAATCATCAAAATTAAGCAGTGCTAAGAGCTGTTAGTACATGGATGGGGGACCGCGTGTTGTTAGCATCCAACAAATTTTTGGATTTTTTTCTTTTATAAATTTGTTTAATCTAGTAACTAGATGTAATAGCTTAATATACCAAACATTTTCACGATTTATCTAGTTATATTAGAAAATCCATTCCAACACGAACGATTAGAAGTTAAATCGACTTACATTCTTATAAGGGTCCATATTATACATATGTATATACAAAAAAAATGAGGTTGGAAACGAATTGTGTGGAAATTACAAATGGAATGACATACGTATATATACCCTTTCCACTATACATATAATAAAACAGTAACTCATTTCCTTTCTGTCTGTGTTCGGATTACGTAAAAACTGCTATATGGATTTTAACAAAATTTTGTAGGAAGGTATCTTAGAATAATGATTCTAACATAGCATACTTTTTTTCCGCAAAAATACTTTATTTCCAAGAGAAAGTGGAGAAAAAGCAGTGAAAGTACGCCGATTTTTATTACCGATTTAAAGGTACTGCATACTTTAAGGCATATTTTTTCATTTTTAAAGGAAGTTATTTTAAACACGGTTGCGCTACAGGTGGCGCTGTTTAAAATAATGACAAAATATGAATTGAAAGCGGGATATTTTAAATACAGTTGCGCAACAGATGGCGCTGTTTTAAAATAATAACAAAATATGAATTACTTACTGCCCAATAGCCAATTGAATAAAATTTATATTTTATTTGTATTTTTACTTTGTGAAATTTTGTACATTTCACAGTGGGGCAGAATCAAAATATTTTGGTAATAACTTAGCCGTTTGTAAAGGGCTAGGCTATATTAAGAAATGCTAAGGTCTAAAAGGATTTGCAGGACCGAGATACCCAATTTTGAGTCCTTATAGCGCCAAACCTCGTAAGGGGATGGTACCAACCGTAAAAACTTAAGCTGATATTCTCCTTTAGTATGCTCGTGCCAAATTTTGGATCATTAGGCTTAGTCCTTTACAAATGGTTGAGTTATTTCCAAAATATTTTGATTCTGCCCCACTGTGTATTGTTTTTAAAATATTTTAAAACCTTTTACAGAGCTTTACAATAATTTTTAGAATTTTAGCCAGGGATGGGTACCTTTTAATAAAGTAAATAGTAAAAGTCTTAAAATTTGGTGTGGATTACATTCAAAGCAAAATCGAACAAAATACTGCCAGGACGCACACTTCTAGTAGTTCGTTTTTATTTGACCAATTTTCATTAAAGTCAATCTCTTTTTAGCACATTGAAGACGTCTATTCAGGCTGCGTACCCCAATTGTAAAAACGTAATATTAATCTAAGGTCTGTATGTCTGTCTTGCTGTCACAGACCTTTTTCTCTTGAGCCTTCAGTGAAGTTTTCGCAGAAGGTATATTACAATGGCCACTTTAACAACAAATAACAAAATTAAGTTAGAAAATTAAATGGTGTCCCCATAATCTGTCCTATATATAGCTGTATCTCTTTAACCATAATTGATAATAAGTATATACGCCCATGACCGCTACTATAAAACGTAATTAAACAAAACAATTGCCAACTAACCCAATAGGAAAAAAGATTTAAATTAAAGATCTTTGCATCATCTTTTTAATTATAACAGTTAGACTCTTAAAATTTCCTCACAGGGAGTATAACTATGTGCAATAAGAATTAAAACCAATAATAATTAAAAAGTGTCCCATTAAGAATGTGTTTCTGTTTTACCTTTTGAACCGATCAGCACAGATAATTGAAATTCAAAGAGTGTGTATCAATATAACAACAAGTAATCCAAACAAAAATTTCACAAAATAAAGGGTACCCCCATATAAGCAGTGTTTTTAAGAACAGACTGAATATTTTTATTTATATTGTTTAAAGTTTTATTACTTAAATAATTTATATCGTTTTTTTGTTTATTTATTTTTATTTATTTATTTTTTATTATTTATTTTTTTGTACGCAAACATTTTTCTTTGTTCTTTAACTTTATGTGGGCACGAAAATAAGTGTTATTAACTACAAAAAACCAATAGGAAAATTCGGACAATTTATTCACAGTGGTAAATTAAATGTAAAGTGACATTATGTACGATATTTATATGGCTAAAATGTCTCGCATATCGGAAATTTAGTTTTTACCACTTTTTTCAAGCATTTGCTGGCGTATTATCTCGGCAATGATTCGCAAAATTCTATTTTTTAATTTGTTGCTTATTGTTAACGAAAACTAATAACTTTTCGTAACCCCAGAAAAAAAATCTAAAAGCATTAAATTGCGCCAATTGACTGGAGCATTTCTAGAATTATAGCGTTTGCAAAATGTTTCCTTTAGTTAATAAATGTTGCAGCGTTGCTGTCTTAGCGTACATTGTCGAGACTGCGTAAAGGGCTTTTTTTCTCTGACCTATTTATTTCTTAATAGAAATATTGTGAAAAGTATTCTGCTTTGCGTTTCTAAAGCAAATAAAGGCTGGATATTAAACCATAAATGTATCGAGATTGGTCGTCGGCTGGTAGGCACAAGAGTGCAGTTCGCCGTTACTTAATTTACTAGGCTCCTAGTTAGATTTTAATATAGATAAACCTGCGCATATGGAGCGCTTTGTGGAAATTATAACTCTGATAAAACTAAAACAGGCTGTGAGAATTCGATAGTGATAAACAAGGAAGCCTCACAAGAGTACACCTCTTGTTCAGCTCAGTTTCTGAAATAAATCTGAATTTAATTGGCGGGAGAGTTGGACGCAAATACTTCTCAAGAGGTGAACGGGTTAATATCTAAGAAACTAAGGAAATAGCCTCGCGACAGTAAATCCAGAAAATTACCTAGATGTAGTCAGAGTACCTTAAGTTGGATAACTGACTTAGTTTATTATAACTTTATTAATAATTGATTGTTACGTTCATCCTTGGCGATAATGAACCCCCGAAACCTTTTTTGTAGGTCATGAAAAATTCACGACTGGGAAACGTGAAGATCGAAGTGGATGATTCTTGCAGACTGTGCCTAGAACACGCTGGGACAGTAGCGTATATTGTGAGCTAAAGGGTGATTTTTTTGAGGTTAGGATTTTCATGCATTAGTATTTGACAGATCACGTGAGATTTCAGACATGGTGCCAAAGAGAAAGATGCTCAGTATGCTTTGACATTTCATCATGAATAGACTTACTAACGAGCAACGCTTGCAAATCATTGAATTTTATTACCAAAATCAGTGTTCGGTTCGAAATGTTCAAATGTGACAAATTTTGTTCAGCGATGAGGCTCATTTCTGGCAAAATTGCCGCATTTGGAGTGAAGAGCAACCAGAAGCCGTTCAAGAACTGCCCATGCATCCCGAAAAATGCAATGTTTGGTGTGGTTTGTACGCTGGTGGAATCATTGGACCGTATTTTTTCAAAGATGCTGTTGGACGCAACGTTACGGTGAATGGCGATCGCTATCGTTCGATGCTAACAAACTTTTTGTTGCCAAAAATGGAACAACTGAACTTGGTTGACATGTGGTTTCAACAAGATGGCGCTACATGCCACACAGCTCGCGATTCTATGGCCATTTTGAGGGAAAACTTCGGAGAACAATTCATCTCAAGAAATGGACCGGTAAGTTGGCCACCAAGATCATGCGATTTGACGCCTTTAGACTATTTTTTGTGGGGCTACGTCAAGTCTAAAGTCTACAGAAATAAGCCAGCAACTATTCCAGCTTTGGAAGACAACATTTCCGAAGAAATTCGGGCTATTCCGGCCGAAATGCTCGAAAAAGTTGCCCAAAATTGGACTTTCCGAATGGACCACCTAAGACGCAGCCGCGGTCAACATTTAAATGAAATTATCTTCAAAAAGTAAATGTCATGGACCAATCTAACGTTTCAAATAAAGAACCGATGAGATTTTGCAAATTTTATGCGTTTTTTTTAAAAAAAAAGTTCTCAAGCTCTTAAAAAATCACTCGTTAGCTAGCATTTGACTAGGAACCAAGGGCAGAGTCATATGACATCAAGATGGTAGACAAATGCAAGAAAATACAAGATACAACGAGCTAAGGAAGAAGGTCACCAGTTACCTGTCGAAACTCGAAATTCTATGTAGTACATAAGACTCAAGGAAGGTAAATTAGCAATCCGATGCCTGAAATCACTGCGGATTAAAGGGTGTAGCAAAGGGATCCATTAAGTTAATGATCTGCTTCATTATCCTCCCTTTATTTTAAAAATCCATCAACCGTACAGAAGAATACATTTGGAAATAAAACGCTTTTTTCACCGAAAAAATTATGTTTTATCCAAAAGGCTACAGAATTATCAATTTAACCAGGTATAATAAAATCTTTTACATTATTGGTCTCCTGAAGCAACATAATTTCTCAATTGTTTTAATATAAAATATCAATAGAATTCTTGTAGAAACAGTGACTTCATAAGCCTCTCATCTACAAAATAAATCTTAACTGGTCAAATACTCTTTAGGTACGCTTTTTAGTAAAAAATATTCTAAATTTTTGTTAGTTATTCAAACTAAATTATTTACATAACTTTTAAACAGACAAACATAAATCAACAACAATTTTATAGAGACTAAACACTCTTACAGCTGTAAGCCAGTTGCATGTAAATGAACTAAGCAGCACACACCAATACACAGGCAAAAATTAATTTAATGAAAATTTTATTTTATTAATATTGTTGTATGTAAATAAATAAAAATAAGCACATATTTATTGGCAAATAATGTTGAATTAATGCAAAATATAAATTTATTATGCTAAATAAGCTTATAACCATTTAACTGCTGATATGCATATTTCGTATTTTTTTAATTCTGATTTTTATTAAAATAATAACTGTCTCGTCAATTTTTTTTAATTAATTAAATTTACGTTGATATATTTAAATTAAAAATAAAAATTAATTATTTGCTTTAATAATTTTATTTATTAATTGAGACAAATAAATAAAATATTAACTATTGTAAAAATTCCAAATATTATTCCAAAATTACAAACATCATTGTTGAAATTATTTACTTTAATTAGCCTAAGAATTGTGAGAAAGTTTGAATTTTAAATTTAATTTTACTTTGAATCTCATTAAGGCCCTTCACTTTTTGTTATGGAATATATCAACATAATAAATTTATGTGAAAAATCAATTCAAAAATTTAATTAAAGTTCCTTTTGAAAGTATTTTTTGAAATAGAATTAAATGATTTATATTTTTCTGTAATAAAATATTCCATAAGTAAATAAGTTCTTTCTTAATAAAATAATTTATTTTCAAGTGAAAATAAATTATAAAATATACATGAAAGTAATGCATTATATTGACTAATTAATGACTTTTTGCATTAGCATTAGTCTATAAATAATGCTTATTAATTTTTTCCATTAACATTATTTTCGATATTGATAATGGTCTTTAATGAAGCACTTTCATTAGTAATTATTTACATTATTTATCATTATCATTAACATCAGCATTCTTCGCAAACAAAAAGTAACGAATTTACAAAAAGTAACATCAATATCGAACGTCATCTCGCATCATTGATCATCTTGCACCTGCAGCATCAGTTTAGCTAGTTTTGCTTGGACGTCACATATAATTTAGCAACATTTTATGGTACTTTTTAAAAAATTTGTAAATTTGTGCCCGAATGCAAACGGGCTAATAATTGTTTTTTTATATATTAGGGGTTTTCACGAGGGTTATAGTGCAAATTTGCATATTGTAAATTTACAGTGCCACTATTTTTGTGGAGTAATCGGGAATAGTAATTGGGAATAATCGGGAAGAGGCAAGGGATAATTTACTTAACAGCCCCAAACCGAAAATAATTAATTTTTCGATTTTAATATATTTTGAACTTATATTCTTATATTCTTGATATCCATGAAAAATCTGTTTCCATGGGTAAAGTTGAGTGTAGGCTACTCCAGATTTTTTTAAGTTTAGATAATCCCTAAAAAAATTTCGAAAAAATTGATTTTGAATTTTTTTTTTTTTTTGGTTCACCAAGACTTGGTAGTTTTTAGGTGAAGGAATTTTTTTATGTTTGGATTACTATTTTAAGATAAAAAAATAGAATCAAATTTTATTCTGAAAGCATGTTTCGTGAAAAAGGGTTTTCCCAAAAATGTTTTAAAGCCTTTTTGCTTATATTAAATTTACTTCGGTAAAAATAAATTAAAAGTGTTTTAAAGACAACCTATATCCAATATGATTAAAAGACAAACAGGGTCATAAATTGTAACAGTTCTCCCTTTATTTTTCGGAAAAATAACATTTATGAAATATTGTAAAATTACTGCGAGAGCAAATTACCGATTGAAAAAAGTAAACAGAGCTTTGAAGCTTCATCCATTGGTTATATACTCAAAAAGTATTTGACAGCTGTGTGTTTACCAAAGACAAGTAGTGACTTTTATAAAAACTCCAAATTTTTTTGGATTTTTTTCCCCCGTTTTAGGAATTCAAAATAAAAATTAAAAAAATTTGTTTTACTCTTTGTAGAAAAGGTTTCTTATCTATATTAGAGGGCGGCATGAAATAACTCCCCAAAAAGAAATGAAATAACTCCCGAAAAAAATATACGGGAAAACAACAACAACGTTTTTTGGGGACTTATTTCTTTTTTTGGAGACCTATTTATTTTTTTTATTTTTTTAATTTCAAAATAAAAAATGAAATAGGACCGCAAAAAATGTTTGGGGACTTATTTCATTTTCAAAATTAGTTAAAAATCGTAAAATTTAAAACACGTCCCGTTATATTTACAACTCAAATTGATGATTGTCGATTGGTCATTGATAAAAAAAATAGTAACTAGGCATTTAGTTTGTGAAGTAAGTTTGCGTTGTGAGGGGTATTTGGCATAGAAAAGAGGAAACATGAATTTTGAAATAATAAGTGGTTTTAGAAAAAATAGCTAATTGCTATATCTTGTAGATCAAAAAATGATATTTGTCAAAAAGTCAATATATAATAATGTCGCAAAGTATAAGTGCAGACAAAGTGAATGTAAAGCTAGAATATACATCAAATTATGTGACCTATGAGGACACACTTTAATTTTTTAAATGAAATTTTATAATTGTTGCTATGCTGACACAGATTCTGTGTAACTGACAACTGTATGTTTGGAATGGTTTAAAAGATAACGTCATATATGTCAAATTGCGTCGACAATTGGGATACCTTTTAATACCCAAGATAAAATGTTTATTACTTTTTGTTATTGGAAGCTATAGTAGTAATAACTTTGTGAGAATTTAAAATACCTGCCCTTTACCGTTAAAAAGATATGTATGTTAAAGTTAGGTTTGTTTTTTGGGGACACCCTTTAATTTTTAAACAGATGAATTAAAAACCTTTTTTTGAAGTCTATTAAAAAACATTGTATATAATTTAATAACATACTTAAAGTAATATTTATTGCCACATGCCGTTCTACCGCAAATACTTCAGTAAAACTTGATTTATTTTTATGGTTACGAGAACTGATGTTTAACGATCCGCTTTTTATGTTTTTTTTTTTTTTGTTTCTTCTTCTTTAAATGTAGATAAGTGCATCTTTTGACAATTAAGGTTTTTTGACGTTACGCCTCAGTTGACACCATCAATATGTTTCGTTAACCCATACGAAACTTTTGAAAGTTGTCATTTTGTACAATAACTGTCTTTCATTCATAGTTAAAGCGAGTCGGAGCTATTTGAAAATTTAATGAACTGTTTGTTGCATTGATGTTTAGTTTTTTTTTTTTTTGTTTGTGGTATATTATTTTGGCAATTTACGAAATGTTAATGTTTGGGAAATATATTAATTATAACTGCATAAGAAATATCTACTGCGACTACAATGATACTTTTATTTGTTTTATTAAAATGTTGCAACAAATGGTTTAACAGAAAAATAGTGAAGCAGATATCTTTTTGTTTTGGAGGTGGTATAAAATTAAATTGGACAATCATAAATATAAAAAAACACATGTCAATTTGTTTTCTCTTTTTTGAAGAAATGAAGGTCATATACATACATATGTATATTGAGCAATGAACGTAAAGCCTTTATCACATGTAGTTCACTTTTTTGAATGCCAACAAAGGAACCAACCAATTTTACAATTAAGGAGATAAAACTCTTTCAAGACATGCCAGATTTTTTTGTTCGTAGTTACGAAAACGATTAACTTATGATCTACTGGCATTGAACAATATTGTGCCTAGAGCTTACAGCAGCACAAAGTCAAAAATAACAACATTTTCGATAAACATTATTTTAACTTAATTTTTGTATGACATATTGTATTATATATATTTTCTTAAATATTTAAGATCAATTAATGGACCGATTTACTATTTAAATAAAAGATTTATTCTTTTAATTTTAACCACAATATTGAAAAGGTACTTTTTGAAGAGGTACTTTTTAAATGCTATAATTAAAAAAAATTAAATTCTTTAAATTAAAATAAAAAATTTAAATTATCTTCAGGACCCATCTTGAGAAGGACCTTACTGAATGGTACTACTTTTAAAAAGAAAATTTTTTATTTTATTTTTTCTTTATATTTTTAGCAGCTACTTTTTCCAAAGAAAGCTTTTCAAATTAAATTAAAAACCCGATGTCTGAAATCACTGAGGATCCTTTAAATTGTTATCTGCTTCATTATCCCCCCCTTCATTTTAAAAATCAAGCGACTTTGCAGAAAAATATATTGAGAAACCGAAGGCCCTTTTCGCCGAAAAAATGATCTTTTATCCAAAAAGTCACAGAATCATCATCAATTGGACCCGGTATAATAAAATTTGTTTCCTTATTGATTCACGATTCACAAATTATGTTGCTGCAGGAAGCAACATAATTTGTGAATCGTTTTAATATAAAATATCCATAGTATTCTTTTAGAAACAATGACTTCATAAAAAATACTTTATAAATGGCATATTTTAAAACTATCTTTTGGAAAAAGTACTTTTCAAAAATAATTTTTAACTTGTAATTTTCTAAAAGCTATGTTTTTAACTTTCCTTTTTTAAAGTAATTTTCTAATTTTTCAAAATTTTCATTTTTTTAAATACTTAAAAAAGGGACTTTTTGTCAAAAGGACTTTTGTAATGGATTTTTTTAATATCTCTTTTAAAATATTTCTTCAATTACCTAGTAAAAGTTCCTTTCCTAAAAGGACATTTTTTAAAAGGTATTTTTTTTAAATTCATCTTTTAAGGAGAATGTTTTAATAGTTTTTTAATCTTAAAAGATTTTAGATTCTTTTTGTAAAAGGTACTTTTTAAAAATCAATTAAAAAAATTTTTTTAAGCAAAACCTTTACAAAATGATTTTTGTTTTAAATATTTTTTTAAAAGTGTTAGTATGTATGTACTTTTTTGGATTCATTTTGTAAGCGGTACTTTTTTTAAAAAGTACTTTTTTATAGTTACTTTTTAAAAGTTGTGTATGTTAAAGAAGATGTCTTTGAAGATTAATTTTCAATCTTTAAAGCTTCTTGTCGGGATACTTTTTTAAAGGTTCTTTTTGAAGAGTACTTTTATAACAGATATTTTTATAAAATAGTACCTTTAAAGGCTTTTTGCAAAAGGTATTATTATAAAACAGTTTCTAGGGATTTTTTAAGAGATACTCAAGAGATACCCCATTGGCTTTTCTTCAGTTTAATTTTTATGAAAAGATCTATTTTAAGGAGTTTTTAAAATATGCTGCTTTATGGGTACTTTTTATATAAGTAACATTTTTTAAAGGGACTTTTGTTTAAACAATATGTAGTATTTTGTGCGTCCCTTTTCAATATATTTCAAAATAAGGAAAGATTATCTAGCTTGAGTACAGTTTATTTTTTCATAACATATTTTGCATATTTTGTTTCCAATATTTCGATATCCATCGGATATTCTTTTGAAATGTGTAATGTGAAAATTGTTTAATATATTTTTATGTATTATTTTTAATCATATCCAAGAGCCCCACGCAAACCCCTAAGGGTCTGTGAGGACATACTCACTCTCAACCAGAATCTCATAGAAAGAACAAAACATGTAAAATTTTTAAATCAGTAGCATACCAGCCTTCAACAAGGTAGGTTTGTGTCACTTTGCTAAATATTTAGCAAACCAATTCATTTTCATTTTAACCACTTTTTTTGGTTGGGGGCCTTTAATCATGTCCAATGAATTTGGAAAATATTGGCAGAAAATTAATATAATAATAAAAATATTCTATGGACAAAAAAAAAATAAACTGGCGAAAAAATGGACTATTTTGCTTTTAGTTGAGTAATTTTTAAAAGGTGCTTTATAAGAACAGTACTTTTTATTAAATTACTTTTCTAAGCTAAATTTTCAGGGGTATTTTTTACTCTATCACTTTTTTACTTCATCAAAGAAGCTTTTCTCTTTGAAGTTTACTTTTATAAAAAAGTTTCTTCTAAAATTTATTATTTTTTAATTTTAAGGTACTTTTTTGAAATATAACTATTTATTCAAAACATCTTTTTAAAAGTACTTTTTACAAATTTTTAAAAAAGTACCTTTTTGTTATAAATGTTATTTTGTTTAAAATTTTTTTAATTTAAAAGTGCTATTAAACCAAATTATTTTATTATATTTTTTAATTATTTTATTGAAAAAGCTAGTAAAAGGTGCTTTCCAGGTCATTTTTTAAAAAGTACTTTTTTAAAATGTGGTTTAAAAAAATATTTATTTGTAATAATTAATATTTGGGTTAAAAAATTGTCTTTAATTTTAATTTAATTTAAAAACGTGCTATTAACGCAAATTATTTTTTTATATATATTTTTAAATTAGTTTTATGACATGTAAGCAATTTCTCAAAAATAATAAACACATTAAGACATTTTTTAGTTAAAATTAATTAATAAACATTTTTAGCTTTTTTATATAAAATGTATTCGGGTTCTAAACACAAACACGACTCTTCGCATATTTTTTTCTCTAAAATACATTTAATTGATAAAATGTTAGTATTTATAACGCTTTAGTAAGCAATTTGAGAAAAAATATTTATATGCATTTAAATTATCTGTCTTTTAGCCAGCTTGAGTTTCATAAAAATTGTGACATATTTTTATTTAAAGTTTTTGTTTTAATAATTTCTTATTATTATTATTATTATTTTGTTTTTTTTTGCTGAATGGCCAACAGCAAAACCAAAATATATATTTAGTAAATTAAATAATTTAAAAATTGCATAAAAATAAGGGAACTCCTACCTTTTTAAACTCTTGCCCTTTACACATGATCTTTTTATTAAAAAAAAGCATAAAAAAGTTTTTATCTTCAGTCGGCGAGTATAAAAACTTAATTTAATGTTAGCTTTGTCCTGCCTTTAATTTTATAAATATTAAACATTTTTGTACGTATTAAGTAGGTAATTGGTTTTTACACTTTAAAAGTATTTACGTCTGTATTTAATACTTCTCAATTGTACTTTCAATTACTTTAAATTAAATTAAGAAATATTATTGAATTTACTTCTGTGTTGATGTTTTATTAGATTTTTAAAATTAATTAATTGTCGTAAATATTGTACTAGCAAGACCCAAGTTTGGATGCCATAAGCTGTAGGTTATATCAAAAATAAAATTAAAATACATTAGGTTGGTTCGTTGTACTTAAAACAAATTAAACAGATATTTAAAAATGGCAAATTTTTTAAATACTTTTTTCAATATTTAACTTGAAATCTTAAAAAAAAACTTGCTTCTTTCGATTCTTTGTTTTATTTGCCCTTTAGGCTGTATATACGCTTTAGAAATAAAATTTATATTAAAAGAAACAAAATTGTGGCAGTTCAAGATTTAAAAAACTATGAGGGTTTTTATTTAATATTATATGTTTTGTTATTATTTTAATATTATATTCCCATTTTATTTTATTTTTATTTCAAGAATTCTGCTTTTATTAAATTATTATTTTACTTTAAATTAACAGTGTTAATTAAGTATCTGCTTCAATCAGATAGTATGAAATAAATTTCGGTGAGTTTAACCATGTTGTAGACGGTAGTCCTTTGTTCACAAAAGTACCTAATTGGAAAAAATGCCAGGACTATATGCCAAACTAAACTTAGGCAATCAATTAAAAAACTAATTTCGAACACAGTTTAAGCTAAACTCCTTTCTATTCATCTTTTCACACTACAAAACCCTACTTACTTCTGACACGCATCATTTCTATTAGAAAAAATTATTTACCTTTATTTTTAAAATTTTTTTTTTTTTTTGAGTGTTATTTAAAAATTTACACAAAAAATTATATTAATAAAAAAAAAATTGCAAAACCAATGTAGCGAGATACGCACAAAAATTGGCCAAAACTACTTAAGAAAAAGATTTAACACATTGCTTGCTACACACATAAGTTGAAATGAAATACAACTCCATTATAGGCATATAATGACGTAATAAGAAATTTGCTTAAATTACAAGATTTATATTTTCTTAAAAAAAAGTAATAAACAAAATTCATAGAATATATCCTTTGTTCGTCTCTAATTAATCCATAAAACTATTTAATTAACTTACTTTCTTGGCTTCTTTATTTTTTAATCCAAAATTTATGTGGATAATCCAAATATAACAAAGCAGGCTTGAGAACAATTCCAATATCTTGCGTTTTTTTTTAATTAAGTTAATTAGTTTTTATTAAAATCACTATCATTGACAGTTTTTTTGTTAGCAGAAACACTTAAATATAAACACACACGCATTATTTTTAAAATTATTATTAAATTTTTTATTTTTTTCTATATTTTATAGAAATGTAAGTATTTTTCTTTTATACTAAAAACGTCATCATTTTTAAGAAAATATTTTAATATTTTGTTAGAATTATATTTTAAATTCACTTTAACTACAATTCTTAGCCAGAGTTTTGTACTCAATATCTTTTAATTTTAATTTAATTTTTTTTTCAACATAAATTTATTTTATTAAATAATATTTAAATTACTTTTAACATTAACACAATATTTTACAAAATTTGTATTTTTTTTTTTAAATAAAATAACGTTTATTTGTTTTTATATACAAAAAATAAATTTATTTAAAATATGTAATTGCTTTTTGTATTTTTTTTTTTTTTTGGGGCATTTAATATTTAAAAATAATTAAAAATGACTGCAAAATTGTAAAACAAAACCAACGCGCGCGCGAGCGTGTGTTATTTTATAAAGTTATCACAATGAAATGAAAAGCTTGCTTAAATGAATCGCAACAGTTGCAAGACGTTTTTGTTTCGAATCCCAGTGTGCGCTTAAAATTTTTGAGCCAAGTAATCAACGAAACTAAACTTAAGTCGTGCTAAAAGTTAAAAGACACAAACATACAAGAAACATGCTAACAGAACTACTAACAGAAAACTGTTAACTTTTAACAAAATGTAAGCGGTAAACACACTCATACAAAAAAACCATGCTTACATGCAAGTACATGTCAGAGAGTTTACATAAATGCAAACAGAAACTCACCACTGTTGCAAATAAAAAATAATATTTCTAGCTGTATTTGTGTGTGTATGTGTGTGGAATTACACCTTTAATATCAATAAACAATTTCTTAATATGAAGTTTATCAGCAGAGTTTTTACAAGTTGAAAATTTTAGTTTATTTCTAGTTGCCTTAAAAATAAAATAAAACACAAATCCCTCACTCTCTCTCTCTTCTTATTACAGAGATATAAACTAATGACTTAAGAAACGAACTTTGTGAACAAATATTCACTTTAGGGGTGTCTCAGAAACAAACAAAAAACTGTAAATAGAGATGGGATCTTGAATAAGGTGTCACTCACGATCAAGCACACTCACGAAAAATAAATAATTATGTTGTCATCTATAACAGGACCAGATGGCTTTATTAAAAAAACGGGACCAATACAATTAAAATGCGGGATTCTGAGGAAAATATCTACAACTTAAATAATAATAACTTAAATATTTATTATTAAAATTTAAAACAATATGTTTGAGGTCACCTAAGAAGCACCTCTTATATGGGGCGTTCTTTAAGTTTTAATTTAATGTTTTTACTACTTTTTCTTCTAGTGGCCACAGAAGTAAGTATTTTTTAAGAAGTATTTTTTAATATGTGTTAGTTCTAATAGTTTAGTTCCTAAAAACAAAAAGTAATAAATACTTTTCATCATTGGGAGTTTAACTTATACATACTTTGTGAAAATTTTAAAGGCTCCATTAATTTTCAAAGTTATTAATTTTTTCCAAATAGGGCCAATCTGCCAGCATAGCCTTGCAAATAAAACTGTCTTCTAATCAGTTCCGAAAAATACATACAGATAAATTTATATGTTTTTTGAAGTCGGTTAAAAAGAGGAAACAATTTCAACAAATTTAAGTAGTGATGGGATTTGGCAAAATGACTTAAATGATGCCAATGTTTCAAAAAAATTAAATAGTAGCAGATTACAGACAATTAAAATTTTCTTTTAAACTAAGAATTATAGGAATTTTAATCAGCTAAAAAAAAACAATTTAAATATTTTTTTAAAAGTATGTAGGCCGCTGTGGCTCTACAGTATGCTAGAGCAAAAACAACTAGACTTTGAAACATTTTATAGTTTAAGACGTGAAGCAATCGTTTAAAAATTTATCGTTATTGGACAAAAAGCTCTTCACGTTCTTTTTTAGTAAAAAAAAATTATGTTTTGCATGAAAATCCATTTACATCAATCGTTCTGAGGAACTTTACCAATCTGAGGATATTTTGGCATAAATCTATGTGTAAATGCCACTTGCCATACAATCAATGTAACAATCGTAACGTAATCAGTCATAATTCTAATGTCAAGTGGCTGACTCGAAGCTGCGATTTGATCCCGTTGGATACAATTTTTTGTGTGGAGCGATTGAGAATAAGTGTTACGCTTCGTATTCAGAGAAAATAAAATACGACATTAAAGTTTCCCTTCATAAAAATTCAAACCAAAACAATAAAAAACTTCATCAATACTGGGTTGGGACTATCATAATACCTAAATAAAAATATAAGTATATTTTATATCCTAGATTGACTTCTAGATAAAAACTGCAGGTGATCACCTATCATACAATTCTTAAATTTTAACCAGATTTTAAAAATTTCCGCCTTGGAATCGATTATTTCTATCTTATACTTGCTTTAATGGGTCGCATTTAGTTTCTTCTTCACATTTTTCTTTTGCAAAGAAAATTTTAAATTAGTAAAGGCTTTGTAGAGACTAAAAGGCAACTTTGTGTATATTACATATTGAAGATTCCCTGTGGGAAATTAATTGTTGCAATTGTACTCATCCCATAATAATAAAATGTTAAGTTAGAAGTGCTGCAACAAGTTATAAGTCGTGACTTATGAAAAAGGACCTATTAAGGAAATGAATTAAAAGTAGGTATGTATATTAGTATAAAAATAATAAAATTAAAACAATTACATATGTATGTGTTTATATATTGGCGAATTTATTAACTTTTATGAAATTTTTTTGGCCACAGTCATAACTAATTGGAAGTGCTTCTTCCCCAGTGCTGGAATGTGGTTTACAATGAATAGTTTTCAGTATTTAATTTTCAATTTATTTCATTGACATGTCACAGGATGAAAGTAAACTAACAATTGACCTCCTCTTAGGCCAACTCCATGTAAAAGTGACAGGTCCCTTTCATATAAAGTGTTAGAATTCAGAACTAGTGCGTGACAAGTCATGGATTCGTTCCATTCCCCCTAGGGTTGGAACTAACCCTATTACTCTCCCTATTACTGTTCAAAAGTTAAGCTATTTTCACCAGTATCCGTCTTTTATGGGGACACCATTCAAGCCTCTGACTATAACGGTTTCAAAGATAGGGTCACATAGATCAAATAACATCACCTATTCGGACACCCTTTAATTTACAATTTTTAATTAAAGACCTGTTGTTATAGAGGACTTGACCACAAAGATTCTTTGTAAATTTCAACTATCTGTTTATAACGTTTAAAAAGTTTAACCATATATATCAAATTACATGAAATATTGGGACACCCCTTACATTATAATTCCAAATATTTATAGTTTTTATCATACCAGAGAAAGTGGTGGATTTTCTGCCTAATTTTCAAGTGTTTGTGTTTAACGGTTCAAAAGATAGGGCCATATATGTATGTAGATCAAGTTACATAATTTATGGGGACACCCTTTAGTTTCTAAATTCAAAATGTAAACTTGCTATAGTGGACTTTGCAATACCGTTTTCTTGTAAATTTCAGCTGTCTGTCTATAACAGTTCAAAAGTTTGGCCACATACATAGAATTACATTAACAATTGGGACACCCTTTTATTTCCAAATTCAAATTTTATACTTTTTGTTTAGCTGAGCAGCAATACAGGTTCTTTGAAAATTTCAGCGGTCTGTGTACAACTGTTCAAAAGTGTGGCCATATACATCACATTAAATAAACTGTTGGAGCACCCTTTAAAATTTTGAATATTGATACATTTTATTATAACGCTCACAGTAATAGACATTCTGTCAAATTTTCAAGGTTTTGTCTATAACGGTTCAAAAGATAGCCCCAAATAGGTCAAATTACGTCACCTATGGGGACACCCTTTAAATTTTAAATTTATTTTTTTTTATTAATTTCTGCTCTTGGGAGCTATAGCCCAAGGCAATTTTTTAAAATGTTCATTTGGTGCTCTTTACGGTTCTTAATACACGTAAAAAATATGTATGTTGTATGGGGACACCCTTTTTATTTTTAATATAATGAATTGTTTTTAAAATGGGACCAACCTGAAAGCATAGCCTTTCAAATAAAGAAATTTTTAAAATCGGTTCAAAAATGGCTGAGTTCTGCGGTTACATACATAAAAAAAGCAACATTCAGACGAATTGTTAACCTCCTTCTTTTTTAAAGTCGGTTAAAAAGAAAACAGGTGGTTGTAGAAATGATGGTTGTGAAAATGTTTGGCAGAAAAAAATGCAGTTCTACGTTAATAATGTATCTGTCTAAAGTTCGTGTTATGTAGAATTCCATCTTTTCCAAATTATCTACTCTTCGTCCTTTTAGCTGGCATGTAGTAAAGTCATACATTCATCTATTCGTCTAAGTAAGAAGGTAGAATACAAAGTCCTCTCTTTTCCGTTTGTAACAGCATATATGTTCTGCGAATCTTGTTTTAAGAGGCAAGAGGCTAATATATGGATCTAGGCTTGCCTTGGATAAGGCTTGCCATATTATGTAAATTGCTACTCATTGTGACTGTATCACACACAAATCGCGATTATTGGCAGTCGTAAAGTGTTGTTATACTACACAATGGGGGCGGTAGTCTACGCTTAAGTTTCACTCGGCGGTAAGACCACCGTGAGATTAGGCCAACTAGGCAGGTACTCACGTTAATCTTGTTCCACAGATCTCATTGGTATGTTTTGAACGTGCTGTTAGTTTTGGAGATTCTGGATTCATGTTCATATATTTGTAAATTTTTTCCTCAATATACCTTTTGCAACATATTAGTAAGCTGCATATTTTATTTTGGAATGTTTCAGTTAAGTAATTTTTAAATTTTGTATAAACTGCATTGTTTTGTCTAATAGTTTTTTTTTGTACATTATTATAGTTCCTTTTTCTTTGTCAGCTTTAGTAAGTAGAAGATCATTATTCAGTAAGTAAGTACTTGCTCACCACTTTTGCTCATTTTCACTCGTTCTTGCATCATTGCACATGAGAGAGCATCTGCTTTGCTTTTTATTTTTTTCACCGCTCACGTGTGAGTGTGTGTGCTTTTTTCATTTTCAAGAATTTATATTTTTTAACCCTTTCCTCATGAGTAAAACTGCGTGTTGCATGTTTTCTTTCACAGTACATGAATGAGAAATGTGCTCATTTCACTTTCTTCATGAGCAAATTTTGAGTGAGATGTAAAATTTTAATTTTGCACAAAAATCTTCGTTCTCACCAACTGACGATAGATGATTATCTCGTATTCCCTTAACTGAGTTTGCTTGGTTTAATAGTATATGATGTTTACAACTTAACACTATCCAAAGTTGATAGATGCAAAGAATGCTGAAGACGGATGTAGCTGTCCAGAAAATTCTGCTAGTGCCTAAAATAAAATTTTCCCAATTTTTGTTTAATATTGATCACCTAAATTGTTATTAAAATAATTTTTTCTTAGAGAGAATAAGACGAACTAAAGCTTGACTTCAAATTTCTTGTGTATGTAAATAAAATAGTTCGACTAATAAACTTTCAAATATTCAATATTATATACATACATTTACTTTATATGAAAGCACCCATATCTGTGTAGTTACTCAGGATGTTGCAACTAAGAATGATAGAAACAAGATTACGCCATGCACTGATATTCCGTTAGATGACGTCGCTCGCCCATTGAAAATGTTGCTAAGACTGCAATCGACAAATTACTTCATATAATTTCGTACAAAAGGGATATATGCAATATGCCCAAATTTTCCACCGTTCAGTTAAAATCTTAATCAGTATTATTAGACGGTAACGTGAGGCCATTAGACCGATATTCGTAGACAATTTTAACATTCTTGTTTGCAACATATGTAGGTGTTGTATACAATTATATTATTGTAGAGTTGTGTAACTAAAATTTCTTGTTTACAATAAGAAAAGGTGATACCAAGTTTTTCTTAAATTCATTCAGTAGTTTTCACGTGATGCCAACACAATTAGTAATGTGTAAATAATAGGACAAAAATCTTTAAAAATTTACATATATTTTCTATAATTTGTTTCGATAACTCTTCTGCTGAAAAATACTTTTAAAACTAGGATAGGTTAGATGAATTTTCACTTTCAAATTTAAAATTTATTAGTATTTATTTAATTTAATATCCTTTTTTGATACCAGATGTACATTGTATGTGTGTAAAAAAGATACGTATTTGTTTGAGATTGCTTTTTAATTGATTAGTTTTTTTTCGTGGTGAGTATTTGTTTTTCCGGTGTTAACTTTTTCAGTTTTCTTAGAGAGTAAGTCTAGCAGTTCAAAACATTTCTCTTAATAGCAAATACATTTATGTATAAGAAATATACATACGTCATAATTATTTAAAAAAATACATGTCATACTCGTACATATACTTTGCCAATGTTGCTGTCTCTGTGTTCTTTGAGGCTTGTTGTTAATTATTGCCGTTTAAAGGGGATTTTTTCTCCGGCGTATTCCATTGTCAATAGAATGTGACGTTTGGACTACATACATACATATAAAATAATTTATTTTATAGATATAAAAATGTGTAAATCGTATAGAAACATGCTCTAATTATCGTAACTAGAAAATGTTGTTTTTAGTTTTACTTTATGGTTTAGCTAATGGAAAAAGTTTAAGCTTTGTGGCGTTTTTATACTCCTTACCACAGGTGGAAAGGGTTTGCATAAAGTACAAATTCTGGATCCTAGTTAATTTAGCTATGTCTGTCTGTCCCTGTTTAAGTCGTTTCCGAAGACTCCAGAAAGCTTTTAGGAATTATAAGTGCACCAATCTGCCAGATACAGTTTCGAGAATTTTCCCAGTTAAAATATGTTTACATTTTTGCATGTTGTTTTTTTTTTTTTTTTTTTGTTTTATTGAATACCAAAAATCCAGAAAAAACTCTCAATTTCTTAATATTTCATAAAAAAACAATAATTCGCAAAAAACTAAGGACTATCAATTATCGAAGCATTCAAGTTTAGCCGAAAAATCAAATTTTTACCCACAACTTACCAAAAATTTTAATTATAAACTAAACATCTGTATAAAGGGTGATCCATTTTGAGGTTCGCTACTTTTTTAAAGAAAAAAACATAGAAAATTAAAATTGAATGGAGAATGTTTATTATCAGTTGAAAGAACATTCTTTGGCATTTATTTTTTGAAGATTATGTCTATCAAATGTTGGCCGTTGCTACGTCGCAAATGGACCATCTGTTGAGTCCAATTTTCGATGACACGTTCGAGCATTTCGACTAGTAACTGGCGAATGACACGCGTGATGTTTTCATTTAAGGCTTGAATCGAAGCGGGTTTGTCCGCATAAACTTTAGACTTTACATATCCCCACAGAAAAAAAGTCTGACGGTGTGATATCACACGATCTTGGTGGTCAATCGACCTGCCCGAAACGTGAAATTATGTGCTCACCGAAATGTACTTTCAATAAATCCATTGATTGATGCGATGTGTCGGAAGTTGCGCCGTCTTGCTGAAACCAAATGTCGCAGAGATCACGAGCTTCAATTTCAGGCATCAAATAGTCGGTTATCATGGCACGATAATAGTCGCCACTGATGGTTACGTTCGCACCGGCATCATTTTTAAAGAAATATGGACCGATGATTCCACCGGCCCACAAACCACACCAAACCGTTGTTTTTTCTGGATGAAGAGATCTGTAGGAACCGATGTATTTAGCTTACCTGGCCATCGGCTAAAATTGCTTGTCAATTTGTTCGATTTAAACTTTTAACCAGAATTCAGAATTTTTTATTTATGATCGTTGAAATTTCCACATTGATGATTTTTTCATAAATGAACAACAAAAAATACTCTGCCTACGATCACACATAAATCAGTGTAACACTTTGTTTTTGTAGCATACATACATGAACGGTGATAAGTAATGAATTAGCTCATTGTCATTAATTTGCTTTTACATAAATGTTTTTAAATTTATTTACAGGAATGCCTAATGAAAAGATTTTTCTACGATCTTCTTTATGTAAAATTAGCAAAATTTTAAATTCTTACATATAACACTCGCGTGAAAAACAAAATATTTTTTCATTCACTCCTATTCTATTTGGAGTCGCCGACATTTAAGTCATTTTTGGGGTGACTTCACTTTGTATCGACGTCGTCATCAATTTGATTATAATTTGGTATTTCCTAATAGTATTAAGACAATTTCAGTTCAATACAATACACATACATATCTATTATTTTATTTTGTTCACAATTTTTACTGAAAACTTTTTAAACAAAAATATAATTTTTTTTGTGCATTTATTGTATCTTCAATATTTTTGAACTACTCATATCTTAAGTCTAAAATATAAATATACTTTTTAAGCCAGTGTTAGACAAAAATAATGTTTGTTTCACAGATTTTGCAATCATTTACGGGTCATTCCTCTAATGTACGGCCAAGAAAATCAGTATCTCTTCTTTTTAGTCGAACCATTCAGATAGATATGTGACTGCATGTTTCGCTATTTCTGCTTTGACTGATCGAGTTTTTTTATATACCAGGGAGCAACTGTAATCATACGTAGAATCTTATCTGGCGCCTTTGAATTTTGTCTACATTGCTAGCTGAGGCATTGTCCGATAATTGAATGCCATAGCACCAAATTAGTCTGAGGATCGACTTGTAAAATAGAAGTTTACAATCTAAGCTCAGGGAACCCTACTCACAGATTTAGGGTTCCGTAAAACTTTAAAAATTCAAGTTGTTAATTTTTTCATGTCTTATGAGTCACCCTTTTATTTTAAAATTAAAGTCATAATCGCTAAAATTGCATCGCTGATGGAACAAACTTTAGATATTAGTAATTGTTACAGCGGCCGAAGTACAACATCTACTGTAGACATTTCAAGAGTCTGCCTATTACGGTTCAAAAAATAAGGCTATTTACGTACAAATCATGTCTCTGTCGGAACACCCTTTAATTTTGTAATTTTTTATAGCGGCCATGGCAATTCTCTTTCTATGAATATATCAAGAGTCTACCTATTACTATTAAAAAAATAAGTCACTATACGTGAAAAACAAGTCACTGTTAGAACATCGTTTAATTTTTAGTAATTGTCATAACGGCCATGGCAACACATCTTCTATACAAATTGGAAGAGTTTACTTATTACGGTTCAAAAAATATGTTGTTATGCATACATAACAAGTCACTGTCGGAAAACCCTTTAAATTTGTAATGTTTTTATAGAGGTCATAGTAATACACCATTTGCGAAAACTATTATGGTTAAAAAATTTGTCAATGTTCATGCAAATCATGTCACTGTGGGCACACCCTTTAATGTTTACTATTTGTTATAGTGGCTATAGTATAGTATATACACCTACTGTAAAAACTTCAAGAGTTTATCTATTATAGTTCAAAACTTAGGCATTATACATGCAAATCACACCACTATCGGAACACCCTTTCATTTTTAGGTTTATTTTTTAGACTTGTTTATAAAGCGTACTAAGTTTTAATTACTGTTTGTAAATTTTTAGTGTATGCCTCCTACAGTTCAAGAAATAAACACATATTCATGAATAACACCTCTCTATCGGAACACCCTATAAGTTTTAGTATTTGTTGCTATAGCGCCAACAGCTATACATCATTATTCATTAATCAAGAGTTACCTATTACGGTTCCAGAGATAAAAGGCGCTGACAGACCTACAGACGGCCAGACGGACAGACATTGTAGCGAAAACAATAGGGTACGTTTTTATCTTTGGTTGCGGAACCCTAAAAGACCAATATATAATGTTGCGAAATTGGTAAATATAAAAGAGCAAAGCAATACCCAACAATACTTAAGGTTCGGCACGACCAAATGCAACACTCTTATTTGTTTTAATTGTTATGATTTTTAAACAGATTAAAACTTAAACATATTTTGCTCTTGTTTTTAAATTATTTATTTTATAACTTTATACTAATACCTCCTTTTTTATTATTAATTATATTAATGGAAAATAATTCACAAAAAAAACTTAAGAATAAATAAAACAAGTTAGTTTTTGCAAATCATACTCGTTCATAAACTAATAAATAATATCAACAAAATAATATGTGTGTGCAAATTAATTAACTAGTAGTTGGTTACTAATTTAACTAATCATTTAAATTTCTTTGCAAAATACGAGAATTTATTTATGAATAGAAAAATGTATGGAACTATTAAACAGCAGGAATCAGACATTTAAAATGATATTTAATAATAGGAAATTTGTCATACATATATTTAATACAAGCTTAATTTTAAAAATTTTTATTTACGTCATTTTTGTTTTTATAATTGTAGACATACATATATAAATTGTATATATATGTAAATGTACTATAACATTTCAGTATAAAAATTTGGAAAAATTTGGTTTTGAAGCTCTGATATGGTAAAAAGAAAATTCAGTTCAAATTATCATGTTCGCTTTTAAGGCGGGCTAATCACAACCCCATAGTGAATTAAATAATAGAGACCCACGCAAACCCCCTAGTGTTCTGTGTGCACACACACAATCTCAGGGAGACAAAATTGCCGCATTTGAGACGAAGAGCAAACTGAAGAGATTTAAGAGCTGCTGCTTCATCCAGAAAAAACAACGCTTTGGTGTGGTTTGTGGGCCGGTGGAATCATCGGTCCATATTTCTTTAAAAATGATGGCAGTGCGAACGTAACCGTCAATGGCGGTCGGTATCGTGCCATGATAACTTCTATTTGATGCCTGAAATTGAAGCTCGTGATCTCGGCGACATTTGGTTTCAGCAAGACAACGCCACCAAGATCGTGTGATATCAGACCATTAGAGTTTTTCCTGTGGGGATATGTAAAGTCTAAAGTTTATGCGGACAAACCCGCTTCGATTCAGGCCTTAAATGAAAACATCACGCCTGTCATTCGCCAGTTACCAGTCGAAATGCTCGACCGGGTCATCGAAAATTGGACTAAACGGATGGACCATCTGCGACTTAGCAACGGCCAACATTTGATAGACATAATCTTCAAAAAATAAATGCCAAAGAATGTTCTTGTAAATGATAATAAACATTCTCCATTCAATTTGTTTTCTGTGTTTTTTTTTTTTTTCTTTAAAAAAGTAGGGAACCTCGAAATGGATCATACTTATTTGTTTATTTATAGTTTCAAGTATATTAATTTTCTTTAAATAAACACAAAAAACGTAAATCGTAGTACTTCTGTGCTATTCTCGGTGTAGAACAATATTTAAGGAGTCGATCATTTAAAATATGAAATAAATGCTTTAGGTTTATGACTGAGGGATATGGTGGCCATGACTGTGAAGACATAAAAGATGGACCTTTTTCCTAACAAAAAAAATGTTGGGTTTCACGGGTTTTTTTTTTTTTTGGATGGTTTAAGTCTTGTTTAAATTTCCAATGGTTTCCAACTAATTCTAAACATGCCTAAGATAAAGAATCGTTAAAACTCTTTTCACTGCAAACTTGTTGATTTACCTAAATCTGTATATGCCCTGTTGTGTATTCATTTTTTTATGTGCTGCGTGCACGAGTAGACAAATCAAGATTTTTCCGTCAATTTAAGATCAATTATGGCCTTCACCGCTCAAACCATTGTTGTCGATATTGTTGTTTTTGTATGCTCACCTCTTAAACGTTTTGTTTATATTTAAATGTCAAATAAAATATAAACAAAATATGCTGATGATTTGATGTGTTTTTCCTGTCAAATAAAATCAACATTCCTAAAAACACTACTTTACTATGGACTTTATTAGTTTTTTATGAATCAGTAAAATTTTTTAAAAATTTTACAAATAACAATTGCATTCAATTGTAAGTTTTTTTTTCAAAATTTATCTGATTAAACTGGGGTTCATTAAACTCAATAATGTTTGCTTTTTTTGAAATCTTTGAAGGATCTATGAAATAAAATCACTGATTCATAATTCTAAGTCGTCGCTAACATAATATTTTGCTAATTTTATGGTTAACTAATAATGAATCTTACAAAATTATACTTAAAAAAATGAATTTAGGCACGTACTTAATCTGTTACTTTTTATATATAGTTTTTTTTTTTTTTGAGGTGTGTAACAATAATCAACCCTGGGATTTAACACTTAATTAAATAGAATACACGAACATGTTTTAACATCAATGTTATTATGACTTTTACAAATGACTATTTAACGACTACTATCAAAAATAAAAAATTATATAAAAAATTAATATTAATAATCTGGCAAAAAACACCGCTAAAAAAAGCAAACGGGAGGGCATCAAATCGAAACTAGAGACTTTAAAGTAAATAACCTGTAATTATTAAAGAGAAGATAAGTAATATAGGTCAAAATCAAGAAATAGCTTTTAAAAGGTGTAAATTTGTACTTTAAAATCACCTTTTATAAAGATCACCCTTTTGCTGCTACAAATTTTATGTTTTTATGCCTTTTATTGCAGACGACATAGAAACAGACACTCTGTAAACTTAAAAGTCAAAAGTTTTACAGTAACTAACCTTTGGTTTTTTTTTTTCAAAAAGAAACATGTTCTACAAATTATCGATAATACTTATAACTGCCTGTCCCAGAATGTCGCAAGAAATCGTTTGTTCGCACAATTACAAAATTGTTAAATTTATTTTTGTTTTAAATGTAATTGTGAGAAGGACGAATTCTAGCCACATCGTAGGATAGGCACTAAATATAACGAATGTTCGTTTAGTAAAAAAATTTCAATAGAGACTTTGTTCGCACCAACTGACATATTCCTTTATCTGAATTAGGTTGGCTAAGGATGGCGCACCATTCTTGCGATTTCTTCCAAATTTTACTTTTTTTTTTTTACTCCTCTTACATAGGTAGATACAAGTAAGAAACCCTTTTGTCGGTCATAAAATGATTTTGGTTTCTAAGTTATTATTTTCAATAAAATTTATTGTTACTAATATAAATAAGTTATTATCTATAAGTATAATAAAACTTTGATTTTCTGCCTGTCTGTCTGTTTGTGTTCGCATCACGTAAAAATTATTGGATGAATCTTAATTAAAATTTTATGGAGAGGTACCTTAATATCGTGGTTCAAATAGAAGATATTTATTCCGCGTAAAAATATTTTATTACCAAGAAAGAGAGAGATTAAGTAGTGAAAGTAGGCAATTGTACCGATTCAATGCTACTGAAAACTTGGCAGCAACTTTTTTTTGTCAGCGTGTAGTATTTACAATACTCTACAATAGTTTTGGAATTTTATACAAATTTTAGAATTTTATAAAAATCTTACGTTTTTGAATAATTACCCATACACTATATCTGAAGCACTATAAAAGTAACAGTCTAAAAATGGATTACTTTCAAAGCAAAATTAGAACGCTGACGAAGTGGCGGGCACAGCTTTTTATGAATAAATTAATTAATAATAATAAATTAATTATTATTACTATTATTAATATTCTTCTGTTCGAAATAAAAGGTTAAAAATTAATATTTTTGACAAATTAGCAAAAAAAAAATCTTGTGTGGGCTACCGTAAATTTTACTATACCCAATGGAAACAGATATTTTTATGTATATCTTACATAAAGAATATAAGTTCAAAGTATAGTCGAATCGAAAAATTAATTATTTTCGGTTTGGAGTGTTAAATAAACTACCCCATGCCCCTTCCCGATTATGCACAAAATTTATAAAGCTATTCATCTCCATATACCAAAGGCACGCACTGAATTTCATTTAAATATGTCTTATGGTATGACCTGTATAGCGTTGACAAAATTTGAGAGTAAGTAAACTATCCCACGCCCCCTCCCGATTATGCCCAAAATTTACACAGCTCTTTATATACCAAAGGCACGTACTAAATTTCACTATAATATGTCATACGTTATGATCTTTAGAGCGTTCACGAAATTTGGGGATAAGGAAACTTCCTCTTCCCCCTCCCGATTATGCCCAAAAACTATACAGCCTTAATCTTCATTTTGATATGTCAAACGGTATGACCTGTACAACCTCCACAAAAAAGTGGCTTACATACCCACCCACAGACATCATCGCGAATATAGCCAAATGGTCAAAATTCCGACCTCGATTTTTTTCATGATTACTATACTTTACCTTATACTACGAATGGTAAAAACTAAAGTTTTATTTTTATGATATTAAGGCGTACGTAATCTATTCCTTTTAATAATTACATTATTTTTGCAATTTATATTTTATGTTACCGCCCACAAAAGGGGCGAAAAATTAAATTTTAAAATCTCCAGGGTCCAGCTTGTGGTTTTTAAAGATTCGCTGATTATAAAAGTTGGAATTGCTAAACAACAGTATGGGAAAACTTAAAAAAACATAGAATTTGTCAGAGGTAAGATTAGTTCTTCTAAGAAGAACTTTTTTCTCCTTGGTCCGATTTTTCATCGTATATAGCTTTAACTTTAAGAGGTTTTTCTGCTAAGTTTTGTTAATTTAGGGAAACTCAATAAATTTTCAGAGCCAATATAAGCAAAAAAATGTCGGTCTAGATTGTCGAGCATAACCCTATGTTCGTCGTCTGCGTAATAGTTGGTTCAGGTGGGTGCCATTTCGTTTAAAGCGTCAATATTTATCTGCTAAAGAAATATGTTCAGAACTAAGACTAAGAGTACTGGTGATAGAGTAAAAACTTATTTCACGCCGGTTGTTATATCAAAGGCCTTGCCTTTTGTAGATTTAATGCGTACATTACGTATCAGTATAGGTCTTTTATGAGTGATATGAGGAGTCTGGAATTCCAGTGCCGACCATAATGCCTCTCTCTCTCTTGAAAGAATGAAAATAGTGAAATTTTGAGTGCCGACTGTACATAAAAAGTCCAGACACCAAATAAACAGTATAGGGTTTGGGATTTCCTGGACTTTTTCACATCCCGGGAAACGAAAAAAAAAATATTCGCATTACCGAGAATTCCCGGCAAAACAGCTCTTAAAGAAATAACTTTATTTACCGAAACATTATTTAAAAATTCATAGTTCTAAGTGTATTTACAGTTTATAAAACTTACAAACAGTTCAGGTGACAAAAATAGCAAGATATAACAAATATTTATAAATACTGTAAGAGTATTTCAATAATTATTTTGTTACAAAATATGATTTTAGAACTGTTAGTACGTTTAACAAATCACTGGACAAGGACTTTTGTTGAGAAAATCTCTCTTTAAAAATTGGTTCCATTTCGGTAGCAACACAACTGCTAGTTGACGGTTCTACAGATTCTAGTGGCTTGAATAATCTGTTGAACAATTGTGCTGAATAAACACTTTCTACATACTTAGTAACGCAAACGTTTTATCCGTTCGTTCATTAATTTTTTTTTTCAACCATCGATTTTGAAAGAGTCGCTCTAAGAGCACCTGAATAATAACATCTGTTATTAAAAAATTTGTGCCCCTGCGGCTCAAGGCCTGTACTGCATCTTAAATGGGATTTAAAACGGCCACTTAATTTTCTCAAATCTGAACATATTCTTGAACCCACTATTCTGCCCAATTGCAATCTATCAGACTTTTTTTAATTGCGTTCTTCGATTTAAGAAACGATTGAATCATTTCAACCCTATTTATCTTGTTTTTACATCATGAATTAAACGCCACTCATTGCCATATTCTTATTTCTTATATTTCTCGAGACAGGCTCTCTCTAGAGTATATTTTTCAAACAGTTTTAGAGTTAGTCTTGCACGATGTATAGCATATTTGTAAGTTTCTAAAAATATTACAATTTTAAAAATGCTTGTTTTTATTCAGCACAATAACGATCGAATATTTGCGTGATAGCAAAAGAAATGCTTATTTAAAAATAAGAACCACCGAATT
Source organism: Phasia obesa (assembly GCA_949628195.1). Taxonomy (NCBI): domain Eukaryota; kingdom Metazoa; phylum Arthropoda; class Insecta; order Diptera; family Tachinidae; genus Phasia; species Phasia obesa. The sequence goes on along the minus strand of OX451217.1, from coordinate 63,110,806 downwards.
TTCTTTAAAGTGCTTATGATTTTAAACTTCCCGTTTTGTTGGGGGAAACCCTAACTGAGTAGCAAATTAATATTTTAGAAATAACAAACGGAATGAGAAACTTAAATTAACTATAAAAATAAAATACAGAACAAACTGTTGCTGTTTTATTCTTATAATAATTGGCGTAATAATTTTAATTAGCAAAATTTTAATTTTTATATTTAATTTCGAGTACTAAAGCAATTGTACAAAATAAATTTTTGTATTTAAACAAGTAAACATATAGATCAAGTACACTTCACACCATATTCCATATTCCATATAATTAACAAATACCTGTAACAAATATGTACTTATTGTGGTCATACGACTATATACGACTAGTTTACAATTTACAACAACAAATGTTTAACATAAATGAATCATAAAAATGTTTTAATAAATCCATAACCCATTTAGTAAATGTCAAAATATTGTTTAACTGAATTCAAAAACACATTTTACAGTTTTGTAATTTTACAATTTGGTTTTAATATAAAGTTTTATGTTTAAACCATTTACAAGGACAGTAGATTTGCTAATATTTTTTTTTTGTTGTTTTATTTTAATAATTTTAAGAAATATTTAAAATCATTATTTTGGCACTTATTAAGTGTTAAGTAAATGAAATAACAGCCAACAACAAAACAAATACAAAAAAAGAAAAACTTTATAGAAACCATTCGAATGGAAATAATTAGGTGCAGATATTTACGAAAAATTATTCAAAAACTTTTTTATTGTTTTAGTAACTAAAACGTTTTCATTTATATGGAAATGAAATTACAAAAGGCTCTTAAAATAAGACCTGTTTACTTATAATTCATTCTCGTACACATTCAATAAGATTTTTATCAATTAAATTTTTTTAATACTTTTGTTTTGTACTTAAAGAAAAAAACAAGATTTAATTGTCGAATATAAAATTTCCTAGTTAATCTGAAATAACAACCACAACAAAAAAAATGGTTTTTATTTCATCTGAGTAAAAACCACGAATATAAAAATATTTTGAAACTAATTAAGAATGAGAATTTAAAGTTAAATGGCAAGGAAAAAGAAGCTTAATCATCCCTAAATACTGCGTAATTAAAATTAAAAATTATTCCACTTATTTTTTTACACTAGGATGTTAAGAATGATCAGTACACGCAAAAAAACATGGTTTAGTTAGCACAAGAGCAACATATTATGATTAAATTATATGTTTGTAGTCAAACCATATTATTATAAAAAATTCAAATAATATTGTTATATCAGAACCATATTATTGTCAGTGATTGTTAATAATTCTTGCAAAAAAAACCGACTACAAAACAAATACATATATGTGCATCAATTCTAAACTAAAAATTTAAAAGGAAGTAATCTGTAAGAAATAGTACTCAAATCAAATACTTCTATACTTGTTGCTCTAACGGACAAGTAATATACGTTCTATACATTCAAATGTCTATCCATAACGACAAATTACGTCAGATATGAGTACACCCTCTACTTTTTTACAGTTATTATTACTGACACAGTAATAAAAAGTAACGGTTCTAGAGATATGGCCATATAGCTTAAACAATATCATCAATACCTAGGGGACACCCTTTAATGTACAATTTTAAATTAAACACTTATTTTAAAGGACAGATTCTTTGTTAATTTCAAATGTCTGTCTAAAACGGTTCAAAAGTTTGGTCATATGCATCAATTTACATTAACTATTGAGACACCCTTTAAAATTTTAAATATTTATAAATGTTATTATACGGGACATAGTAGTGGAGATTCTGTATAATTTTCAAGTGTTTGTCTATAACGGTTCAAAAGATAGGGCTAGATAGGTAAAATTATATCAATTATGGGGACACCCTTTAGTTTCCAAATTTAAATTATATACTTGATGTTATAAAGGACTTAGATATATAGGTTCTTTGTAAATTTCAACCGTCTCTCTGTTACGGTTCAAAAGTTTGGCAATATACATCAAATTACATTAACTATTGGGACACCCTTTAACTTCTAATTATAAATATTTAATTTCTGATTATAAATATTGGACATTGTGTCGAATTTTCAAGTGATTGTCTACAATGGTTCAAATGGTTCATATATTTAAATTGACGTCACATATGGGGACACCCTTTAATTTTTAAGTTTATTTTTTATTAATTTCTGTTATTGGCAGCTATAGTGATATGCAGTTTTTTAAAATTTTAAAAAGGTGCCCTTTACGGTTCATAATACACGTAAAAAACACGTATGTTGTATGGGGACACCCTTTAATTTTTAAAATTCTGAACTTCTTTTAAAATGGGACCAATCTGTAAGCATTTCCTTTCTAATAAAGAAAAAAAATTTAAAATCGGTTGAGAAATGATTGAGTTCTGCGGGAACAAACATAAAAAAAGCAACATTCAGACGAATTGATAACCTCCTTCTTTTTTTGAAGTCGGTTAAAAATTAACCAAATTGGTTTAACTTAAAAAATATTATAATAAAATATGACCATAATATAATTAAAATTAATTTATTTTAATCAAAACTTTAATGATTATAATATGATTAAAAATTACGTAATTTCATATGGGCTCTTTTGTTTTGACATTAACATAGACACTACCAGAATGTAATGCATTTTCTGGACAGCTACGTCCGTCTTCAGCATTCTTCGCATCTATCAACTTTGGGTAGTGTTAAGTTGCAAACATAACCTATTTAATCAACCAAACTTAGACAAAGGAATACAAGAAAAACTCTATTCAATCATCAGCGTCAGTTTGTGAGAACTAAGTCTAACAGCACCTCCTAAAGCCTTCAGCTTGTTCGATATTTTTCTTTTAATATTTATCACATTCTATTTGTTGTTGCTTTAGCCAGCCTTCGCTTACCACTGAGAGCAACTTATAGTTTATTTGTTTTGTCTTTAACATTATTTTTTAGTATATACTAATATAGTAGCAAACCAAACTTTATAAGTTAAAAATATTTCAACTTAGAGAGAATATTATGAACTTAAGCCTAACTTTTAAAAATTCAATTGTACAGCCACATATTGTTAGAGAGTATAGAATTTTACAAATTGTTAGTTGTGTTCATTTTGTCAAAAATATCCCTCAGGGTGCTGTAGCTTAAGCGATTAGCACGTTGACTACTAAGCAATGGTCACGAGTTCAATGCTGAGCGGTGGCAATATCAATTTTTCTGATATGTATTAATTTTTCTTTATAATAATGCATATCACAGCGCCCTCCTTCGCCGGTATTACCACACAGCACTAAATCGCCTAGCTTCAAACTAATTCGCCTAAATAACACCAGAGGCGCTGCATTACTGTTCTAAAAATAATAATAACGTGCAATTACAGTGTTGCCAGAAGCGAAGCTGTACTATCACACTAACCATCTGTCTTATCTACTCCTATCCCTTTCCGAAGGGAGTAACACATTTAATATAGCCATTAATTGCCTGCGTGTTACTTCTCTTTACAAAAAAAAAACAAGTTAAATTTATGTAAAATAATTTTTGAGGTGAAAACTTCTTTAGGCACGTTGAGCACTTTTTGGCTGAAGCAAAATATTGAACTCAAAAACCGTAACTGTCGGCACCATTATCACATCCGTAACCGCGTCACTTAACATTGGTTTCTATACATAAGTCTGCATCATCGTTAGCATCGGCACCTAACACTGTTTCTATACATTGGTCTGCTCGTTTTGGTTTGAGAAAAAAGATTGAACTCTCATCATCGTCACCTTAAATTATTCTATACATTGATCTGCACGTTTTGGTTAAAGAAAAATTGTTGAACTCGCATAATTGTCACCATCGTCACCTAACATTGGTTTCTATACATAGGTCTGGTCGTTTTGGTTGGACTGAACTCGCATAATCGTCACCTAACATTGTTTTTATACATAGGTCTGACCGTTTTGGTTGAAGAAAAATTATTAAACTCGCATCATCGATTATCAATATTTGTATTTAATTATTCTGTAAAAACTTAAATGATCTTTTTGATTTGTATTTCATAAAAAAATCGTGGGAAAAAGTAATCACAAGTTACTTATTGCCGGTTTCTCAATGTCGAAAGAATTCGTTCCTTCGTATAAGTATATTCAAAACAAAAACAAAATTTTTTAATTTATTTTTGTTTTAAAAAAACGAACTCTATCGACATTGTGAAACAGGCTCTTATTTTTCACTTCTATTGGCAGTCCCACCGACTGCCCAGCACTTTTTTTCAACTTACTGTGTTCAAATTTGTGAAAAATGTTGAGCAACATTTATTATTTCACCAGGAAAATTTGACATTTAAAATGTGGTGTCTGTCTCGCGAATTGGACAAATTTTACGATTTTATTGTTTTTAAGTATACCATTATATTGTTTTACAAATGTTAGCAAAAGCTGTTTTTCGAAAAAATCCTCATGAAATATTATCCATTTGCTTTACTTCACAGCTTTGATGAAAAGTTGCCAGAAACATTTCAATGTTTTTTTCATAGTAAAAACAGAGTACTACTTCTGCAACATTTCTTCATGACTTATTCATACAATTTTTTTATGTATGTAGTTTGACAACATTCCGCATGATTTCTCATTAATAAAAAGTAAAAGTTCTTTAATTGAATGCTGCTTGCCATTTAAATGCCTCTGTAGAACGATTAGTATTGCCATCAGTCTGAGGGCGTGAGTTCTACTCCCAAAGAAATTAAGAAATAATTTTAATATTTTATTCAAATGTTTATTTAATAAAATTAGAAAAACAATAACAAATGTTTTAATTTTGAAAATTTTAATTATTATTAGTCGAACTGTTTATGTATTACATACAATGAAATTTATAATCAAGCTCAAGTTCGTTTTTATTCTCTCTAAGAAAGAATTAATTAAATTACAAATTAGGTGATAATATTAATTCTTTCTTAGAGAGAATAAAAACGAACTTAAGCTTGATTATAAATTTCATTGTATGTAATACATAAACAGTTCGACTAATAATAATTAAAATTTTCAAAATTAAAAAATCGCAAAGCACCGCGCAATCTTGTTTACTCAACAAAGTTTGGTTTCATACTAGATTAGTGTTAAATAAAAACGAATGTTGGAAGTAAAACAAATAAACAAAAAGTAACTTTCATTGCAAACCGAAGGTTGGCTGAAGGAAACAACAAATTATAAGATGGTTAATATTAAAAGTAAAAAAATTCAACAAGAGGGAAGCTTAAGGTAGTGGTAGACTTCGTTCTCACCAACTGACGATTGATAACACACTGTGTAATTTTTTAAGTCATGGCAAAATAACCATATACAGACACCACTACGTCATAAAAGACCAAAAAAAAACAGATCCCTGTCTCCCAATTTTGCCCAAAATCCTCCAGATTTTTTTTATGGGCCCTCAAAGATGCGGGGCCTCGATGTCATTTTTGCAAAAAAAATTATCATTTACTCAAGCTAATATTTTGCAAATCGTTTGGAATTTTGATATACTCTCTGAGGCAAATTCAAGGAAACAATCAACTACAAAAATGAACCTAAGATCTCAATAAACAACTTTCTAGAACACATGAACTTCCTAGATAAAAAATTTTCGGGAAATTTTTCTCTTTTGCGGCTACCTAAGCGCTACCTAAACGGTGTTAAGAATCATTCCTAAGAAGTTCATATGTTCTAGAAAATTGTTTATTGAGATCTTAGGTTCATTTTTGTGGTTGATTTTTTCATTGAATTTTGAACGGTTTGCTACCTATGGACCTGAACAGGGGAAAAAAGGTAAAAAAATTGAATTTTTTTAAGTTTTTTGCGATTTTGACCTTGAAGATGAAGTTTTTTTGATTTTATATGTTCAAAATTTTTGTTCTTTATGACAAGAGCTACAGAGCTGCCTCAGAGAGTATATCAAAATTTCAAACGGTTTGCAAAATATGAGCTTGAAGAAATTATCCTTTTTTGCAAAAATGATATCGAGGACCCACATCTTTGAGGGCCCATAAAAAAAAACCTGGAGCACTTTGGGCAAAACTGGGAGACAGGGGTCTTTTTTTTTTGGTCTTTTATCACGTAGTGGTGTCCGTATATGGTTATTTTTTTCCGTGTTGTACTGTGTCATTGAATACAAGTTTTCTCGTATTCCTTTATCTGGGTTTGGTTGGTTAAATAGATGATGCTTACAACTAAACACTACCCTAAGTAGATTAGATACAAGAGTGCTGATGACGGAAGTAGCTGTCTAGAAAATGTGCATTCCGCTCTTGATGGTGTCTAAAAATTAAATTTTCCCAATTTTTCTTTAATATTATCACCTAATTTGTAATTTAATTAATTCTTTCTTAGAGAGAATAAAAACGAACTTAAGCTTGATTATAAATTTCATTGTATGTAATAACAAATCTTGTCAAAAATAATATTTCTCCTAGTTTTTGCTACGAAAAGCCTTTTAAAAGGCATTAAATTAGCGGCAGAAGCGAGAATGAAAGACCTGCTCCTCAATGAACTCCGGGGTAAAAATATATAAGAATGGAATGCGACTGGAAGGCCTTGTGCCTCCAAAAAAGGAGGGTTTTCTAGAAGGCCTTCAAACTCCTTCTTTTTACCGCTAGAACTTTTTCCGCTTATACAGTTGTCTGCAGGGCTGTATTGAATAATTTTATGACAGTAAACAGGGAAGTGAATCGACCAATACCGATGTTTTGCTCGGGCACACCGCGTATTGCTTCAACTCGTAACTTAAAGTTTACATTCGACATTAACATGATAAAATAAAATTTATAAAACATTGTCGTTAAACTAACAAACTATCAGTATCAGGAACCGAATGCAATTTAAATTGCTTATTAATTGCAATTAATGTCAAAAAGTCTTGACCCTTAACCATTTCTTAATTGTTGTTGAGAAGTATTTTTTTATAATATCGATCTTAGCGTCGAAAACGATTATATGAAACACGTTGACAATGGAATTAGCGATCAGCATTGAAAATAGATTAAGATGTAAAAGAATTTTTTTTTTTTCGTTCAATAGGTATTTCATTCTAAATTGTGTTATAATTTTTTAATCAAATGATGTGGCAAGTTGTGCAAACAATGTGTTTTTGATTATTTTTTTCTAAATGAGTGACTGTTATACTGCTCATTCACGTTTTTATTTAGGTCTAGTTAGTAAAAGTGACGGTAGAAAGGCACAATTAAATTTGCTGGTAATGTAAATATTAAGTAGCGAATAGCAACAATCTATATCTATACATATAATAAAATAGTAACTCATTTCCATCTGTCTGCCTGCTTTTCTACATACATACTATACATACTTTATTTTTTATAAAGTAAATACATAAACTGATATGCAGCATAGTTTAAGGCGGCACTAAAAACGAAAGGGTTTTGATGTGGATTGCTTTCAAAGCAAAATCGAACAAATATTGCAAGGTCGCTGGCGAAGTGGCGGGCACAACTAGCTTATAAATAAATTAATATTATTCACCAAAGTTGATTTAAGAAATTTAAGTATAAATAAATTGCTATACTATTATAAAAAAAAAAAACAAAAAACAGATTACAATAGCCCAATTCACAATCTTGTGCATTTGAGATTGCAAATTTATGCAATTGTAAAAATGTCCAATGAATTGTGAACGGTTTTTTATTTCAGTTGGCAATCCTTCTTGGAAAACACAAAAAAAAATATCCCTATTTGAATTTTTTCTACAATAAAAATTTCGTTGAAGGAAAGTACAAATAGTAAAGTTTTAATAGATAAAACTGCTAAAGGAGTTGTTTTTAATAAAGGTACATATTTCACACACTCTAATTAATAAAATATTCATTCAATTACAAGTCAAGCGTTCATTGTCCAAAATTCTTCAGTAGTCTAGTATAAGGGGAGGGAACAGTGTTCCATCGGAAGTTGCAAACACAAAGAGACACGGAATTATCATACTATAAAGAATGCATTATGCAAAAAAATCGACAGTCGTCTAGTATGAAATAACAATTAACAGAGATACAACAAATCTCGGAATTATCAAACAACCCAGGTAATAGATGCAACTTGCCCAAAATTTTACTGTAGTCTAGTACTAGATTACAGTTAACGACAACAGTATTTTTTTGGAATTTTAAGTACGAGAAATACTAAATATCATTGAATTATTAAAAATAAATTTTCATAGCCAGACAATCCATTAATAGATATCAAATAAACTTTTATTGTGTCCATCCTGATCCATTTTTAAATTCGTATCTTCTGTTTTAAGTTTTTTGGTTTTTCGATTTTAATATTTTTTTTTTTTTTAATTTGAATTTTCATATTTTTTATTTAATTTATATTGTCAGCTGTCAGTTTGCAAATGCCTAGCAAATAAAAACTTTGGTTTTAGGTATTGTTTACTTCCCAATGAGTAGCATATGCATTTCTATATATCTTGTTAGTGTGTTGTAAAATTATCCAATACAATTTTGCACAAGATTGTGAATTGGCCTAATATTTTCTACACATAGTGTTGGCTATAAAAACTGCAAATGCTGCCTTTACACATGCAAATACTTGCATACAACTTTTTTATAGGCATTATCTACGAAAAAGGCGGAGAAATATGCGAAAGTCTTGCAAGTTGCATGCATGTTTACACATGCAATTAAAATTTCATTTTAAAAATGCCGTCGAAGCGAAATGCTCAAATGTTTGCTTCATTTATTTATTTATAAACCAAAGTTACCAACAGCATTACATTTGTACATTTGTAGGAAAACAGTGCAAATCAATAGATATTAACTTTTTTTTTCAAATCTATGTTCTAAAATAACACCAACTGTTTTTTTAGTGAATATTTGAAGAATTATTTTTAAAAATTAAAAAGCATATATTAAAACTGTAAAAATTGTTTATCCATTTAATTCTGCTTTTTTAATATAACTTTTTTGGCAACTCTGTGTATTTTTTGACTTTCAACTTTCAATAATTGTAAAAAAAATCACTTGTAGAAAAAATTTCTTGCTAATTTAGCTACAATTTCGAAAAATGTGAGTGTGTTAGTAAAAAACTGCGAGTGCATTGTGTTTTTCGAACTTGCATTTCCATGTGTAAACCCTACCCTACAAGCAAAATGGATGTCGACTACGAAAATACTACACTTTAAGTTAACTTTTATGGCCTAACTATAAGCTAACTACATTATAAATGCAAAACCTCCCCAAAATTAAAAATAAAATCATTTTTGGCAATTTTGTTTTAAATATTTTTTATTTGTTTTTTAGAATTATAAAATGAAAAAATGTGTGACACATTGCGTCCTTTTGTGTTCTTAAATTATGATCTAAATGTTATTTGGTTGGAAATATCTTACTGAATATCGAGCCTTTCATGTATTAACATTTTAGTTAAGAAGCCTACAATCAAAGATGCAGGAAATAAGAATAAACAGGGAAAAATGTATTGCATATTTTTACAAATTCGCTTTATAGCTAACTGATATATGTACATATATTCAGTTTATAGCTAACTACAGTTTGACTAACTTTAAGCTAACTTCTAAGACATCTAATTCCTAGGACATCACAATGTTAAAAAAGTCAGTTATTTTTAATAAAAATAATCTAAGTATCAACTGCTACTGCTTGCAAAATAGTTAGCTTAAATTGCATTAAAAGTTGAGTTGCTTATAGGGTAGGCTATACAACTCTATGTCAATATTAAACTCACTAAGAAAATATGTATATTTAATACACAAAGTTTATTGCGAGGATCGTCGGAATCGATCGAGGTATGACGTAGTAGGCCACCAACTTTATGGGCTCATTTTCGACCACCTGAGGTCCTCAATAATTTTATGCATCCGATTTGTAATTTACGACTGCTAGTAATATCCAATTGTCAACCATACTGGACAACCTGGTTTATTTGTTAGTCGAAAGTAGTTAATATTAAATTAATCGAACATTTAGTTGAGCAAAAATTAATCGGCTAACCGATAGTATAAAAAAACTTAATACCCCCGTAAAAATCCTCAATTGTCTTTTACTTATTACTTATAGCCATTACTACAAGCAGAGAAAAAACATGGTTACGGTATCATGGTCACAAGAATCATGTTATTGTTCGCTGAACAATTTATAGTTGTTTTAATCATTACCACGGTCGTGATAAGCATGTATTTGTTATTGTTTTCTCATTAAATAATTACTACATGCAATAAGGCTGGTTAATTCTATATAAATTTTTGATAAGCTTCAAATCACAAATACAGTTTTATTAGTTTACAAAATAATATGTTATTTAATACCATAATGTATGTTTAATTTAATAAACAAAATCACCCCTCTCGTGAATAATTATTCCCATGAAAAAACTCCCAAATTTTCTATCGTGAATGATTCCAATAACAAATTTACTTGTATTTTACGGTAGAAATCATTCACGAAGGACATTTTGGGAGTTTTTTCATGGGAATAATTATAATTAAATCACAGGAAACATTAATAATGTTTACTGGAATCACAGGAAACATTAATAATGTTTACTGGAATCACAGGAAACATTAATAATGTTTACTGTGATTTTTTGTTCTTTTTAATTTAAATTAAATTAACGCGTATTTTTTTAATATCGCAAAAATTTTTCTCTACTAGCTTTAGTTTTTGAGTACTTCTTGAAGTTAAGAATAAGTTCTTTGTTTGAAAACGGTCGTTGGCAAATTTTAAGCGAACGTGGTCGAATAGACAACGAGCATTTTTAACTTTTCAACGAAAGTTATCAACTCCTCAACGAACGTGCTCAAATTAAAAATGCAAGGTTGTCAAATTCCGTGAGTTCTACTAAATGTTTTTCATCATCTTAATTTTTTTTAATTTATGCAGACGCATTTTTCAATAATATGGAGTAATCTACTCTTGGAGATTGACTCCAAACGACTGGAGACGTTGTGATAGCCAAAGATTAGTACTTAATAGCCAATGATGAAAATGACGATGATAAGTTTTAATCAATTTTCGCCCAAACAAAATGTTAGTTAGCCAAAGTTTGAAACAACAACGTGTAATATGTACTTTTCTTTTTTTAGCTGCACAAGTAACATTTGAGAGTTTCCGGTTTTTAAAAACGATAATATTTAAGGAAGCACTGCCACCATTAGATTAGGGTTTAGACAGATCATTTCCTGAAAAAAAAAAATCATGTGTAATATGCTATTTTAATTATAATGATCACAGTAAAATACTTATTTTTGTTATGTTTATATAAATTTACAGTTCGGAGTTGATGTTGACGAAGCCAACAATACACCTGAGGGAAATTGCTCCAAAAAACGGGTGAATTTTATCCAAGGTAAGAGATATTCAAATAGGTTATAGTTATATAGAACATCTTAAACAATTTTTTTGTTATATAATTTAGTATTTGAAGAAATTGTTAAATGAAACATCAGCGGAAAAACAGTGCTTAAAAATGCCGATGAAAAAAAAACCGTGTTTCAAGTGAATCCTACTATAAAAAAAAAATATATTAGAAATTAATTTATTAATATTTTTTACACATTTCTGAAAAAATAAATCAAAAAATATAGTTTAATTTGGAAAGGAATGAGCATTTATAAATCGACAACGAAATGGTTTCAACTTTACACGGTGTGGTGTCACAGTGTACATGTTCGTTGTCAATTTAACAGTTCTTCGTTGTCGAATTGGCACCGTCCGCGTAATTTTTTCGCAAAAACATGGTTGATAAACTTTCGAGACCGTATGTGGTCATATTTTTTTCTGGGTGTATAATAAAACTTAAGAGCTTAAGTCGACTTAAGCAGTTATTCCTTTTTCCCACAGAATTCTTAATTCCCTTCTTATTTTATTCAATAGGGATGTTAGAGATCAATTTACAAATGATTTTAATAACATATTTGCAAATACATAATTATATTGCCATTGCTATATATAATTATATAGTCATTCCTAAGGTGCATTTTTTGACACAATCATCTTATAACTTGTTGCTAAAAAGTAATTAAAAATCAATTAATAAAGCCAGTTTATATTAGTCTAAAAGCATCACTTGAGTGTAGTTGTAAAATCTAATTAGAGCCCTTATAATATAGAAATTCTATTTGTTATTTACCTTTAAAACTGCTACTCATTTTTTGACTAATTTAATTTTGTAATTTTAGATTTATCTTAGATTGATAACAATTTTATAAAACTTTATTCTATCAATGGGAAGTGTCCCTATTAAACACCAGCAGGCAAGTCGAAACAAAAGCTTTGTCAGTTTGACTCTTATATCTTCAATCACAATAAGATTTTATATTGCAATCATTGAAATACTTAAGTTTTTCAAGTTTATTGGAGAAGTTGAACGGGAGACATCAAAAATAGGAAATTTTAATAAGATTGTTTGGAAAGCGGTTAGTAGAACAAAAGCAATAACTGATACTAAATATATCCTTGCTGCGCAGGCACTATCATTTATTAATTCTGATGTGGACAAAACGACGCTTAGTTTTTTTTTTATTACCATATGAAAGCTAATACAAGTTTAATTAAATTTGTAATTCCTACTTAAACTTTGGCATCAGAAAATATTTTTAACCCTTTTCAGTCTTTCGCAAAAAATAGTTTTTTTTTTTTTTCTAAAAATAATTACTGCTGAAAAAATACGAATCAAACCTTCTTTAAAATTATACTGCTCTTATCCCTTATGCTCTCTAAGTTGGAAGAAATTTGTTAAATACAAATTAGGTGATTAAAAGCTGGCATGCTACTGATTGAAAATTATTATATACTAGCTGTCCCCGCCACTTCGTTAGCGTCCTTATAATATTTTGTTCGATTTTGCTTTGAAAGCAATCCACACCAAAGACCCTTACGTTTTTAGTGCCGCCTGAAACTATGCTGCATATCAGTTTATATATTTACTTTACACAATATAAAGTAGTCATATCCGGTTTAGTTCAGTTCAGTTATGGTTTCACTGCTTTTTCTCCACTTTCTCTTGGAAATAAAATAATTTTGCGGAAGAAAAGCATCCTATATCAGCATCTATCTATCTTAGTATCTTGGCATCAGGATACTAAGATGCTTCCTCACAAAATTTTGTTAAAATTCATTCAGTAGTTTTTACGTGATGCGAACACAAACGAAAAGCAGACAGACAGACGGAAATGAGTTATTATTTTATTAAATGTATAGATTTGTTCTGTTCGTGAGAGTCCTGTGTTGTGTGTCTTGAGTTGTGTGTATGTTCACAGACACTCAGGGGTTTCCAAGGGCTATAATTCCTATAAAAGTACATATAAATCGGATAACTGATCAAAAAAGCTAAAAAACGAATTCGGTTTTTTTAATGCTTATTAAGCTGTCATAAAAGAAACAACAAATATTTTTTATATTTTAAATTAAACCTTTTAATCCCTCTTATTGGCTAGACTGATATGTAGAACAGGTTAAGACGTAATTACCTCACAGTATGCAACAAAACTAAATCTATATTTATACATTTAATAAAGTAGTAACTCATTTCCGTCTTTCTGCTCTTCATTTACGTTCGAATCACGTAAAAACTACTGGAAGGATTTTAACAAAATTTTGTTTGGAGGTACCTAAGTATCCTGGTCCCAATATAGGATACTTTTTTTCATCAAAAATATCTTATTTCCAAGAGAAAGTGGAGAAAAATCAGAGAAAGTACTCAGTTGAACTAACCGGATATGAATACTTTATTTTTCATAAAGTAAAAAAATACATAAACTGATATGTAGCATATCTTAAGGAGGAACTAAGTACTGCTTAGTACAGCACGGAAGTTTTAATTTTTTATATTTAAATACAGATGGCACTAAAAACATATGAACTACTTACTGCCAAATAGCCAATTGAATAAAATATGTATTTGTTTTAAGTCGCGTACGTGTTGTTTTATTTGGTTATTTTGTGAAATACGGACTTACGTAATTATGTGATTACATTATTTTTGTTATTTAGCGTTAATTTTTAAAATTTGTTAAGAATACTATGACTTGGGAGTGGCTATAAAATTGTGTTATTGTTACGTTTCTTTTTAGTTTAGTTGCATTTTTCTCTTATAGGTGCTACTCTATCTATATAAGTAAGTCTTACAATAGGTGTGGAATACTTTCAAAGCAAATTCGAGCAAAATATTATCAGGACGCCCAGGACGTGTCGGGCACAGCTAGTATAAAAATAAGTCTTACTTCAATTGCTTATTCATGTTTAAACTACATCTAGAATCACTTCATATTGCACCTCCCAAAGGACTATTAACTTTTAATTTAAATATTCACTGCTTGCGCTGTTTGTTAACTTCAAAACTGAATCTCAAGGCTAAGAAGCTACAGTTCCTGCACTAACAAAATCTTAATATTTGGGTGTGAAAATAGTGAAAATACTGCTATTTATTAATAACGTCAGATAGTTAGAAAAGGGTTAAAATCATCAAGTTGTATTTCATTCAGTCTTTTGTTCGATATTTGGAAAAGTTAAAAAATATATATAATTTTTTGAAAATATTTAAGATTGAAACCAATGAACTTTGAATGCCATTTCTGTTTCCTTATAGTTTGTTAATAAGCTTTTAATTATTGTTTGTAAAAACAACAACCAATAAATTAAAACATTATTTTATTACTTAATTGTCTAAGTCATATTCATTTATTTACAACTGTATTAAAAAGGTATTTTAGTTATAAACAAAGATTAAGCACTATAGTGAACGGAAAGATTTTTTACAATGAATTTCTGACTGACGTACGTGCCATAATAAATTCTTGTGTGTGGTCTGCTTAGTTGTTTTTATTTGCGATTTTTGAGTTGATTTTTTTTATTTATGATACTCGTAGTCTGACAGGCTTTGAAAAAGTTTCTTGTAATTGATCAACTGACTTTATTGTCTTTAATGTTTTTTATGAGACTTATTTGGATATTTTAACAGAAAAGTTCTGTGCACAAATCGATTAAGTCCATAAAATCAAAATATGATGAAGTATTATAATATATATTCTCGATCAGATAAGTAGACCTTATCTATTTAAATTATCTGTCGACAGCTAAAATCTTACTACCATCGGAGTACAATACAATTACAAATTATATTCTAAGTTAATTTACCGAGCAGTTTAACGAACATCTTTATCCGTTCTAGTGAAACACTTAGGGTCTTTGGGGGGAATCGAACCCACAACCCCAGACTGATAGACTTACTAAAGTTTTCCTGCATAGCCAGCCTTCGGCCGGGCGCAAGAATTTTCTCCTCTGTGGTATAACCAACACCGGCTTTGCTTACTAAAGTTTTCCTGCATAGCCGACCTTCGGCCGGGCACAAGAATTTTCTCCTCAATGGTATAACCAACACCGGCTTCGCTTACTAAAATTTTCCTGCATAGGAAAATTTATCTTAACTAAATCATTAAAAAATCATTCCGAAGAAAATGTTTATATAACATTGTTTATCTCTAAAGTACGCATAATTCCTTTTTAAATTTATTAAATAAATATTTTATGAACAAATATTTTATGAACAAATCATAAAATATTAATTTTCAAAAAATATAGTAAGCCAAACAGATTACTATTGGTAAAGTATATCCATATAGCATATAGCTATTTCATTGGTGCTTAACCAGATCGTCAGTGGACTTTTTTAAATTTTCTGAATAAAAACCGAGATTCTTATGCCCAAAATTTAGCAAACCAAATGAGAAGTTTATTAAGTCTAGAAAGCAAGAAAAAAATCCAAATTTCTAAACCAAAAACATAGTAACCATTTCAAAATTAAAAATCTAAAGACTGCTTTTAAATTGAAACCATTTTCGATCGTGATATGGCTAATAGTTTTGCTTTGGAATAATGCATAAAAATGTATATTTTAATTGTTTAATAATTCATTTCAATTGTTCATAATAATGGCATGTACAATTGTAAACAAAGAATACACATTTGTAAACAACAATTATCCAGAATAATCTCAGATTTAAGTCAATATAAAAATTTAATTTTATTAATTTAAATTTATTGCGAGCCCTGCCCACATACGTTGTAAGCATCCTGACAATATTTTTTCGATTTTGCTTTGAAAGTAATTCACACCAAATTTTAAGACTCTTACTTTAAAATGACCATCTTTAAAGTACCATTATATAAAGTAACCCATCCCTCGAAAAAATTCTAAAATTTATAAAAAATTCTAAAAATTATTGTAAAGCTCTGTAAAAAATGTTTAACATATTTTAATAACAATGTAATTCCACAAAGTAAAAATACAATTCAAATACAAATTTTATTCAATTGGTTATTTGGCAGTAAGTAATTCATATTTTGTCATTATTTTAAAACATCCCGCTTTCAATTCTTATTTTGCCCTTATTTCAAAACAGCGCCATCTGTTGCGCAACCGTTTTTAAAATATCCCGCTTTTAAAAATTAAAGGTTTTTTAAATGGTAAAAAAAAAAACGGCATACTTTTACTGCTCTTTCTCCACTATCTCTTGGAAATAAGATATTTTTGCAGAAAAAAGTATCCTATATCTGAATCAGGATAATAATGTTGTTAAAAGCCATCCAGTAGTATTTACATGATGCGAACGTAAACAGACAGACAGACACACAGGAAATCAGTTACTGTCTTATATTACACTAGCTGTGTCCGCTACTTCGTCAGCGTCCTTACAATATTTTGTTCGATTTTGCTTAAAAAGCAATCCACACCAAAGACTCTTACGTTTTTAGAACCTCCTTGAGATATGCTACATATCAGTTAATGTATTTTTTTTTTTTACTTTATAAAAAATAAAGAATGCATATCCGGTTAGTTCAACTGCGTACTGTCACTGGTTTTTCTCCACTTTTTCTCTGGGAAATAAAATATTTTTTTGGAAAAAAAGTATCCTATATTGAGATCAGGATACCAAGGTACTTCCTCCCAAAATATTGTTAAAATCCATTCAGTAGTTTTTACGTGATGTGAACGTAAATAAAAGCAGACAGACAGACAGACGGAAATGAGTAACTATTTTATTATATGTATAGATAGATATGTATAGCTTATTATAAAAAATAATTAATAAAATATTTCCAATTAAGAGTATTAAGTTTCATTTGGTTATACTTACAGAATTACGATGAATATTTTCAATAAAATAGTTGCGATCAAAACAACTTGAAAGGAATGCATAAAGGGTAAACTGATATTTTATGTTTGCACTCTTTCACAGTGGTTTAAACACATTTAATTTTTGACATAATTTTAAAGACATTTTAATAAAAGTGTATACAGGCAATGTAAAGCTATTTTCGAGTGAAGCTGCGGACATTCGGTCCCCTTGGGTGAAGGGGCTTCGCCACCAAAGTTGGTTACGACGGGATTTAGTATTTATTTTTTTATGTAACCAAAACTTTACTTATATCGGCTTTTATTTACAATTTCGCTTTACTAATTTTTTTATGTCTTTTTTTATGCAGCGTAGCATTTTTAAGTACAATTTGGAAGAAGCCATAGTTGCATCAATAGGTACCACTAGATTTTGACAAAATCTTGTAAATTTCGTTTTGTATGGGAAATCTAGTCAAAGTCGACTATATTTTGTTCGAAATCTCGTACTAGATTTCGCTTAAGTGTCAATGCACTACATATTAGAAATTTTTTTAAATTTTAAGCCGATCTTAACTTTGTGTTTTTGACGTGCTGAACTTATTTATGATCGGATTATTATTTTAAAATATTGGTTGCGTTTTTTATAAAAATTTTTAATGAAATAAAACAGCAAAAAGTTTTTTTCCATTACCTCGTTTCATTAAAATTAGGAAAATACAATAACTACCTTCGTTTTCCCAATGGTCCAAAAAAAAGACAATCATCCTTATATAAAATAAACTTACTTCGGTACTAATACATTTTTGAAACTATTTTAAAGATAACCTATAGCCAAAATCCAAGCATAATAAATATCGAATCTCCAGAATCTTAATCCATTAATTTACCAATTTCTAAATCGTCTTTCTTTAAACTGGTTTCAAAAATTAAAAATTTGTTTACTAATTCTGGTTAAAATACATATGTACTTTTTACTTTACCTTAGCTAGTATAAGGTAAAGTATAGTAATCGTGAAAAAAATCGTGGTCGGGATTTCGACGGATTTATACGTTTTGAGTCTCCTAAATCCACTTTGTCTATTTTCGCGATGATGTCTGTGGGTGGGTGGGTGTGTGAGTGTGCCACTATTTTTGTGGAGTTTGTACACGCCATACCGTTTGACATATCAAAATGAAATTTAGTATGTGCCTTTGATATTTGGAAATCAAGAGCTGTTTTTGGGCATAATTGGAAGGGGCAAGGGGTAGTTTTTTACCCCCAAATTTTGTGAACGCTCTAAAGGTCGTACCGTATGACATATTAAAATGATATCAATTCCTTTGGTATATCGAGATAAAGAGCTGTATAAATTTTGGGCA
The DNA here is from genome assembly GCA_949628195.1 of Phasia obesa. Taxonomy (NCBI): domain Eukaryota; kingdom Metazoa; phylum Arthropoda; class Insecta; order Diptera; family Tachinidae; genus Phasia; species Phasia obesa. The sequence continues at coordinate 63,092,345 of OX451217.1, read as the reverse complement.
TAATCGGGAGGGAGCAAGGAGTAGTTTATTTACTCTCAAATTTTGTGAACGCTATACAGGTCATACCATATGACATATCGAAATGAAATTCAGTATGAGCCTTTGGTATATGGAGATGAAGAGCTGTATTAATTTTTGGCCTAATAGTGAAGAGGCAAGGGGTAGTATACTTAACACCCCAAAACGAAAATTATTAATTTTTTGACTCGAATATATGTACTTTGAACTTTTATTCTTTATGTAATATATCCATAAAAATTTCTATTTCCATTGGGTATCGTAAAGTTGAGTGTAGACCCCTCCATATTTTTATAACGACTATCAAAAGTTGTATTATATTTAATTTCCTTTTGTAGATATTTTCAAGGACCATCCAAATAAACAACAAAATAACTTTTGGCGACTTAAGAAAAAAAAATAAAATCGAAGCACCCATGTTAAACCAAAATCCCCATTTTCACATCGATTTATGTAGAAAATCAATCGTATGCAAATCAACTAAGAGACGTCCGTGTTATGCCGGTGTAAATTTTATTAAAATATCTACAGTAGTTCAAGAGATAACAATTTATTTTCAAAGTAATAAGTTTCGAAGCCACTGTGCGACTCCACTATAATTTACATAAATAAAATATTTATTTAATATTTTTAAATTTTGATTATTTCTATTTAATTATAGTTATAAAAATAAGGAGAAGTAGTTGTGTCAGCACTGGACATTGTTTTAAAATCAAAAACAGTTCGGATTGGCCTAATTCTATAGCTAATTATTTTAGATCAGATTTAAACAATTTTCCTTATTCTCATTATTTGGTTAAACAAATAATGTTAAATTTAATTTTTTAATAGACAATTAATTTTTAGGGTTCCGTACCCAAAGGGTAAAAACGTAACCCTATTGTTTTCGCTACAACGTCTGTCCGTTCGTCTGTCTGCAGTAACAGGTAGAGTCTTAAAATTTTTCCAGAAAATATATAACTGCCGTTATAGCAACAAATTAAAATTTATAGGGTGTTCCGAAAGGGACCTGTTATTTTTGTTAATATGTCTTTATTTCTTGTGCTGTAGGAGAGCAACAACTTAAAATTTGCAGACAGTAATTAAAACTATGTTCGCTTTATAAACAAGTATACAAAATTAAACCAAAATAAAGGGTGTTCCGATAGTGACGTGATTTGTTTGCATATGGCCTAAGTTTTTTTACTGGAGGTGTATTATGGGCACTATATGAAATATTTAAAATTAAAGGGTGTTCCGCTAGTGACATGATTTACATGAATATGGCCAAATATTTCACCCATAATAGATAGACTCTTGATGGCACATGTATTACTACGGCCTCTATAACAAATAGCAAAAATTAAAGGGTTTTCCGACAGTGACGTGATTTGTATTTATATGGCCTAATTTTTGAACTAAAATATGTAGACTCTTAAAATTTGCACTGAGGGCGTATTAATATGGCCTTTAAAACTAATAGTAAAGGGTATTCCGACAGTATCGTTATTTTTTTAACCGTAATAGCACGGCCCTTGTGTATAGAAGATATGTTTTCGCGGCCGCTATGATAATAACTAAAAATAAGAGGGTGTTCCGACTGTGACATGTTGTTCACGTATATTGCCTTATTTTTTGAATCGTAATAGGTAGACAATTAATATATATACGTAGAAAAGGCATTGCCCTGGCCGCTAAAACTAATAATAAAATTAAATCGTGTTCCGACGGTGACATGATTTCCTCGTATGTATCCTTATTTTTTGAGCCGTACCAGGTAGACTCTTGAAATTTTTACAATTTTAACAATCAAAGGGTCTTCCGCAGTAACATTTTTCACTTTTATTGCCTTATTTTTTGAACCGCAATATATAGGATCCTGATATTTTCATAGAAAGGCCTTATATTTGAATAGTAATTGGCTGACACTTTAAATTCATACAGATTATATTTTCCAATATCTACAGTAACAAAAAGTAACGAAAACAAATTTAATAAAAAAGGTCGTTCCCTAGATATCGCGTATGTGAGGAATTTGACCTTCTCTTCAAGACGTTATAGACAAACACTTGATATTTACACAGGGTATTTAGTACTATGATCTAGTATAAAAAATATTCAATAATTAAAGGGTGCCCCGTAAGACGTGGAAAATGAACAACTTATATTTTTAAAGTTGTACTTATTTATGTACACATTAATTAGTTTTGCAATCGTACACACTGTGATATTCAAACACATTTTGTCGCGTAGGTCAGCATTTAATTGTTATTTGTTTTTTAAATACTTTTTATAAATTATAATTTATTATTTAATTGCTTTGAGATCCACTAATTATCGTACTTTTTAATATGTGTATTTCGTTTTTATATTTTCTAAATGCAATTAAAATTGGATTTAATCCACATATTGAAGCATTTAAAATGTTGAAGTTTCTTTCCTTAAAATTTAATTCTAATAGACGTATTTAACAGTTGTGCAATAATTATAATTACTTCAAATTGTATAAACAAATTGCTCTTCACTTTAAACAAGTTCTTGTTTTTTTCATGCCAAGAGCTTCCGGTTCTAAAATGCTTATATTATTTATGACAGATATGGGGTCTTTCTCATAAAATCGGTACTGTTCACACGATTCTAAATTTTTGTGATTAAAAAATGTTGCTCTAAAATTATTTTTTTTTTAGATTTCGTTGTATTTTTAACCGACTTCAAAAAAAGGAGGTTATCAATTCGTCTGTGTGTTTGCTTTATTAGAAAGGTTAGGCTTACAGATTGGTCCCATTTTAAAAGAAGTTTGAAATTTTAAAAATTAAATTAGACGTTTTTTACGTGTATTATTAGCCTTATAGGTCACCAATTTAAAATTAAAAAAACTGCTTATCACAATAGCTCCCAATAACAAAAAGTAATAATAAAATTAAATTAAAAATTAAAGGGTGACCCCATAGGTGACGTAATTTCACCTTTATGATCCTATCTTTTGAAACGTTATAGACAAACACTTGAAATTTGCACAGAATGTTCGTTACTATGTCTATTATAATAAGTATGTATAAACATTTAAAATTATAAATTAGAGGGTATCCCATTAGTTGGATTAATTTAATATATATATGGCCAAACTTTTGAACCATTATAGACAGAAAGTTGAAATTTGCAAAGAACTTGTATTGCTAAGGCCGCTGTAATAACAAGTATAAAATATGAATTTGAAAATTAAAGGGTGTCCCAATAGTTAATGTAAATTCTTATATGTATATGGCCAAACTGTAGAATTGTTATAAATAGACAATTGATATTTACAAAGAACCTATATTGCTTAATGCGCTATAGCAACAAGTATAAAATTTGGATCTATAAATTAAAGGGTGTCCCCATTAATGATGTAATTTGACCATTATGTCCCCATCTTTGGAACCGTTATAAACAAACACTTGAAAATTAGACAATAATGTTCACTACTATGTCTGGTATAACAACAAGTATAAATATTTAAAATTAGAAATTAAAGGGTGTCGCAATAGTTTATGTAATTTAATGTATATGGCCAAACTTTTAAGCCGTTACAGACAGACGGTTGAAATTTAGACAGAACCTGTATTGCTGCGACCGCTATAAGATGTATAAAATTTTAATTCCATAATTACAGGGTGTCGCAATAGTTAGTGTAATTTTATGTATATAGCCAAACTTTTGATCCGCTATATACAGACAGTCGTTTGGCATTGGTTTAACCTCAAAAAAAGCAGAACCCTGAGGTATTGTGACCATATATACACTGCTCCCCCAGTAGAAAATCGACTGATATTTGGTTTAGATTATTGAATTCCAAAATTAGTTTTTTTTATCTGAATTGACATTTTGTGCTACGACTTCTAAAAAATCTCGCAACCTCGAATATAATATAATTATTGTATAATTACCATCTTACAGAAACATGATTTTAAGTTTTCTGTTTTGAAGTCGTTTTTTTGCAAGAATTATTTTTTTTTATTTTTTATTAAAGGTTTCGAAAACAACAAAACCAACAAATAATCAACATTCTTGAAAGTTTAGATAGACGGACAAAATTATCATACAGCCCTCGTATATATGAATGTATGTCTAAGTGTTCTGAATTTTCTACCTTGACCTGCAGTTAAGGTACCCATACACGACATGTTTTTTATATTTGACATGTGAAATTTCCTACTGTAAAACATAAACATGTCGTTTTGGGGCTGTTAAAACATGCTTCTGTAAAATACATGTCAAAAGTCATCTGACAAAATCTCATTTAGAGCATGTTCTATTTTGATCTGACATCAACAGTGTTGCCAAAAACCTTTGCCGTGTAAAAACAATCAACGGCGGTTAACCATTGGCGGAATCATTAGCCGGCTATAGGTTATATTTTACAAGAGCAATATTTGAATATGCAAACTAATTTTAATTTAACTAATTTTGTCTATTTGACAACAATTATTTAAATCGTGTATCATCATTTAATACAAACTTAACTTCTTTACATTTAGATTTAAAAAAATTAAAAATGGATAAGTCGTCAGTAATACTGTAGCGTACACAAAAATAATTTAGGGCGGTACAAGTTATTTTGCAACAGAACGGCTTGGATGTCTGAATAGTGAAAAGTCAGACGTAATTGTACATGTGCGTTTGGGACCAATAATAAAAAGTGTTCTGTAAAACAATAATTTTGACAGACATACAGAAATACACCTAACTCACACAGTTAAAAAGTCACATGTAAAAAACATGCCGTATATGGGCTTTAGACGTGTATCATTACAAAATACAATTGAGACACTGTTTGCCAGGTATATTTCAAAAGAGCATTTTAACCCTAGAATACTAACCTACGTAAATTTTACGTGTAGTTTTTTATTATTGTTGCTACACAAGCATCCAATGACCTAACGGTACCAAATTCCACAAGTGCTTTTTTCAATAGTTTTTGAACAAACGCAAAAACATATACAAAGCATATTTAGTCATTTAACTGCTCTAAAAACGTGATCATTAAAAGGCTATACGTAAAATTTACGTGGTGTTAGTAATAAGCGTATAAATTGCGTACGTCATTTATACGTGGCGTTAGTAATAAGAGTATAAATTTGTAGAAGTATTTTATGTAATTAATGATAAAGGCAAATTAAAAACAGAAAAATTCCAAGCGTGGTTTTAACTGTGAAGATGTTGCGACATTACTAACTTCCAGCAACTTTAAAAAACATCAGCTTCGTTAGTGTTAAAGAGGAGGAGAAGGATTTTGATGGCCATGACGGTTTCACTGATAAGAATTGCTGCTCCCTGCAACAGATAAAAATTACATCGAAAAATAATTGGCAGATGCTTAGAATAAAAACTAAAAGAAAGTATGAACAAAATTAATCAAATCGACCTGGCTTTCGAACTTTCTCGAGAAAAGGGGAAGCAAATTTTGTCACCAATCAAAGAATCGTATTATGACGCCCACATATTGTCACATTTGTAAAAGCGTGGCAGTATTTAGGGAGCATCAAATAAAAGTCGGCAAAGTATGCATTAACCATATGAACATTTGTTTTATTTCAGCTCTGAGTTGATCGCAAACATGCCATGCCACTTTGCCATTAAAATTGTTTTTCGTTACTTTAATATGAATTATTATTTAATTTGTATTATTTAATAAATAACCACTATTAAAATTGAAAAACAATGCTGAAATAACCACATTAATTGGAACAATTCTACAGTACGTAAAATTTACGTGGCGTTAGTATTAACGTAGTATTAAATAGCGTAAGTATTCTAGGGTTAATAAAAGATACACGATACAAAAGGAACTAGTGCATCATCAACACAAAACTCAATATTTATAGCATATGTTAGGGGGCCATCAAAGCATTAACTGTAATTTTATCTATAAATTTAACAATAACTACTGTAAAGGGAGAGAATCTGTACTTGAAATATTTATTTAAACTTTGCTGCTGGTGCAAATTTTATTCGATATAGAATAAGAAATACAATTTTTTGGGATTTTGGTTTGTCATCTATATCTGTCATCGCATAAAAAACTACTGGATAAATTTTAATAAAATTTTGTAGGGTACCACGGTTCAAATATATAATACTTTTTCCTGTAAAACTATCTAATTTCCAAAAAAAAGAACATCCTGAGCAATTACCCAGAGAAGGGTAACTCTACATAAAGTAAATATGTATGTATATAAACCTATATGCAGCCCCACCAAAAATAGAGGCCTAAGGGTCTTTAAATTTGGTGTGGACTTCTTTGAAAGCAAAAGGCAAATTGTCAGAACATCGAGGGCACTGCTAGTAATAAAATAAATTCAAAACTTACATTAATATTTTGAATCGAAGACACAATAAAACCTTATACGGTGTACCGCCGTGTTTCCAAGTTTGCCCTTCACGGGCTACCACGTTTGAAATACAAAAAAGTCGTAAAATATTTTTTATCCCGATTAGTTCAATTAGATCAGCTCAATTACATCAGTTGAGTGATTAGTTCAACTAAACTACGTCGTTAATGAACTACAAAACTCTTTTACATTCATACACAAAATATTACTGTTTTTACAATGTCTGTCCGTACGTCTGTCCGTCTTTCAGTGCCTCCTATCTTTGGAACCGTAATAGGTAGACTCTTGAAATTTTCACAGAAGGTGTATAACTGTGCCGCTACAGCAACAAATATTAAAACTTATAGGGTTTTCCGAAATTGACTTTTTATTCGCCTATGTGTTTATTTCTTGAACTGTAGGAGGCAGACACTCAAAAATTACTTTCAGTAATAAAAACTATGTTCGTTATATAAACAAGTACAAAAAAAATAAACCTAAAAAGTATAGGGTGTTTCAATAGTGATGCGATTTGCACGTATATGACCTAAGTTTTAAACCATATAGGTACACTTGAAATTTTGACAAATGATGAATCACTATGGCCACTATAACAAATAGTAAAAATTAAAGGGTATTCCGACAGTGTCGTAATTTGCACTATATGCTCTTATTTTTGGAACCGCAAAGGGTAGGCCCTTGATATTTTCATACAAATTGCCAGGGCCGCTATAACAATAATTACTAAAATTTAACGTGATGCGATTTTCGATTTGCGCGAATATGACTTTCATTTTTTTAACGTCAATTTCTACAGAGTGTGAAAATTATGACCTCTATAGCAAAAAATATAAAAAATCAAGGCTTTTTCTACGTAGGTAGAATTTTAGCCAGATGAGTACCTTTATATAAAGGAAATACGTAAGAGTCTTAAAATTTGATGTGGATTACTTTCAAAGCAAAATCGAACAATATATTGTTAGGACGCAAAATATTGTTAGGTGTGTGGGCACAGCTAGTTTAAAAATAAAATTAAAAGCGAAATTTGCCTAAAAATAATTCAAACAAAACGTTCTTAAATTATTTGTATCAGAAAACGGACTCTTTTGGACAAAAAAGAAAAAAAAATTTATTAAAAATTTAAAGTTTATAGTTTATTTCCATACTCACTGATAGTTAAGGAGGTGTTAATAGTTGTTCTCTATCTCATTGTTGTTGCTTAGCTTAATGAGATTTTTGTTGTTGTTATTTATTTAATTTTATTCTAGATAAGTCGTTGCTACTAGTTTTGTTGTCGGAGTCAATAATTTGACACGTGTCTTATTTCAATTAAAAGTTTTTAATTGACATATTTACAATAAAACTTGTAAATTAAATTAGAAAAAAAATTGTAGTATTTTATTTCATAAAAAGACTATTTAGTTCTATACGATAAATGGCTAAAGAAAATTGGTTAATATCGATTAAAACAATTGTTGTCATTTTAATTTAATTCACATTGATTTTCGATCATTTATTTTATTATTTTATAACTATAACAACAATAATGTATGTAAATTTGTGGTGTATTTAAAAGAGCGTCTCAAATATTACTGAAATGAAAGTGAAAGAACATCACACCAGAGTTTAATTTGATAGACAAGTATTAAATTTGTTGCGTAGGTTGCAAGGGAGTTCATTTGTAATTGGGTGCAATGTAGCACTTCCATTAGATTACAAAAATCTAAACAAGACTTAATTTCGATTGTATAAGATTTGTTTCGATTGTATGTTCGAGTCCCTTTTCCAGAAAAAAAAATTCTTTTTGTTCTTTTATATAATTACAACCAATTTAAACTAATTTTAACTAAATAATTCTTGCAAAAAAACAGATAAATGAGCACCAATTCTAAAAAAGTGAACACTATGTCAATGTCAAGCATCTCCCTATTGCTGTTTTAAAGTTAAGCTATTTTCATCATCATCCGTCTTTTATGGGGACACTATTCAAGCCTCTGACTATAACAATTTCAAAGATAGGGTCTCATAGATCAAATAACATCACCTATTGGGACATCCTTTAATTTACAATTACAAATTAAAGACGTGTTGTTATAGCGAACTTGGCCACAAAGATTCTTTGTAAATTTCAACTGTCTGTCTTTAACGGTTCAAAAGTTTGGCCATATACATTAAATTCCATGAACAATTGGGACACCCTTTAATTTATAATTCCAAATGTTTATACTTGTTGTTATACCAGTCAGAGTAGTGGACATTCTGCCTAATTTTCAAGTGTTTATCTATAACGGTTCAAAAGATAGGGCCATATAGGTCAAATTACATCATTTATGGGCACACCCTTTAATTTCTAAATTTAATTTGTATACCTGTTATAGAGGACTTTACAATACAGGTTCCTTGTAAATTTCAGCTGTCTGCCTATAGCAGTTCAAAAGTTTGGCCACATACATACATCGAATAACATTAATCCTACTATTTCCAAATTTAAATTTTATACTTTTTGTTATAGCGGACTTAGAATTACAGGTTCTTTGTAAATTTCAACGGCCTGTATACAACTGTTAAAAAGTATGGACATATACATAAAATTAAATGAACTATTGGAGCACCCTTTAATTTATAATTTATAATTTTTAATATTTATACTTTTTATTATAACGGTCATAGTAAGCGACATTCTCTCAAATTTTCAAGATTTCGTATATAACCGTTCAAAAGATAGGCCTTTATGGTCAAATTACGTCATCTATGGAGACACCCTTTTAATTTTAAATTTATTTTTTTATTACTTTCTGTTGTTCGGAGCTTTCTGTTGTTGGGAGCTACAGTGCTTTACGGTTCTTAATATTCATAAAAAACTTTGTAGGGGACACCCTTTAATTTTAAAAATAACTATTTTAAAAACCGGACCTAACTGTAAGCATAACCTTTCAAATAAAGAAAAAATTTAAATTTAAATTTAAATAAAAAAGCAACATTCAGACGAATTAATAACCTCCTTCTTTTTTGCAGTCGGTTAAAAAGAATTATTTTTTAATTTAAATATAAGAAATAGTATTATTAAGTTTATTGATAATATTTTAGACATTTAGGTAGCGAGTTCTAGCTCGCTTGTTTAAAATAACATCCAACCCAAGGAAATATCACACCAGGAGTCCTCAATTGCTTGAATTAGTGATTCCTTATCGTCAAAATGTCTTCGAAATGAAACAAAAAATATATTTTCGTTAAAAATAAGCTGTTTTTTAAGTACACTTTTCGCTTTATCATACCTTGTTTTTAACTGCTCTTTTTCAACAAAATGCGAACAATCAGAACAAAACTTCACACTATTTTATTTTAAATTTTCAAATTATCAAGAGTATAGCCGATAAATTAAAATAATAATCCGATCATAAATGAGTCCACAACATCAAAAATACTATGTAAAGGTTGACCGAAAAGTAAAAAAAATATTTTTTATCAAATTTTCTCCCAATTAACTATCAAAGTTGAAAAAAAATCTTAACATTTGTGTTATAAATAAACTTTTGATGATATTTCAAGAAATTTGTATGCCTTTGGGGACTAACCGTACGCAACTCTACTGAAAAACACATCTGCTTTGCCGCTGTGAAATATCATTGAGACATCTTTAGTGATTCTAGCTCATAAATTATTTCCAAAATAAATCGCTTTTAAACCACTGTGCAATGGCGAGTTTAACAAAACCAATAAAAAAGTCAAAACTAGCTGTGTTCTTCCGAAAATATCATGTAATATAGTCTGACCCATTATTATAACTTGCAAATTACTAAAGTTAGGATTTTGTCCAAAAGATAAGTAGCTGGCAATCTCAGCAACTTGGGCTTTAACCGACCACCACATGGAAAATTTGCGAGCAAACTAATTTAATTTCGCACCGGAATATCTTATTTTGTAATAAGGATACTGCAACAAGCTAAATTTGCCGAATATAGGGTGAAAAAATCCAAGACAATAAAATAAAACATCAAATTGAGTGTTTGGTGTGGTTTGGCATTATCGATCCATATTTCTTTTAAAATGAGCTAGGAGCTGTGGTTAAATTTTTTTTACTAAATCAATGAGATAAATGTAGACAATATGTGATTTGATGTTATTTCTTGGCCATAACAATTGTGCTATTTGACGCTTCTTGATTATTTTCTTTGGGGGCACGTTAAGTCCATGTGTTATGCTGACAACCCAACAATTCTGGAGCAATTGAAAATCAACATAAATCATGGCATTAATGAAATAACATCAGAATTTCTTGGAAAAATGGTTAAAAATTGGATACGGTACGTCATGGTGGTTATTTGTCAGAAATCGTTTTTATAAATCATAAATACCATGGAATTCCGGATTTGGTTTCAAAATTACTAACTTTTTTTATTAAAAAACTTTTAGACTGTATCTTTTAATTTGTTTTTGAGAGCCATTAATAGCAAGAATATAATATTGTATGAACAATTTTGTAGCAAACACATAACCGAAAACAAAGAAAGGATTGTTAAATACTATGGGGATTGTGCATTATGCACTTATGACGCCAAACCGTGCATACACCTCCGCGAAGGGTTCCCCGATGTATGCACGGTTGCACACATTTGTAGTCACTCTCACAAAAATCCATGAATTGTCCCTAGCGCCTATTTCCTGCTTCCAAATTTGAAGAAATGGCTCAGTTGAATCAAACGCCTATTTAAAGGGCCTTATTACTTGGAGCGAATACAAAACTACAAAGCCGCTATTCTAAATGTCTCACGTTATGACTATGTTGCGAAAAAAAAGATAATTTTCACTCAACTTAACCATACCCAATGGAAACATATATTTTTATGGATATATTAAATAAAGAAAAAAAGTGCAAAGTATATACGAATCGAAAAATTAATTATTTTTGGTTTGGGGTGTTAAGTAAACTACCCCTTGCCCCTTTCTGATTATGCCCAAAATGTATACAGCTCTTCATCTCCATAAACCAATGGCACATACTGAATTTAATTTTGATATGACATACGGTATGACCTGTATAGCGTTCACAAAATTTGGGAGTAAGTACACTACCCCTTGCTCCCTCCCGATTATACCCAAAATTTATACAGCTCTTTATCTTCATATACCAAAGGCACATACTGAATTTCATTTTCATGTTATACGGTATGACCTATAGATCGATCACAAAAATTGGGGGGGGTAAGGAAACTTCCCCTTGCATCCTCCCGAGTATGCCCAAAAACTATACAGCTCTCCATCTCCATACACCAAAGGCACGTACTAAATTTCATTTTGATATGTCAAACGGTATGACATGTACAAACTCCACAAAATTAGAGGCATACACTCCCACCCACATCTTCGCGAAAATAACCAAAATGGATTCATGAGACCGCAAAACCTTTAAATCCGTCGTATTCATGATCACTATACTTTACTACTTTACTACTATACTACTTATGGTAAAGTAAAAATTGCAAAATTATCAAATTGCCTAAACATATATAAACATGTTGTTCATATGTAGCATGCATATACCTACTCTGGTCCGATTCGGGATGTTAAATCACATTACCAAAATTGTAACTCCTTTAAAAAAATTACCTTTTTGAGCTGCAAAGTACTAAAAAGCGATAATTTCCTCAGACTGCAAAGATAATTTCAACGTTTATAAAGTTTTTAATAATTTTTTATTCTATAAAATCATAATTATTTGTCTAAGGAACCTGCCTGTAAACGATGTTTATTGAAATGAGCCACTATTAAATATTTCCCAAAAAAGAATTATATAAACTACGCATCTGTTCGGCAACATAATATTAAATCGTATTAATTGAACTTTTATGACTTTTATCAATGCTCTTCTTGTCTTTTTTTTTTTTTCATTTATAAAAAAAATATTCCTGTATGAAAAATGTTTATAAGCTACAATGAAAATATTATATTTAAAAAGTTATAAATAACATTTTCTGACTACCACACAAATAAAAGACGTGACCTAGGTCGGTCGATCATTAAATTTAATATTTATGAAAAAAAATTCTATACATATAATAAAATCGTAACTTATAGTAACTCTGTCTCTCTGGCTGTCTGCTTTTCTTTGGGTTCGCATCACGTAAAATCTACTGGATGGATTTTAACAAAATTTTGTGAGAGGGTACCTTAGCATCCTAGTTTCAATAGAACTTTTGTGAAGACAAATTTTTGTAGAGACACTAGGTAAAATAATTTTAATAAATGTATTTTTAAAATTAAAACAACAATTTTTAGTACATTTTTTCGAAAAATACGCGCTTTTAAATTTCAGCGCTTTTTAACCCTAGAATACTAACGCTATTTAATACTACGTTAATACTAACGCCACGTAAATTTTACGTACTGTTTAAAATTTTTTCAATTAATGTGGTTATTTCAGCAATTTCTTCAATTTTAATAGTGGTTATTTATTAAATAATATTAAGTAATAACTCATATTAAAGTAAAGAAAAACAATTTTAATGACAAAATAAAATTACATGTTTGCGATCAAATCAGACCTGAAATAAAATAAATGCTCATATGTACTTATGTACATATATAGTTATCATCAGTCCTGGTTAATGCAGGCCTTACCTACTTTTATTTGATGCTCCCTAAATACTGCCACGCTTTTACAAATGTTACATTCGCTTCTTTGATTGGTCACAAAATTTGCCTTCCCTTTTCTCGAGAAAGTTTTTCGAAAGCCGGGTCGATTTGTATAATTTTGCTCATACTTTCTTGTAATTATTATTACAAGCTGGAAATGCTATATTCTTAGCATCTTTGAACTATTTTTCGATGTAATTTTTATCTGTTGCAGGGGGCACCCAATCTTATCAGCGAAACTATCATGGCTCTCAAAATCTTTCTCCGCCTCTTTAACACTACCGTAGCTGATATCTCTAAAGTCGCTGGTAGTTAGTAATGCCGCAACATCTTCACAGTTGAGACCACGCTTGGAATTTTTCGGTTTTTTAATTGCTATTATTATTTATTACATAAAATACTTCTACAAACTTATACTCTTATTACTAACGCCACGTATAACTGACGTACGCAAAATATACGCTTATCACTAACACCACGTAAATTTTACGTAGAGCCTTTCAATGATCACGTTCTTATAACAGTTAAATGACTAAAAATGCTTCGTATATATTTTTGCGTTTGTTCAAAAACTATTGAAAAAAGCACTTGTGGAATTTGGTACCGTTAGGCCATTGGATGCTTGTGTTGCAACAATAATAAAAAAAACTACACGTAAAATTTACGTAGGTTAGTATTCTAGGGTTAAAATTTAAAGGTTGACAACGCTCCATGTAAGCACATTTTTGTAAATATTTTCAAAGAGTATCAAAGTTTAAATAATCTTAATTTTCAAAAAGTTTGGGTGCTTACTTTGGGTGCTTTACACAACCAAGCCGTCATCGTAAGTGGTTCATGAGCTTCCGAATTATTTCCCAAATTAATCGCTTTTAAACCACTGTCCAATTTCGAGTTGAAACCAGTAAAAAAGTAAAACCTGGCTGTGTTCTTCCAAAAATATCAAGAAATATATTCTGTTTAAGTCTAATGTCAGAGTACTCGCTACAATCGAAGCGAAGTTAGAAGCGATAATAGTTCGTGCTATATCAATGCTACAAGATGCCAGAGTAAATGCTATAATGAGCAAAGCGATTTTTTTGTTTATAATAATTTTCAGTGTTTTACGATGGATTCAGACGAAAAATTTTTCATATAAATTAATACTTTTAATGCATCTTTTTAAAGAAGAAAGGAATACATTAAATAAATAGAAGACGATCAGAAAATAGCGAGTTCCTGTCATGTGGTTTGACCTCACAGGACAGGACGTGTAAATACTTTCCAAATAAATTTTTCCATATCGATTTACATTTTATTTTAAATGTCTATTTTTACAAACAAAATTTTAATTTGCATACCCAAAAAAAACGTATAAAAGCTAAATAAAAAATAAACAAAACAGAAGAAGCTACATCAGCCTTATTTTTATTATCATGAGTGTTGGATGATACGTTATATTTTGTTTAAGAAAATCATGAACTTGATGATACGTTATTTTAAATTTTGTTTATCTTTGATAGCATAAGTTTATAATTTTGCACACATACTCGTATGTGATATGTTACGATGTTTTGCATTTTAGGTGACGATATGCAACTTATTTTATACAGGGTGATTAATTTATCAAGACCTTTTTCAATTTCTTTATCTTAAAAAATCGATTTCCCTATTGGTTTAAGTATCGCATTAAAAAGTAGTATCTTACGATATAAGCTTAGAGTTGAGTCTTAGCCCTTTTAACTTCATTTCTGTCATTTTTACTTTTATATGACTTTTCTAGATTAACCGCCGATAAAGTAGTATACCAAGGTATTTGAGATCCGAGCACTGAATGTTTGATTATGTATTTAAATAGGAAGGCATGAGACCCGAAAGGGCAAATAGGTATTTTATTGTTGGATTTTGTTGTTGAAAACACTTCCTTACACTTTCGCAAGACCAGTTGTATCGATCACTGAAGACCGTTATTGCTACCTGGTGGAACGAAAAAATATTTATTTATCTGCTATTGTAGATTTCAAAGACGGTTGGAGTAGGGTAACAGGTGCCGCAAATCCAAATGCCGAAGATCCAAATATATTGAAATTTAGCAAATTCCAATAGATTTGGATCTGCAAAAACTGTATTATGGAAATAAAGAACCATTATAAGTACATTTAATAAGTTTTGGTCGAAGAAAAATCATTACTGTATCATGCCGATGTTGAATGTGAACAACACCTAAACGTTAAGTTTTTTTCTGCATTTGATTTGACATTTCTCAATTTCAGACTAAATTTGAACTATAGACAGATACACAATCGAGCAATGGTCAGAATGATGGCAAGAAATGGCAAAGTTGAATGATCAATTTTCGAAGAAAATCATCTTCAGTGATGAGGCACATTTTCACCCCACTGGATTCGTCAATAAGCAGAATTGCGGCATTTAGGCGAATGATAATCCAAGAGCGATTGTCGAAAAACGAATGCACCCACAAAAGGTGACTGTTTGGTGCGTTTTATGGGCTGGCGGCATCATCGGGCCTATTTCTTCCAAAATGAGGCCGGTCAGGCAGTTACTGTGAATGATGTTCGCTATCGTGAAATGATAACGAACTTTTTATGGTCCGAATTGGAAGATATGGATGTGGACGATATGTGGTTTCAACAGGACGGTGCCACTTGCCACACAGCTAACGAAACGATTGTTCTTTTGCGCGACAAATTTAATGGCCGTGTTATCTTACGTGGTGGCGATGTCAATTGGCCGCCAAGATCATGTGATTTGACACTGTTTGATTTCTTTCTTTGGGGTTATTGAAAAGAAAAGCTGTACGTCGATAAGCCAGCAACAATTCAAGAGCTAAACAGTGAGATAATTCGGCACATAAATGGCATAATTGACATAATTGAATAATATATATTGAAAAATCGACAACGAATGTGGTCACTTTGATACCTGTACGTTGTCACTTTTGTTTGATAACAGGTATTGTCAACTTACAAACGAACGTCTTTAAATTGGCAACGCACTTTGTCAACTTGTAAACGAGCGTTGTCGAGTAGACAACAACCGTTGTCAACTTTTCAACGAACGTGCTCAAATTAACAACGCAATGTTAGGAAATGTTTTTCATTGTCAAAATTTCATTCAATTTATGCAGACGCATTTCGAAAAATAATGATATGGATGGAGAAATATGCTATTGGAGATTGACCCTAAACGTTGTGATGGTGAAAGATTCAATCTTTATAACCAATAATTTCTTAGAACCCATCACTGGAATCAATTTCCGATCACTTAAAATGTCAAATGTGAGTAAACCAAAGTTTTGTTGTTTCAAACGTCTAATATGTACTTTTTTTCTAGCTGCACAAGTAATTTAAGGAGTCAGCGATTTTTGAAAGAGATAGATTGAAAGGAAGGTAATAGGTAATATCATATACCTATAGGTAATAAATTGATTTAATTGTTATGATCAAAGTAAACTACTTATTATTTTTATGTTTATATAAAATTACAGTTCGGAATTGATGATGACACAACCTTTGTGCAATCTAAGGTAGACCAATGGTGGAAACATAATGAAACGTCCAACAATACACCTGCGCAAATTGATCTAAGGTAAGATCAATTCCAATTGCTTTTATATAGAACAAGTTAAAAGAATTTTTTTGTGGTACAATTTAATATTCGAAGACACTGTTAAAATAAACCTCAAACGAAAGTCAGGGTCTAAATATTCGGTCTAAATATTCTAATAAAAATAAAGAAGAGACTTTCCAAGCAAAGATTGCCAATTCAAGATTTTATAACTTTACCATTTCATGTATATCCTATTTATAGAATTAAATTCATTTAATATTTTGTACTAGTAATTAAAACCACAATTTGTTAATAAAATAATTTTATAAAAATT
Source organism: Phasia obesa (assembly GCA_949628195.1). NCBI lineage: Eukaryota > Metazoa > Arthropoda > Insecta > Diptera > Tachinidae > Phasia > Phasia obesa. Next base: position 63,075,485 of record OX451217.1, on the reverse strand, counting down.
TATGTTCAATGTTTTATTATTATGGTAAATTTGGAAAGGAATGAGCATTTATGAATCGAAACGGTATGGTGTCAACTTTACAACGGTGTGGTGTCAAATCGACACCGCTATGGTGTTACTTCGACAACAATACGGTTTCAAAGTGTACACGTTCGTTGTCACTTCAACAACCCTTCGTTGTCAATATTTCGTTGTCGAATTGACACCGGTCGTTTACCGTTTGAGCACAAACGTGGTTGATATACTTTCGACACTGAGTGTGGTCACTTTGTACACGGATGGTGTCATTTTTTCTCTCAGTGTACATATATATTATCAAAATAAAAAAGAAATGACAATAATTTTCTAAAAAATTTATGTTGGATTCAAATTCAACATCGGCCCTTTATATTAAAAAAATATTTTTCATGTTTTCTAACCCCAATTAGTTACACAGTGCAACACGAAAAAAAAATAACCATATACGGACACCACTACGTGATAAAAGACCAAAAAAAAAAGACTCCTGTCTCCCAGTTTTGCCCAAAGTCCTAAAGGTTTTTTTTATGGGCCCTCAAAGATGTGGGGCCTCGATGTCATTTTTGCAAAAAAATGATAATTTCCTCAAGCTCATATTTTGCAAACCGTTTAGAATTTTGATATACTCTCTGAGGCAAAGTTGTAGCTCTTGTCATAAAGAACAAAAATTTTTAACATATAAAATCAAAAAAAAACTTCACCTTCAAGGTCAAAATCGCAAAAAACTTTAAAAAATTCAATTTTTTTACCTTTTTTCCCCTGTTCAGGTCCATAGGTAGCAAACCGTTCAAAATTCAAGGAAACAATCAACAACAAAAATGAACCTAAGATCTTAATAAACAACTTTCTAGAACATATAAACATCCTAGGAATGATTCTTAACACCGTTTAGGTAGCGCTTAGGTAGCCGCAAAAGTGAAAGTTCATATCATCTTTGAGGGCCCATAAAAAAAACATGGAGGACTTTGGGCAAAACTGGGAGACAGGGGTCTTTTTTTTTGGTCTTTTATGACGTAGTGGTGTCCGTATATGGTTATTTTGCCATGACTTGAAAAATTACGCAGTGTGTTATTAAAACATGAAAAATAAAGGTTTTAAAATGATGATGGAGGAGAAATGTTTGTGTTCTGAATTATGTTATGCCTTGTTTTATTGAAATTAAAATAATAAACATAAAAAACCATCAATATAAAAAATATAACTATATAAGATTTTAAAACAAAAGACACCAACGTTGCAGCCTAGTGTACAAAAATATATAACGAACCCAAAATACCACTTGGGAATACAAAGGATAATTGCGTATAACAGGTTTTATTTAATACACGACATAAACATCAAACTTTTCCAAATATTTTTTTAAATAAATTTATCTTCTTTCCTTAATTCTTTTAATTAGAAATTTTTGAAGCACAGAGCTTCAATTGTTGCCTTTATAGGATTGAAAATATATGTAATTTCCTTAAGTTATATACACATACATATGTATTAATCATATGTTATGAGCTGTGATTTCAAATCAATTAAAACCTTCAAATGCAACATTATACTAAAAACACTAATTTTGACAATTTTTTACTAAACGACTGTATTTGTCGTTACGAGCACTTAAAATACAAAATAAAAAAGTTGTAATTATTGTAAAGTTATTTTTAAATACTTTTCAGTTTGAAATAAAATTTAGAAAATTCAATATTTCGGAGTTCCCGTCCCTAATGACTAATAAGTATTTGTTTCTCATAATTGATAATGTTTACATGAAAAAAAAAAATCAGAAAATTTGATTTCATTTAATAACTAAACAGTTCTAGTCACGTGTTAGAGTTCACGCGAATAGTATTCATGAAAACATACAATTTTAATTTTACGAATTTAATATGTTAAATATATTCATACTCGTACAATCAGAAATTTATTTATGTGTTTATGTGGAATTCGCTTTATCATGACAGCCAATCAAGCGACCAATTAACAAACTTTGTAAGTTATGTGGACAAAAAATGTCAGAGTTTCTCCAACAAAACATAGATAACATTTTTAAGTTTTTAGTATAAAATGTTGATAAAATTATTAACTGCCTGTTCCACGGTGTCGCTAGAAGTCGTTCTTTCGCACAATTCAAAAAACTTGTTCTTGTTTTACATAAGCGAAAGAATGATCTTTTTGCGACATTGTGGTAGAGGCTGTAAATACAGATGATAAGTACCACTTAAATCTTCGTTTTTAGTAGACCCCATTTTCCATAAAAAGACAAACAAATTAAAATTTTTTTAAAAATTTATATTTTGAGTAGTAAAATTTTCCTTTAATATACAAATTAATTTTTGAAGTCCGGCTTATAAGTTTGTTATAATCTCTCTTAGTTGAAAGAATATTAATGACTTATTAATTTATTATTTCCTATTTTAAAGAAAAAACTGGCAAAATTTTATTTTAGACCAACCGTGCCCAATACGAATGCGAAAACAGTATTCAGTCATCATCGTCAGTTGGTCAGAACGAAGGGTAACGCCACATTAAGCCTCCCTCTTGTTTCATATTTTTCTTTATTATTTATCACCTAATATTTGTAGCTGCACCAGCCAACCTTCGGTTAGCAATGGAAGCAAATTTTTGTTAATTTGTTTTGCCCTAACATTCGTTTTTTAGTTGATACTAATTTAGTATCAAACCAAATTTTGCTTGCGCGGTGCACTGTGATTTTTAATATTTAAAGAATTAAATATTCAATATTCTTCCTTAATTTTAATTTAGTTTCATTTAATAGCGTGCTATAACCCAAATTATAAATTCACCAAAAATTATTACAGGGTAAAAAAAACTATTGTAGCCATCTGAGTCATTCGAATTAAATTTTTTTCCTAAAAACTACAGAACGCCATCATTGGCATGTTTTCTTACGAAAATGTCGTATATATAGAGAGCATATATGCTCTCTAGCAAATTTTAATCGATTAAATTAATAACGTACAAAGTTTATTGTCAGATATTTCTTCAACTTTTTTAATTTCAGATATTCACACCTTGCAATATACCAGCTTGAGACTTGGGTGTTTTCTGGCAGACAAGCAAAAAACTTCGCAGGTGGTATTGACTTTTTAAAAAATCTGGAGATGCCTCTAACATACTCTCGTGAAAACAGATAATATACACCTAATTCTGTTTTTACACGGTAGATTGGTTCCGTATAAAACAAACCGTGTAAAAAAGACATTGATCATGGGTTCCTTATCTCTGAAACCTGTTAAAATTAGTGAAAAACAAGAAATTTTTTTTGAACAAGAAATCATGTTTATTTTACTAAATCATACAGGTAATGTGTATTTGCACCGTTTAATTGCATCTTTAGTGTATGATGAAGACTTACTTGAATTTTAATTCTTCTTATAGTTCTTACTGTAGCTTCGTTTAAACCGAACATTTTGCTAAGAAATGTTGAGTCTTCTCTATTTCGAAGGCGATCTAAAATTTTAATTGTGTTTTCTAAACAAATAGCTTTACGTTGTAATTTTCGATGTCTGCTTGTAGAGATGCATTGATAGTTCACAAAATATTAACATATTTCAATTGCTCTAACAAGTAAAAATGCTTGTTTGCATATTAAGGGAATTCCTCTAAATTTTTGTTATAAAAATATTTCGCAAAACTTAAATTTTACAATTAAAATCTAAGCCCAAATGATTTTGAATCGTGCTAAATGGAATAAAATCGTGTAAAAAAATATTTATTTATTTTCAAACCGCGTTAAATCAAAACCGTGTAAAAACAGAAGTGGGTGTATTACATAAAAGTTCAAAATATATTCAAATCGAAAAATTAAATATTTTCGGTTTGAGGTGTTAAGTAAACTATCCCTTGCCCCTTCCCGATTATTTCCAAAATTTATACAGTTCTTCATCTTAATAAACCAAAGGCACATACTGAATTTCATTTTTGTATGTCAAACAGAATGACCTGTAGAGACCACAAAAATAGTCAAAGTAGATTCAGAAGACCTCAAAACGGGTAAATCCGTTGAAATGTCGACATCGATTTCTTTCACGATTACTATACTTTACCTTATATGGTTAAGTCAAAAATTAAAACCCACTAACAAGCTTAAGTTTACTATAAAGTTTAGTTTCTTACGCTCATTATTACAACTATGTTCCACTGGGAATTAAAGGATTAAATATATATTATTACAACTTGCTAATAGCTAAAGTTAGGATTTAATTGGAGAGATAAGTAGTTTTTCATTATTGTAAGTAAGATAAAATAACCTTTTAAATATCACGTACTTTAAAGGTAAGTTATAGTCACGAGCCTTACCCTAGTTATGATAACGAAAATCTACTTATGGCTCCGATAAAGACATTACTTTAGTATTTGGCAACTTATAATAATGGGCCTTAGTGTATTTATACGAGAATTGCCGGCGTGAGACTCTGTTAAATACGCAGAGCTTTCAATTAAGTAAAAAACATTGTTCAGATATGCTGTGCAAAATTTTTGAATACAAAAGTTTTTCTTTGCAAAAAATCTGTTCTAAACAGTTTTGCAGAAGTATTTTCACCTTCTTAACACAAATCTAAAGAGAAATACTTTTCATCAAGTCGCCTTCTTGAGAGATGGCTCTTCTTTTGGCGGACTCAACCCATAAAACACATTCGATTATTTATTTTTATCTCAATAATACTTAAAACATTACAGCTACAAATGCAACTATATTATATTTTTAGTCTCTACTCATTCTTTTAAACTCGTTTCGAATATAGAGATTGTGGAACTCTGATGTTCGAACAAGTTTGACCACAAATATAAACTAACAGCGAAATCAATGAACAGCGAACGTATTTAACTTTTAAATACTTAACCTCTCTCTGCACGTTCTCGGTGTAATTTGTATAAATTAAAACTTAAATTATTAATTTCTCAGCTAAATAGCCCACATTGTGTTTCTAAGTTGTTAAACAATATTTAAATTTATTTTATTTGCAAATAATTTAACACATTATTTGCGTTTTTATTTTCGTTTAATTTCGATGCATACGAGTATAATTGCAATTGCTACTTTTATAATTTAAGATTTATGGTCAATAGTAATTGTAAATAACTTTGAGTTTGAAATTGCACTTATAAATAAATTAATAGATGTACAATTTGAATTACATAGATATCTGCAATGAACAAGGAAGTGTCGCCTCTTCAGGCGATTCGCTGACAAAATTTGTAATCTAAACAAAGGCAGTATGCGGACTTCAATCTGTAGAGGTACAAAAAAGATTCGTTGAATGAAGGGAAATATGGCATCACACCACGGATGGTTAAATTCAGCAGCTCGTGAACCAGAGTTGTTTTGTATCCGAGTGGAGCTGCAAGTAGTCTACTACGGCGAAGACAGGTCTCGGTTATACATTATTTTTTTTTTAATCATACAAAAAGTTTATTTATAATTTAAATTTTTAGATTTCTTTCACTTTGATAATCCTTAAAAATATTGTTAAGAAAGAAGAACTTATTCTCCATAATCTCAGAAAACAAATACTCAATAATCATGTTAACAACCAGAGTACCGTACTATTTTAAAATAGTACTATTTTAAATAGTACTATTAAAATAGTACTATTTAAAATATTTAAGTACTATTTAAAATACTTAAACAGTACTTTTAAAATAGTACTAGAATTTTTAACGCGACTTGAAAATGATGTCTTTGCATCGAAAGCGCTCGCCAAACATACCAAAACAACAGCCAGTGACGACGGTCTTCACCGAAAGGTATGACAACAATATTTTATTTACTGGCGGAACAAATCCAATCAATTTTATAAATGTTCAACGTTCATAAATGAACATGTAAATTTCTGAGAAAGTCCATTAATGAGAAGAAGCTAATTTATCACTCTTCATGTATGTATATTACACGCATTCATGTATGACCATGGCAGAGAATTTTTTATTGTTCGTTCGTGAGCGTGAAAAATAAATATAAAATTTTAGATTTTTCATTTATGACACATATCATGAATGTTGATTTTTGAATGCTCATAAGTGAATAATTTTGAACCCTGTACACCACAACACATAAAAGACCTATGTGGTTACACTCATGATTAAAAAAGCTAAGAACGTAGCTAAGCTTGTAGTAGTTGTTAATGCCGATTTCTCTAGAATATCTGAATGGGATAGGGCTGCATTGTGTCACGTGTGAATTTGCAACGGTGTACGACAAATAAAACTAGGATTATCTATCGGCAGGCTAAAAATGTATTTATCGTTGCCGATATCATGGACGAAGTAATCATCAGTGTGGACTTCATAATTAACCATGGTATAGATTTAAATATGAGGCCGCAAGTTATGAGTTGGAAAAACTTGATCAGTTGTCGTGTATATGTAAGTAAAAAAAAGTTAAACAGTGTGCGTATTAAACAGTTTTGTCAATTAAAGTTACACAAAGCTGAATAAATAAAGTGACTTACAGTAATATTAATATCGATATGTTTTTATTTTGCTATCAAAAGAGCACAAGGAAGAAATATAAATCACAAATCTGCGTTATCACCTATAGTTTGGGGGAAAATTGACTTGAATTAATTTTTTTCATGCCTTCATATGCTAGAAGCTGATAGAAAGCGTTTGATATGGTCGTAAAGCAACCGATTCCATACATCAATATTTGCTGACGACACCGGCATTCATGAAAGATCCCAAGTAACATCCCAATATTTGCATATGTACCCTTCACCATTGTAATGCTAGATATTGTGTTTCCTTCTTATGTTGCTATGAAATTTTTTTTTCAGATTTTTTTTGTAAAATTTTTTTTTAAAATGTTTTGGAAAATTTTTTGTAAATTTTTTTTTTAATTTTTTTTAAACAATTTTTTAAGTTTTTTATAAAAATTTTTTGTAAAATTTTTTATAAGCTTTTTAGAACTTTTTTTTATTTTTTAAATTTTTTTGAAAATATTTGTAAAAATTAGGAAATTCTTGCAAACTATATATATTGCGTTAGAATGGCCCCCTTAAAAGAAAAAAGAGAACCATTAAACCAAAAAAAAACTTGAAAAATATAGGTGGGCAAAGTTTTTTTGCCCGCAACCTCCAAAAGAATGATGTGATGTTGCTGAATCGCAATCCCAAAATTTTCGAAACTATGCCTGGCAGATTGAAGGGCTTAAATCTTCTGTATCTCGTCTGGTACCTTGGCAAATGACATTACTACTAGAACACGAACATACGAACAGCACTTAATCAACTTTTCTTTGTTAAAGGATCCAAAATAAAAATACTTTATTGGGTCGGAAATAAATATTGTAGAAATGAAATAAATCTCAGCCAAGGTATTTGACCCTTGGCATACATCTTGATTGACAATTAACTTGCAAAAGTCACAGTGAAGCAAAATTAATAAATGAAGTTAAAGGTAGCGCAAATAATTTGACATATTGATAGCATCTCAATCCTTTTCAATCATTGCTAGCCGTTTACGAATGGTTTACTTACATATATATTTTACTCCAAAATATAAGAATTGTACCCCACTGTGGTTCTTAGCTAATGCCTGGTAGTCTGTTCAGTTTTGCTATCTTTTGTAAATTAATGTGGTATACTTAAAAACAATAACATTGTAAAATTCTTCCAAATTGCGAGATAGACACCACATTTTAAATGTCAAATTTTCCTTGTGAAATATTAAATGTTGATCAACATTTTCCACAAATTCGAACAGAATACTAGGCTTAACTCAGGAGTAAACCCTATATTCTGCTTATGTTTATTAAGAATAGATTAATAATATTAACGCCTTTTCGCTTCTAAAGTGTTCGTCAATTCATTATCAAACCTTCTTCTTAAGGGAGTTTGAAGTCAAACATGTTGTGTACCTAAAGGACAACTAAAGTTGAAATTTATTCCTTTGATGCTCGTAATGATCTTCCTTAAAAAAATTTCCACGCAGAAATATTTCTCAACCCAAAACATTAAATCATTAGAGAGATAAAAAAAGAATTAAAGCACATGTTGTGACACATTTGAAATTAGAAAAAAGGGTTTTACAAAAATATAATAAATCTTATAATTTGATTAATTTACAACGAGTAATAAAACATCATGTAATAAAATGTTTAGTTTACAATTCATGTAATTTGGTCAAGACAAGCAGACAGTGAGAGGGTTGTGAAACTGCCAATTGTATATTCAATCAAAAGGCAGATTCCTGAATAAAAATAAAAGACCATAAAGGTGCGATTTGAAATGACGTACCTTAAGTGTAAACAGAACTGTTTCTTTTATGTTTTCAAGACTCAAGACAAACACAATATAAAACTATAAGATAGAACATTACAAACATCATTGATGGTTACAACACAAATGCATGTTGTTTTTTGAGAACAATTATAAAGGGGATGAGAAAAACTAAAATAATATTTTACCTCTTCTACTCGTGTACACACATACTTATGTATGCGATACCTACTTATAAAAAAATTGCTTAGATTCACTTAAAAGTTTGCTTATTTAACATTAACGTTTTGTCAAGACATTTGTAACAAGTTTAATTAATTTATCGTAATTTAAACAAATTGTGACAGTTATTTGTAGCTAACAATGCAATAAGTCCAATTGTTGTTGTTAATTTTGTTCTTCTCTGACATAATGAATGGTATTAAGTCAAGTGTAAAAAATGTACATATAAGAATTTTATGTTATTTTAGCATTGATTTTAAGACAAATTGTTATGAGGATTTGGTTTTTCAGAAGGCTTTACATACAAATAATGTTTTTTATATGTGTATGTACATATGTATATACTTTTTATTAATTACTAGTGATTACGTGTGTGTGCTTCGCTAGCACCATCATCAAAAAATAAAATAAACATTTGTAAAAGAAGTTATGGCCACTTTATTCTCAGAATAGCCTATATCACTATTACAGTTCTCTAAAAATATCAACTGTTCCCTAGGTGAACGACAATAATTACACACTGTGTAATTATTTAAGTCATGGTAAAAAAAACCATATACGGACACCACTACGTCATAAAAGACCAAAAAAAAGACCCCTGTCTCCCAGTTTTGCCCAAAGTCCTCCAGGTTTTTGTTTATGGGCCCTCAAAGGTGTGGGGCCTCGATGTCATTTTTGATAAAAATGATCATTTACTCAAGCTCATATTTTGCAAACCGTTTGAAATTTTGATATACTCTCTGAGGCAAAGTTGTAGCTCTTGTCATAAAGAAAAAAAATTGTGAACATATAAAAACTTCATCTTCAAGGTCAAAATCGCAAAAAACTTTAAAAAATTCAATTTTTTTTACCTTTTTTCCCCTGTTCAGGTCCATAGGTAGCAAACCGTTCAAAATTCAAGGAAACAATCAACTACAAAAATGAACCCAAAATCTCAATAAACAACTTTCTGGAACATATGAACTTCCTAGGAATGATTCTTAGCCCTTTAGGTAACGCTTAGGTAGCCGCAAAAGTTTCCCGAAAATTTTTTAATTTCATTTGTTTTTTTCTTTACTTCAACATTGAGATACTAGGAAGTTCATATGTTCTAGAAAGTTGTTTATTGAGATCTTAGGTTAATTTTTGTACAACTTTGCCTCAGAGAGTATATCAAAATTCCAAACGGTTTGCAAAATATGAGCTTGAGTAAATGATCTTTTTTGCAAAAATGACATCGAGGCCCCACATCTTTGAGGGCCCATAAAAAAAAACCTGGAGGACTTTGGGCAAAACTGGGAGACAGGGTTCTTTTTTTTTGGTCTTTTATAACGTAGTGGTGTCCGTATATGATTATTTTTTTCCGTGTTGCACTGTGTTATTTTTCTTTGTATGAGAGGTCCGATGCCCACTGTTCCTGCCGTACACAGAAAACAATTTTTGCTCCTATTAAAGGTTTTAATTAGTTTCAAACAAAATTTTAGACACAATTATATAATTAATTAAGAAATAACAAAATAAAATTCTAATTAAATAAATAATTGAATTAATTAAATGTTAAATTAAATTTGTATCTGAAACTAATTAAAACTTTTATTGGAGCAAAGATTTTTTTCTGTGTAATGACTTTGGTGCAGATAAAACAGCTTTCGGCTTTTTTATAAGCGATAAGCACCGTTTAGTAAAATGTTGCTGTTTTGCTATCGTCTTAAATTTTATTAATTTCTTGTTTATTGTTTCTTTAAAGTATCTGAAATAGCAATAAGTTAAGTCTTAATTTCTTAATTAAGTAAACGCATCGCTTGTTAACATTTTTTTTATTGCAGCTATCAATTGTTTATGTATTTCACATAATAATCATTTTAGATCATTAATGTTTCTAAGAAGTATAGATATTTTATAATAAAGGGTCTTCCAGAAGAAACTTCCGAACTTTGAGACTTGATAGCAGTCATATTGTTAAAGTCACATCCATAGAATTAGCTGTCATTTATTCAGTCTGTTTTGAAAAATCACCATAGACAGATATTATGTTCAACAATACGCACAAATGCTCAAAATGTTACATCAAAAAAGTTAAGAACTGACCCTAAGTTTCATCGAAATGTGTTTCAACTAGACGGCGCACATAGTACCCCTATGCCAATCTAGCCGAACATTACTTTTGTTTAGTTTATATTGGCTCTGAAAATATATTGAGTGTCCCTACATTAATGAAACTTGGCAGAAAAATCTCTTAAGGTCACATAGGCTGTAAAAGCGATAAAAAAAGAAAAATTGGATTAGGGAGAAAAAAGTTTCCGTTAGCAAATTCAACTTTTATAATCAGCGAATGTTGAAAAACCCAAACTTGGAACCTGAAGAATCTAAAATACCATTTTTGCGGTGACATAAAATATTATTTTTTATTGCCAGGGAGAGGTATTAGTCCAATCACACCCCCTGAAACGTCTATGTGAATATTTTTTAATACTTTTTTTTTTGCTAATTTCCAAAAAATATTATTTTTTAAGCTTTTATGTCGAAGAGAAAAATATTAATAAAAGTTATTTTTTAATTTATTACTTTATAATATTTAAATTATCTTAGAATAATTAATTTATTTATAACTAGCTGTTCCCGCCATTTCAACAGCGTCCTTATTTTGCTTAGAAAGTAATTCAATTTAAGACTCTTAGTTTTATAGTGCTTTAGATATGGTTGATGTAATTATTTTATAAAAAGGTACCCATCCCTGTATAATTACTCAGAAACATTGACTTTATTTTTTTTTGCAACTTTTATTTATTGTATCTTCAATATCATTGAACTATCAATAATTACTCATATCTTAAGTCTAAAAATATACTTGTTAAGTCCAACCAGTGCTGGACAAAAAAATGTATGTTTCACGGTTACTGTAATTTGTGGGTTATCCCTCTGATGTACGGATGAGAGAAGCAGTGTCCCTCCTTCTTAGTCGAATGTAACCAGGTTCAGTTAGTATGTTACGGGCCAGTGGATTCGGATGAGTTTCAAGCTTCTTTAAATACCTTATGGCAAGTTTCGCTATTTCTGCTTTAACTGATGGCACGTTTAGATCTTTATGGATGTTCGAATTTGTTATATACCAGGGAGCAGATGTAATAATACGTAGAATCTTATTTTGGCGCCTTTGGATTTTTTCTACATTGGTAGCTGAGGCAGTGCCCCATAATTGAATGCCATAGCACCATATTGGTTTTAGAATTGACTTGTATAATAAAAATTTGCAGTCTAAAGCTAGAGTAGAATTTCTGCCAATTAGCCAGTTTAGTTGGACTGCTTTCAACTTCATTTGCGTTAACTTTGTTTCTATGTGCCGTTTCCATATAAGGCGCCGGTCAAGATGTATGCCGAGATATTTGACATCTGAAAGCTGAGGTATCGTTTAGTTATTTATCCAAATGGGGGGGGCAAGATTTTCTGCGCAGTGTGAAAGTTATGTGAGTACATTTTTGTTCATTAACTTTTATTCTCCATTTCTTCAACCATTTTTCTAAATTGGATATGTGGTCTTGTAAATATCGTGATGCTACTTCGGGTCTTTCGTGAATGCTCAAAAAAGCTGTGTCGTCAGCAAATGTCGATGTGTGAACTCGGTTACTAGTTGGCATGTCTGAAGTATACAATAAGTATAAAAAGGGCCCCAATATACTACCTTGGGGAACTCCGGCTTCGATTGGCTGGGGTGAGCTCAAAAAATCTCCTTCTTTCACAATAAATTTTCGTTCGGTTAAATAACTATCTAGCAGCTTATATAGGTTTACGGGCAAATTCAGTTTTAGCTTATATATTAGGCCTTCATGCCATACCTTATCGAATGCTTGAGAAACGTCGATAAAAAGCGCAGAGCAGTATTTTCTCTCTTCAAATGTCTTCTTAACAACATTGACTAACCTGTGAGTTTGTTCGATCGTACTATGTTTTTCCTGAAGCCGAAATTGATGGTTTGGAATACATCCTTTGTCGCTTAGAATAGGGTTAAGCTTAGTTATTAACATCCTCTCAAACAGCTTTGACATATTTGACAAAAGGCTTATAGGTCTGTATGATTCAATTTTTGTGTGGTCTTTTCCTGGTTTAAGAATCATGGTATCCAAGGACACCTTCCAATCTGTGGGAAAGTACTCAAAACGTAAAATGGCATTAAAAATAAAAAGAACGATTCTGCGAGCTACACGGGGCAACTCAATTAACATCTTGTTACTGGTTTTATCAACGCCAGGGGCTTTTTTGGTGTTCAAATCCGTTATTGCCTTTTCAAGAATACCAAATTCAAATCTTATCGGTACTGCAGCACTAGCCTTGAGAACTGGCAACTCAACTATATCAGTCGATATATTTGGGGTAAAAACCTTTTTCAAATGTTCAGCAAATAAATTTCCTTTTTCGGTATCACTCCTTGCCCAGCCTCCAGCTGAAGTTCGCAAGGGAGGCTTACGTAAGACTGGCCTTTTAAGATTTCTACAAGCAAGCCATAACGAATAATCTGATTGAGGAGTTGCGTCTAGGTTTCCCAAATAGTTTTTCAGGGATGCTACTCTTCGAGATTCCAGCATGTCTCTTAGCCGGTTCGTGCATTCTTTAAGTCTGCTTTTGAGTTGAGGAGATCTCTGTGATTACCATTCTCTACGAATTTTTCTTTTTTCAGCCAAGAGTCGTTCGATATCTGCAGAATAAATTAGATTGTATCTACCTAATTGTCGGGTTATTGTTGAATGTTAGGCAGCTGATTTGAGGTTTTGGTCAAAATCAATAAGACTCCGCTCTACGTCTTCAGGTGTTCATAGCGGGATGTTTTCCGAACAATGAGTACTAAGATACTTTCTATATTTCAACCAATTAATGCTTGTGGTAGTCATTGGTACATTGGCTTTATATAAAAATCTAAAACTTGTATAAAATTCCAAAATGATTGTAGAGTACTGTAAATAGTGTTTTAAATTACCCGCTGACAAAAGTAAAAGTTGCTGTCATGTTTGCAGTACCACTGAATCGGTTAAATTACATACTTTCATTACTCATTCTCCCTCTTTCGTGGTAATGACATATTTTTACGGAAAAAAATATTCTATATTTGAACCACGATACTAAGGTACCTCCACATAAAATTTTATTATAATTCATCCCGTAGTTTTACGTGAAGCGAACACAAACAGACAGACAGGCAAAAAATCACAGTTTTATTATATGCATAGATAAGAAAAATAATTTACATTAGTAACGATAAATTGTATTTAAAAAAAAAAATAAAAATTAATTTATTTAAAACAACTTAGAAACCAACAAAATTTTATGACCGACAAAAAGGTTTCTTACTCGTATGTACCTATGCAACATTAGCAAAAACAAAAAAAGTGAAATTTGAAAAAAAAATCGCAAAAAAATTATAAAAGTAGAGATCGTAAATTTTATAGTGATATTTTTAGGATTGTGATAGCCCTCATTCTCAAAATCCTCTTCACAAACCTTTCAAAAAGCTTTTCAAAGTGAAAAAAAAAATTTTTTTAAATAAAATTTTTCTAAGAATTAACAGTACAATACAAAATCTTTAGTAGTTTAGCCGCAAACAAAAACCTCTCAAAATCGTATAAAGTCAGTAGCATCTTTCCTGATTTTAACAGGGTTCCAAAACGACAAATATCCAGCAAAACCCTTAAAAATTCACTATACGATGCAGAATTTGCTGTCAAACTGCGTACTTAAATTTTTATATTTCGCAAAATTATTTTTTGTCTAATGTCCGGCTAGATTGCCAACATACCACTCTGTGTGGTGTTGCGTTGCACACAGCTCAAGCCGCATTGAACATTAGTGAACTAGAAACCGAGATCAAACGATTTGACGCTGTGCGAGCAAACCTCTAAGCTTGTCTGCAGAAAGCATCCACAGCCTTTTGTGGGAATCGAACTCACAACTCCCAGATTAATATACTTGCACTAGGGTGGAACGAAAAGAATCTTTTTCAATTTTAATATATAATAGTGCTAAAAAGTTGCCATTTGATATTGTTAAGTTTGAACACGATTGGAATAGGGTCAGAGGTGCCGCAAATCCAAATGCTGCAGATCCAAATATATTGAAATTTAGCACATTTCAACACATTTGGATCTGCAAAAACTGTATTATAATGGAAAAAATTGGACCATTCTAAGTACACAAAATAAGTTTTAGTCAAAGAAAACTCATTACAGTATCATATCTACCCCTCCCTATCCTTCTACATAAAAGAAAAAAAGTAAATTTAAAAAAATATTATTCAGGAAAACTAAAGATTATTAAATGTTGATGGACAACAAATTTTAATGTTCTGCATTATTTTAGGCGTAGTTTTCATGAAATTGAAATAATATTAAATAAAAGGAGTAGCGAAATATCGAAAAAATAAAAATAAAATTATTTAAAGACCTAAAACTAAAAAGAAAATAGTTAAATTAATATTAACAAAAAGGTCAAATAAACTATATAAAATGAAATTGAAATAAAATAAAAAATATAAATCTTTAAGATTTAAATACAAAAAATTATGTTCGTGGCTTCTGCGGCACCTCAAGGGCCCATCACAATAAAACTTTGTAGAATAACTTCTCACATAAAAAGACAAATTTTAATCACTATTAGAACGGGTAATACAAAACATTATTTTTTCCCTACACCAACGTTCCAGCATATTAAGGACTACCAACCACTCTATGGAGCTGCAGTTTTCTCAAGTCTCAAGAATATTAAAATTAACCACAAACCACAGCAGCCTTCAAAGCCAACACATGCCATCCGTCAAATTTAGCCAGATTTATGCGTAGTCATAGAAAATTTTATATTTCTGATGCGGCCTTTCAAACGCATACGAAATTATTACAACCTTGTAGATGTGTAGATACGAAAAATGCTGAAGAAGTACGATCCAGAAAATGCTTTACATTCTGCTAGTATTTAATTTTTCACAATATCCTTATAATAGTGAACTTAAGGCTGAAAAATTATTAATTCAGTTTAATCATATAATTTTTTATAGATTAATAAATAAAGAAATTTACCACAATTCTTCTAATTCATTTCACAACAATGGGGGTTGCGAGGCACTACGGCTTGCAGATAGTTTTTAATCATAACTCACACGAGTCCATACATATGTAGGTATGTATGTATGTATGTATGTATGTATGTATGTATGTATGTATGTATGTATGTATGTATGTATGTATGTATGTATGTATGTATGTATGTATGTATGTATGTATGTATGTATGTGTGACTAAAAAAACATTTTTCATTTGTGTATAAAACAATAATATTTTTTGGATTCATATTAATTTTTTTAACTAAACAAACAGAACTTAATACCAATTATGTTTTGACAAACAAACATTTATTTGTTTATGCAAAAAAAAAGACAAAAAAACAATAATAAATTTAAATATGAACAAAAATTAAAACAAAATACAACCGAAGTGAAATGTCTATGCAAATACAATTAAAATTCAGTTGTTAAACAAAAAAACAAAAAAAAGTTTTGAAAACTCGTTATAAAAAATTTGCAACCCTTTTCTGTCCATCCATCGAAAATCAATTTTTGATGCCCAAAACAACTGACAAAACAAAAAAATGTCAATCATATGCAACCAACCGACAGCAACAGCAACAACAACAACTGTAACAAGAACATAAAAACGAAAATAACCGCAACAACAACATTTATGATGTAACAATAATTAAAAACGAAAAATGAATGTCAAAACTGTATAAGAGAAAAGATTTCACCAACAACCGAATATTCGTATGAACGCGATGAACATGAATTGATTAAAAGTAATTAAATTAAACTACCACTTTTTAATATTTATGAATGTACATACATATGTACATACGAGTGCATACGTATTTCCATAAAAAAATCTTCTGCAATAATTATTATCTTCATTCATATTTTTATTCACATACAATCATAGAAACACACACACACACACACACAACTAAAATGTTGGGAAAAAGCAGAAATCACAACAAATTGCATTTGGATTCATGTATCATCTTTTAATTGGTCATCCAAAAGCGTAATAATATTATTTAAATAGTACAAGTTTTTAGGGTTTCAAAGGGTAAAAACGAAACCCTATTGTTTTCTCTACAATGTCTGTCCGTATGTCCGTCCGTCTGTCAGCGCCATTTATCTCTGGAACCGTAATAGGTAGACTCTTGAAATTTTCACAGATAATGTATAGCTGTGGCGGCTAGCAAAAAATACTAAAACTTATAGGGTGTTCCGATAGAGAGGTGTTATTCACGAATATGTGTTTATTTCTTGAACTGTAGGAGGCATACACTAAAAATTTACAAACAGTAATTAAAACTTAGTTCCATTTATAAACAAATCTAAAAAAATAATCCTAAAAATTAAAGGGTGTTCCGATAGTGGTGTGATTTGCATGTATAAGGGCTAATTTTTTAACCATAATATATAGAATCTTGAAATTTTCACAAATTGTGTATTACTACTATGGCCCCTATAAAAACAGTAAAAATTAAAGGGTTTTCCGACAGTGACGTGATTTGCATGTATAACGCCTTATTTTTTGAACCGTAGACTAGATAGATTCTTATAATTTGCACAGAAGATGTGGTGTGTTGCCACGGCCGCCGATTACTAAAAATTAAGGGGTGTTGCGACAGTGACATGTTTTTTAATTATAGTGACTTATTTTTTTTATCGTAAAAGATAGACTTTTTTACGTTGGCCGCTAAAAACAATAACAAAATTAAAGTACGTTCGAACAGAGAAATGACTTGAAAGGTTTACAGTAGATATTGTTCTTCGGCCGCAACAACATTTACTAATTACTAAAGGGTGGTCCATCCGTGGCTGATATTTATATAGAAAGTGTATTACCATGGCCGCTATGATAAAAATTACTAAAATTTAAAGGGTGCCCCAATAGTGATGCAATTTTCGTGATTAAAAGTTGCCTCAAAAGACATGAAAAAATTAACAATTTGAATTTTTAAAGTTGTACTAAACATAGTACGGAACCCTACATGTGTAAGTCTAACTCACACTTGACTGATTTATTTATTTTCTTTTATTATTTTACACTTTATGGTCCCATTAAGTATATTACTTCTGGGCAGCATTTTGTTAAAACTTCTTCTTGATGTGATAAATTTCCTTTTGTTGCATGGTTAAACAAGCCCTGCAAAGGAAATTAAAACAAAATTTAAATCATTTGCTTTTGATGCATGAGCTATACGGACGATATTTTGGAAGCAAGTTTTCGTTTTTGCCGCACATTTTCCTCGCTATACTTAACAAGAGGTCGATACTTTTGTTTAAGACTATTTTTGTGGAGTTTGTGCAGGTCATACCGTTTGACATATCAAAATGAAATTTAAAATATGCGCCTTTGATGTATGGAGATGAAGAGTTGTGTAAATTTTGGTCATAATCGAGAAGGGGCAAGGGGTAGTTTACTTAACACCCCAAACCGAAAATAATTAATTTTTCGATTCTTTTAACTTTTATTCTTTATGTAATATATCCATAAAAATATCTGCTTGCATTGGTTATGGTAAAGTTGAGTGTAGATCACTCCAGATTTTTTTGGTTAATTTTGATTCATTTTCTAAACATTCTATAGTATGTACCATCATAATGATTACGATGATAACAACATTGAAAACCAAGGGGTGTAAAAACCAATATTACAATATTATGAATTCGCGAAACAAAACAGTATAAGGTAATATCTTAAACCGCTTGACTATGGTGAAGACCATATACGATTCGCATTATTATTTATATTTAAGAAAATTAAACGCAGATTTGACTGACACTCCATAAGATTAGTACAACTTAAAAATGAAGTTATTAAATGATCTGGTTTTTAGTCGCAAAAGCGATGCGTTAAGGCCTCTTTGCCCTAAAGGCAATGCTACACACAAATTATGTAACACTAGTTTAAGTTCTTCACCCCTCAATTCACATTTTTTAACAGCCCCTTAGAGATAATGATAATTACGCTTGTGTAACCGCTGAATAAAAACACACTACAAAAAAATTTGGTTGGATAACGTGACAGCATCATAAGCAGAAGCTAGCAATAATAATGAAACGATTCCGATTTACTATTCGATATAGTTTTTTTTTAACACAACACTAACTGCGAAGCTTCTGGCTTCTCTGCAGAAAACACTCAGATTCTTTGGCGGAGTTATCTGTTTTAAACTCCATCCAAATTAAAATGTTGTCACGCTTTTTATGGTAAAATCCCGCTCTTAAGATTTTTTAACGCTTTTAGATTATGAGATGTTTGTTTCGTATATTTTTTAAAAATAATTCTTGCAAAAAAAACCGACTTGAAAACAGATAGAAGGGCACAAATTCTAAACTAAAAATGTAAGAAGTAATCTGTAAGAATTAGATTTGAATCAAATAAAAGATGCGTCAAACTTAGAGGGAAAAAATAAAGACTATTTGAATGTCAAGCCTCTCCTCTTTTCATCAGCATCCGTCTTTTATAGGGGCACCATTCAAGCCTCTGTCTACGGTTTCACAGATAGGGGCACATAGATCAAATAACAGCACATATTCGGAAACCCTTTAATTTACAATGTTAAATTAAAGACCTGTTGTTATACGGGACTTGGCCACAAAGATTCTTTGTAAATTTCAACTATCTGTCTATAACTGTTAAAAAGTTTAACCATATATATCAAACTAAAACCAAATTTATACTTGTTATCATACCAGAGATAGTAGTGAACATTCTGCCTAATTTTCAAGTGTTTGTGTTTAACGGTTCAAAAGATAGGGCTATATAGACCAAATTACATAATTTATGGGGACACCCTTTAATTTCTAAATTAAAATTGTATACTTGCTATAGTGAACTTTGCAATACAGGTTCCTTGTAAATTTCAGCTGTCTATCTCTAACAGTTCAAAAGTTTGGCCACTCACATAGAATTACATTAACTATTGAGACACCCTTTTAGTTCCAGATTCAAATATTATAATTTTTGTTATAGCTTACTTAGCACTACAGGTTCTTTGTAAATTTCAGCGGTCTGTGTACAACTGTTCAAAAGTATGGCCATATACATCAAATTAAATGAACTATTGGAGCACCCTTTAATTTAAAATTTTGAATATTTATACATTTTATTATAACGGTCATAGTAATCGACATTCTGTCAAATTTTCAAGGTTTTGTCTATAACGGTTCAAAAGATAGACCCAAATAGGTCAAATTATGTCACCTATGGGGACACCCTTTAAATTTTAAATTTATTTTTTTATTCATTTCTGCTGTTGAGAGCTATAGCGACACGCAATTTTTTAAAACTTTAATTTAGTGCCCTTTACGGTTCTTAATACACTTAAAAAACATGTATGTTGTATGGGGACACCCTTTAATTTTTAATATAATGAAGTGTTTTTAAAATGGGACCAACCTGAAAGCATAACCTTTCAAATAAATAAAGAAATTTTAAAAGCGGTTCAGAAATGGCTGAGTTATGCGGTTACATACATAAAAAAAGCAACATTCAGACGAATAGATAACCTCCTTCTTTTTTGAAGTCGGTTAATAAACAACATATATATTTCAATAAAAAAATCTTAAAACAGGACATTGCCTTAATCAGATTTTTTTTTTTAATTTCTGTTTTTCGATAATATTTTGCTCTGAATCCCGCTTATTAATCGTTTTGGTCTGGCTTTATAATAAAAGTTATGTAATCGCGTCATGTATACCGATTACCCAATGACATGTTAAGCAGGTCATTAGGATAACCTTCCTATAGATATCATTCCTCTTACTATTTGACAGTTGGGCACAACGTTTGGCAGATAACATGGCCATATTTTCCTAACAACAACCTAACAACTGTTAAGTTTAAACCATCTTACCTTTGCTTTTTGAATTTAGTACCCAAAAAAAATAATGCATAAAGTGTCAAACAACATAGTATTGGAGACGTTCAATTGAGTGCAGCCCTGGCTAGCCATTTGCATGTTTATTCCAAAAAGGGTGTGCAGGAACCCAAACTAGGCAATCATCATATATATATATATATATATATATATATATATATATACATATGCGTCTGCGTATTTAGAAATATGCTAACATTTTACATACCTCCCCAATAGCTAGAGTTTTAGCCTGAAAACTATTTGCCTCATTAGGAAGGCGATATAAGAGTCGTCGGAAAAAATTTCAGAACACATGCCACATATCATCTTTGCTTTTTGTCACTTCATAGCCCCCTGATACAGTAATAATAAACTCTAATAAATTATTAATAGTAGCACCCAAGCTGCAAGGATCTATGCGTATGAACGACTTGACTTGTATTAGATCTTTGATCAGTGTGTACCCAGGGTTGGAAGGAAACAATACAAAAACCGGGATAACATACAGACGACCGGGATAACATATCAAATCTTGGAGTTACCGATGGTATAGCCTTGCATTTCCTTACATCCTAGATCCCCACCTTCCAAATGCAGTCAGTCTTGCTTAGCTGCTAGTGGACATTGTCTCAAATAATAATTTATAGGAATTATCTGCATTAATTCATTCAGTAACTCTGAAGGACCAGTAACACATTTTATCGAAATATTATTACTGTAAGTTTTAATATATTTTTTTTTTTCATTTCTTCATGCAAACTCTTCATCAGTTCAGCAGTACATGCACTTTGGCCTTAAGGTTTCCTATTAATTTTTAATTTGTTTGGTTTAAACCAATCTTTATTTGATGGTCAGTTTTGTTTTTTTCGTTATTAAAAAAAGGAAACAAAAACCAACAATAGTAAGAAAACCATTTAGTCTAAATATCGTTGTTGTATATTTTTTTAAGTTTATGACTTGGCATGCAACTGCCAAAAACAGTTATTGGAATTTTAAGTTTAATTAAAAATATTTAAACTTGAAGGCTTTTCATTCATTTACACATTTACGAGTATTTGTGCAATTGGCTAATGAAACCTTAAATGATTTACTCGTTCATAAGTAACACACATGATGAATTTGTAAAATTTTGACAATTGAAATTAAAATTTATTTTATTGAGTCATGTAATAATAGATATAAAAAAAAAACTAGAACATAATAACAGAATTTATAGAATCTTAGACACACTGCCAAAAATCTCATTTTAATAAAGAAAACAAAAATTTAATAAAGAAAAAGCAATTGACCCTAAATCACTTAAATTAAATAAGAGAAAAATTATTGTATTCTTTTCACCTTAATTGATGGGGTTGAAGTATAATGTCTATGCTATAATATGGTTATACTGTATTTAACTTTCCCTGTTTTTTTTTTTTTTTTTTTGTTTTTTAATCACATAATTTGAAAGATATTCTGTTAACAAGTAAATAAAACTAAGAAATGAGCTGTTATTTTTGAGATTAGTAAAAATACACACTGTGTAATTTTTTAAATCATGGCACAATAACCATATACGGATACCACTACGTCATAAAAGACCAGCAAAAAAGACCCCTGTCTCCCAGTTTTGCCCAAAGTTTTTTTTATGGGCCCTCAAAGATGTGGGGCCTCGATGTCATTTTTGCAAAAAATTATCATTTACTCAAGCTCATATTTTGCAAACTGTTTGAAATTTTGATATACTCTCTGAGGCAAAGTTGTAGCTCTTGTCATAAGGAACAAAAATTGTTAACATATAAAATCAAAAAAACTTCATCTTCTCAATAAACAACTTTCTAGAACATATGAAACATAGTGAAAAATTTCCCGAAAATTTTTAAATTCATTTCGGCTATTTAAGCGCTACCTAAACGGTGTTAAGAATCATTCCTAGGAAGTTTATATGTTCTAGAAAGTTGTTTATTGAGATCTTAGGTTCATTTTTGTAGTTGATTGTTTCCTTGAATTTTGAACGATTTGCTACCTATGGACCTGAACAGGGGAAAAAAGGTAAAAAAAATAGAATTTTTTAAAGTTTTTTGCGATTTTGAGATTGAATATGAAGTTTTTTTGATTTTTATATATTCAGAGAGTATATCAAAATTTCAAACGGTTTGCAAGATATGAGCTTGAGTAAATGATCATTTTTTTCAAAAATGACATCGAGGCCCCACATCTGTGAGGGCCCATAAAAAAACCTGGAGGACTTTGGGCAAAACTGGGAGACAGGGGTCTTTTTTTTTGGTCTGTTATCACGTAGTGGTGTCCGTATATGGTTATTTTTTTCCGTGTTGCACTGTGTTAATAAACAAAAAAAAAATAATTAACAGTTATTTTAGTAGGACATATATTCTTTATATTTATAATAATGTATTCAATAAGCAACGATTTTTTCATAAAGTAAACAATAGAATTATGTCTATAAAATGTTATCATAAAAAATATTTTTTTTAAGTGTTAACCAGTTTTACAAAAACAATTTTTTACGGACTGAGAAATAAACTGGCAGAAAATATATTGAATGATGTTTAAAAGAGATCAACCTACGATTTTTTTTTTTCAAATTTAGTATGAAGGAAAATGCTGTTTTAAAAT
This sequence comes from Phasia obesa, assembly GCA_949628195.1. Taxonomy (NCBI): domain Eukaryota; kingdom Metazoa; phylum Arthropoda; class Insecta; order Diptera; family Tachinidae; genus Phasia; species Phasia obesa. The sequence goes on along the minus strand of OX451217.1, from coordinate 63,052,488 downwards.
AATTTTTTTTAACAAGCTGATGAAATCTTAAAGTTCGTTTCTTTCGTTGAAAGAATATTTTTTAAATTAAAAATTAGGTGATTAATTTTAAAGAAAAAAAGCGTTCTTCTTTAAAATGATTCACCTAATTTGAAATAAAAAATATTCTTTCATCTTAGAGAGAAACAAACTTAAGCCTGACTTCATTTGAATGTTAATAAAATTAGTAAAAAGGTTTCCTGATGATCTGGCCTGAGCAACCAGTGAAATACTAGCTCTTTTCCCCCAACAAATACATTGCATTTTTACTATAAAACGTTATGGGTAATTAGCAAAATATTAAATAGTTAATAATTAGTAAATAGTTCGACTATTAAAATGTAAATACTCAACAATAATTATTTTAAGTAGAAAACAAGGCCGGCTCAAAATTCTCAGCACAGTGGGGCAGAATCACAAACATAGCAAAGGAGTATATGAGCTAAAGTTTTAACACTGGGTACCATCTACTTGTCAGGTGTGGGGATTTGTGGCCTCAAAATTGGGTACTACGAACCTGCAAATTCTTTTAGAGCTTGACATTTCTTAAATTTTTGTTTGATTATTATTATTTGTAAATTAGACATAGTCTTAAAGGTCTAGTTAATACCTACAAAATGATGCTTTAATCTATAAATTATGTTTTATAATGACAGAGTTTTAAGCAATTTTAGACTCCATTTTAGACTTTTCTCTCTGGTGTTCGGACTATAAAGACATTTTTTACTATTTGAACTTGTTTCGAGAGATAAAAGAAATTTGCAAGAAGCTCAATTTGTGTGATTTATAGTTAAACAAAATCTCGCTTTGTGACAAGGTTCAACAGCAAGTGCTACCATGCGCTTGACAGCAGCTTCTACAGATAATCATCTTTTTTACTCGAAATCTTCATTAAAAAAATAATTTCGCTATTTGAATACGATAAAGGCTAAAATATTAAAAGCTAAATTAATTGTTAAAATTGGCTAAAAAGTTTAAAAAGTCTAAAAAGAAATAAAGAATGCTAAATCTGGTCAGAAAAATACTAATAATGCAACGCTGCTCGCAGATATGAAATTATCGTTCTCGCAACCACAATATGTTGAAATTTTTATATTTTAAAGGAACATCATTTTATATTCCAATATCAATCAATTTCACCACAAAGTCTAATTTTTAAAACAATGTGCAAAAATTATTATATTTTTTATTAAATTTTTTCGAAATCTTAAAGCTTTTTTATTCTAATATTTATTTCATCAAAAAATCATCTCGTAGTAGTAGTCGGTCTTGACTCACACTTGCTATTTTTAATGTGAATATATGAATATGTATGTGTGGTATGTGCAGTATTTTTAGGGAATTTTTTTATTTATTTTATTTTTTTATTTTTTTTTTTTTTTTGATTTAAAAAACAACTCATTTTTTAAAAACAATTATTCAGTTGGATTGTTTTGCTCCATCATGCATAAATCAAACCAATCTCGTGCCAGTATGAGAAAATCAACAAAACGAAAAAAAAAATCAGCCAAAAGTCAACAACAGAAAAAATAAAGTAAAACGAGTACGTTTAACGAAAGCTGCTTATATTAACCAAAATGTAACAAATTGACTTTATAAGTTACTTACTTTATTTTAAAATAATGAAGGGACGGGGCATTCGTCAATTATGAAATGTAGGATAAATAGCCGCCATTTTTAGGGTTCCGTACACAAAGTGTAAAAACGTACCCCTATTGTTTTCGCTACAATGTCTGTCCATCTGTCAGCGCCTTTTATCTCTGGAACCGTAATAGGTAGACTCTTGAAATTTTCACAGATCATGTATAGCTGTTGCCGCTATAGCAACAAATACTAAAACTTATAGGGTGTTCCGATAGATAGGTGTTATTCACGAATATGTGCCTATTTCGTGAACTGTAGGAAGCATTGACTTAAGATTTTAAAACAGTAATTAAAACTTAGTTCGCTATAAACAAGTCTAAAAAAATAAACCTAAAAATTAAAGGGTGTTCCGATAGTGGCGTGATTTGCATGTATAAAGCTTAAGTTTTGAACCATAATAGGTAGACTTTTGAAATTTTCACTGAAGGTGTATAACTGTGGCCACTATAGCAATAAATACTAAAACTTATCGGGTGTTCCGAAAGTGAGGTGTTATTTGCCGTTATGTCTTTATTTCTTGAGCTATAGGAGGCAACCACCTAAAATGTGCAGACAGTAATTAACTCTATGTTCGCTTTCTATTAAATTAAACCTTAAAATTAAAGGGTGTTCCGAGAGTGATGTGCTTTGCGTGTATATGGCCTAAGTTTTGAACGATAATAAGTATACCTTTGAAGCTTTTACAAGAGGTTTATTACTATGGAAACTATAATAAATAATAAAAATTAAAGGGTGTTCCGACAGAGACATGATAGCCTTATTTTCTGAACCGTCATAGGTAGACTCATGAATTGTTTACAGTAGATGTTGTACTTCGAACATTGTAACAATTATTAATTACTAGAGGGTGATCGACAAGTGACATGTTTTTCACGTATATTACCTTATTTTTGGAACAGCAACAGGTAGGCCTGATATTTTTATAGAAAGTGTATTACCATGGCCGTTATAACAACAATTAATAAAATTTAAAGGGTGTCCCAATAACGATGCAGTTTTCGCGAATACGACTTTGATTTTAAAAAGAAATGGGTGCCCCATAAGACATGAAAAAATTAATAACTTGAGTTTTTAAAGGCGTACTAAATATAGTACGGAACCCTACTTGTGTGAGACTAACTCGCACTAGACTGATTTATTTTTTGTTTGATTTCGTTAAAATAACATTTTACAAATGCATGGCAATATATGTATGTATATATGTATATGTAGATAAATATGTATATTGGACGTTTTATTTCTTCGTTGAGTTCTTTTGATTTCAAAATAAAGCAAGTCGATCAGGGAAATTTTTTCTGCTTGCACAATGTCGGCACACATACACATACATATGTATGTACACTATGCCTGTGGTTTATTTACGATCAACAACTAAAATCTAATAAGTTGCTTATGGCGCTTCTAACTCAAGCAAATAATGTGATATATGTATTTGCTCACGTAGGCGTTCGATTTAGTTAAATTAGGTGAATTAAAATGTTTAGAACCGCATGTTCTGAAAAGATTAGGCAATTTTGTTTCTTTTGCTCATTTCATACTTGTATTTATGTACTTTTTGGTATGACAAGCTGCTCAAGCGAATTGTGCAACAACAACTAACACAAATCACCTAAATAAGCGCCCAAAGCATAACGCTGTCTAGGGCCTAGTTTTGATGCCGCAATGACAAACCTATATAAGAGAGCAACGCTCTTAAATACATGCAAAGAAAAAACATGCTTGAGGTAACCATAATCTAAGAGCAACATGTTATGGTTGAATTATATGGTTATATTCAAACCATATTATTTTAAACAATAAAAATAATAATAAGAATATTGTTGTCATTGGAATATATTATTGTCTTACATAAAAATAATATTATAAAATTCAACCATAATTATGTTTATAATATAAACATACTATAATATAATGTGAAACATGTAAATGGTTATATGTGACATCGTATGAATAAATTTATAAATAACGAAAAAAAAATACACGAATATTTCCATTTAGCCTTTCATTTAGATATTTTCTGCTTACCTTTTTATATGTTTGATATTTTTAATTTAAAACTATCATTTAAAATAAAACACAAATTTATTTGTTGACAACAAATGTGTATTTAAGGTTTTTGCGGTTTTAGATGAACCGATAGCTTACACACATATTTTTGAACTGAAAAAAGGCCAAAACCAAAATATATAATTTTAAAACCAAACATTATTTGTTTATTTTTAGTCATACTTAACATACTATGTTTAATAACAATATATTATGGTTATAAATATAATTATATTTTTAAATATTAAACAAATTTGATTGTGGTTTCAATTTTAATATGGTTAAAATCAACCATGTTGCTTTTTTGAATGATTAACTGTTAACAAAAACTTGTTTATCGTGCCCAAAGTATTGTTTAAAATAACTATAATTTGTTCAAAGCAAACATGTATTGTTACAGTGTTATTGCCGTGACCTACTATGTTTTTTCTTTGCGTGTAGGTAATGTGATTTTGTTTAATAAAATCTTATAAATTTCAACGCAAAATAGAGATTAAATCGCTGAATAAAAGCAGAAATGTACTAAAATGTCATCACTTTTCCACAAAAAAAAAACGGGGATTTGCAAAAGTATTATTTCTACCAGGGGGTTAAAAATGTGAAAGTATGCACTTCGTTTTGTAAGTGTTAGTCAATCAGCTCGATAGTAAATAAACATAATATTTTACCGATTAATCGGTTAAAACTTAAAAAAGTATTTTTATAATCGGTTAATTTTTATGTTGTTTTGATTTATTTTTACATTATTTTAATTTATTTATTTTATGATTAATGAACCAAAATGTGACTGTGTTGTATGTATATGTATATACTTGCCCGCTAGCACATCAATAGATTTTTTGTACTCGCCTTTCACTATTTTATATCTATTTTCTCCTGAAATTGAAACATTTTTATGAGAAAATGGTATCCTATATTTCAACAAAATGGTACTAAAGGAAATTTTTTAAAAAGTTTTTTAAAATGCATTCAGTTATATAACGTGATGCAAAAACAGACAGACAGACAAACATTCAAAAAAAAAAATTCAAAAGATATTTTATGTAACTTTAGATATTGAGTAACTAATTAAAAATATTTACACAGTTTTTATTAGTACTTCTATAAATTTATGATTTTTTTTATTTTAGAAGAAAAGGAGATATTAAACACCTTTTTCTTCTTATAAAATCTTTTCAGAAAATCTTTTATTAAATAAAATTATTCATTTGAGAGTTTTTCGTTCTCATATCAATACCCTTGTTTTTATACATTATTTAAAAAAGCATTCAATCCATGTATCTATACATACGAGTATAATAAAAAAGTAACTCATTTCAATCTGTCTTTCTGCTTTTCATTTGTGATCGCATCACGTAAAAACTGTTAGACGGATTTTAACAAAATTTTCTGAGGAGGTACCATAGTATGCTGATTCCAATATAGGATACTATTTTTTCTCAAAAATGTCTAATTTTCAAGAGAGTGGAGAAAAAGCTGCTGAAAAACGCAATATCCGGTTTAAAGGTACTGAAATGTTCGGTTTAAAACTGGGATATTTCCAGCACAGTTATATTTTAAAGTGAAAGTGGGATATTTTAAAAGCTATTGCGCCAATTGAATAAAATTTGTGTTTGATTTGTATTTTTACTTTGTGGAATTACATTGTTCTTTGTAAATATTTAAAACACCTGTTACAGAAGTTAACAATAATTTTTAGAATTTTATATAAATTTTAGAATTTTATCCAAGGCTGGATACCTTTATGTAAAGAAAATTTTGTGAGGAGGTATTTTAGCTTCCTAATTCAATTATAGGATACTTTTTCTACAAAAATACCTTATTTCCAACAGATAATAAAGAGAAAAAGCACTAAAAGTACACCGACTTTTTTATCGCTTTAACAGTACTGCATACTTTAAGGCATCATCTTTTTTTAGTTTTGAAAGCGGGATATTTGAAACAAGGTTGCGCAACAGATGGCGCTATTTTTTAATAAAATCAAAATATGAATTTAAAGCGGGATATTTTAAACACAGCTGCGCAAAATAATGCTGTTTTAGAATAATGACAAAATAAGAATTACTTACTGCCAAATATCCAATTGAATAAAATTTGTATTTGATTTGTATTTTTACCTTGTGGAATTACAATGTTATTAAAATATTTTAAACGCCTTTTATAGACCTTTAGAATGTTATTCAGGGATGGTACCTTTATATAAAGTATATACATAAACCATAACTGAAGCACTAAAAAAGTAAGAGTCAATTGGTGTGGAATACTTTCAAAGCAAAATCGAGCAGAATATTGTCAGGATGCCCACGACGTGGCGGGTACAGCTAGTAAATAAACTACTTAGAATAAATTGTAATCATTAGCAGAGAGACACCCATTTTTAATATAGAGTGATTCTAAAGAGCGTTAAAGTGTTTGTTTTATATATATATATATATATATTTTTTTTTGTTTTTTTGTAATATAAATTATTTATAATAGATGTATATTAATTAATGTTATTTCAATCAATTACATGCCAGAATCACATTAAACCAATTAAATAATTCTGAAAAAATTATAAAAACAAATAAAAACACACATGCATTTGTTTAACATAAATTAAAATAATATTTAATTTTTTATTTTTATACAAAAAAATAAATATTAATTGAGTTCGTAAATGAGTTAATAAATGAACAAAGGAGATCTGTGGCGAACAAATTTGGTAATAATCTAAGCGTGGCGATATAAGTGTTTTGGGAAAATTATATTACTCATCGGGACCTTTAGTTCTCTAAAATTGGATCTGTAAAAAGAAAAGACAAAATGTGTTAACAGCTTTGATTGACATTATAGTAAACACCTAGATCAAAGACTTTCTCTCTAATTAGCCTCAAATAACCCGCTTTAAGACTGTCGTCATGAAAGTAAGGAACAAGTCTATTTTGTATAAAGTGTTAAAACTTGACGAAAGCAATTTTATCTGAATCTATGGCGTGAATCGTACCCTCAACCCCCAAACTGATAGACTAGCGCAGTATTAATTAGTATATAAAGCCACTCACAACTAGTTACGGGATAAATTATGTTAGTTCTACCTTCCCTAGGATGATTGCAGCACTAATTGAGTTTAAATCAACAAAAGAGTTTAAATGTTGGAATTAGTAATTCTTTGCTATTCATTTGCTTTATAATGATCGCAAATACACTGTTTAGCAAAAAATTTGAATTATACTGCTTTCCTTAAAAAAAAAAAACGTGTGATTAGTAGGAAGGACTTTACATGCTTAGTAAGAAACTGCTTTCAGTTTTTTTTTCTATTACGTAGATATTTTTTTTGGTGGGTATGGGGATGTGGGATACCAAGCAACGGTCTGATCGACTTCAACTTGGTGAAGTCCAGTACCTATCTTGGCCCTCCTTCATCTCAAGTGGATATCTTTCCTCCTCGCGGTTCCACCTGGGGTAGCTGCTTCAAACACCCGTCTTGAAGTAGTGAGCTAATTCGTGCCACGTACTGTTCACCATAAGAACTTTAAAAAAATGGTTGGGGTGTTGGACTTATAATCCACCCTCACAAAAAAAAAACAAACTACAATGAAAGAATAAGAAATGGCCCCTACAAAAGTAGACGACCACCGCAAACGAATAAAGGATCATGTTTTAGGGATATGTTCGTGGAACGTTCGTACTTTGTACAAAGAAGGTGCAATGACCCAATTGGCGGAAGTACTGAATAAGTACCGATCCGATGTTGCTGCCATCCAGGAAATAAGATAGAATGGACATGGTGTCACCAGAACACCATACGGTGACGACTTATACTATAGCTGCCATGATACTAGACACGAATTTGCATGCGGCTTCGTAGTCAGTAGGAGAATTAAACATCTTATCTCCAGGTTCACTCCAGTTGATGAACGGATAGCTACGATACGCATCATGGTGAAGTTTTTTTATATAAGTATTATTTGTGACCATGCCCCGACAGAGGATAAGGACGATCAGATCAACGACATATTTTATGAGCGTCTAGAAGAAACATATGACCGTTGCCCCAATCACGATGTTAAAATTGTTCTGGGTGATTTTAACGCGAAAATCGGAAGGGAAGACATCTACGGTCCAACAATCGGCAGATTTAGTCTGCACGAAGACAACAATGATAACGGTTTGAGACTGATATCTCCTTCGCCGCGGCACGAACATGGTACTAGGTTTAAACATCTCGATATTCACAAGGCAACGTGGGTATCCGCTGATCAAACAACGAAGAACCAAATTTATCACTTTGTTGTGGACGGAAGGCATAGTTCCAGTGTGCTAGATGTGCGTTCGGTTCGAGGTGCCAACATTAATTTGGATCATTACCTTGTTGCAGCTAAGGTTCGCACCCCTCTTAATCTAGCGAGAAACCAACGAACGATCCAACAAAGGAAGCTGGAGGTCAAAAAGCTGCACGCACAACAAACTGCTACCGCCTACTCCACTCAACTAACCCAAATGCTACAAGAGAGCACTCCTTATCCCGACGATATCTGCGCAGAATGGCCACGTATTGCAAAATCCATGGAAACTGCCGCCAAATCCGTACTTGGGTTTCAAAAGCCTACCCCAAGTATGCAGAGAAAAACGCTGCATACTTGGCAACACTGCAGTCCGTTGCAACGCGAGGAGTATGGAAAAACGCGAGTGTGAGGAGATCGAGACGCACAGGAGTAAAAACGAAGTCAGAAAATTTTACCAAAAAATATAACACCAAACGGAGGGCTTTGGTACTGGTAGTTCCTCCTGTAAAGATAAAAACGGAAACCAAGTCACAGATACTGAAAGTGTACTGAGGATGTGGAAACAACATTTTTCTACGCTGTTGGTATCAGATGATAGTAGCGGCGAAGATACCCCTGAACCAATCATTGACGATGGTGTTGAATGTACACAACCTGGCCAAGATGAGATCGACAAAGCAATATCCCGGCTGAAGAACAACAAAGCTGCAGGTGCCGATGGTAAGTTGGTAAGGAGTATGCACCGACTTGTTAGTACCATTTGGCAAGAAGAACGCATCCCCGATGACTGGAACCTCAGGAGACAAAACCGTATGCGCCAACTATAGAGGTATAAGTCTCCTTCCTATTGCTTACAAAATTCTATCGAGCGTACTATGTGAACGATTAAAAACTAAAGTCAGCGAAATAATAGGACCCTACCAATGTGGCTTTAGACCTGGTAAATCGACCACCGACCAAATATTCACATTACGACAAATCCTGGAAAAGACTCAGGAAAGGCACCTATCACCTTTTCGTTGACTACAAAGCTGCTTTTGACAGCCCGATACGAGCAAAGGTATTTAAAGCCATGTCTGAGTTTGGTATACCTGCATAGCTAATACGCTTATGCAGAATGACGCTAACTGATACAAGATCATCGGTTAAAATTGGAAAAGACCTCTCCGAGACGTTTAATACCAAACGAGGTTTTAGACAAGGTGATAGTTTATCCTGTGATCTATTCAACATTTTGTTGGAAAAAATATTGATGTTGCAGTTAACAGAGCAGGCACAATTTACAACAAAAAGCATATGCTACTCGCTTATGTCGATGATATTGATATCATAGGGCGGACTGTGCGAGAGGTAACTGCAACATTCTCCTGTATCGAAAATGAGTCGAGGAAGATGGGTCTGGTAGTAAACAAAGATAAGACAAAGTTTATGGTATCAACGAACAGCGAAACAACAAGACTGGGTCAATATGTGAACGTTGGTGACTATAACTTCGAGGTAGTGAACGACTTTATCTACCTCGGTACTGCCATAAACCAAACAAATAACATCAGTTTGGAAATAAAAAGAAGAACTATTCTTGCTAATATATGCTATTTCAGGCTAAGCAAGCAATTTAGAAACAAAGCCCTCTCTCGACGAACTATAATTACATTCTATAGAACACTTATATTACCCGTGCTACTATATGGCACTGAAGCGTGGGTTCTTACGCAATCAGATAAGGCTGTTCTAGGGGTGTTTGAGAGAAAGATTCTTCGCAAAATATATGGACCTACTTGCGTCGACGGAGAGTATCGCCATTGAATGAATCACGAGCTGTATGAGTTGTACGAAGATATAAACATAGTTAAGCGCATCAAAGTACAACGGTTGTGCTGGCTGGGGCATGTTATACGTATGGATGAGAATGCTCCAGCAAGAAAATCATTCGAATTTGATCCCGAAGGAAGACGTAGAAGGGAAAGACCCAAACTCCGGTGGAAGGATCAAGCTGAGGATGGTCTCGCAAAACTTGGTGCTAGAAACTGAAGGTGAAGCGCATTAGATCGATGCGCATGGAAAGCTATTTTTAATCAGCCTACTGACCAAAACGGTTCTTTATAGCCATCTAAGTAAGTAAGTAAGTAAGTAGATATTTTTTTTTCAAAGGCTTAACAAATATTAATCCCATTTTCATTGTAGATTTTTTCGCCCCCGTACAAAAAAGAATTTCCCAACTCTACATTACAACATTATATGTATGATAAAACATGAGTTCATTAATCAATAATTAATAATTTTTTAATAAATAATAAAACACAATTGTGTAAAGAATTACTACAGCGGCGAAAAATACGACTCATGTTAATCTGGTTAATAATGAGGTAATGATGCATTAATAAAATTAATTATTATGTTGTTAAAAATAATAATTTTGGTTTTCTTTTTTATTGTTGAAAATTCAGAAAAAATTAACAACACAGACATTAATAACATAATTATGAAGCTGTTAGTAACTATTTAAATAATAATTTTAAAAACCTTGTGGATGGATGTCTCCTTTGAATACTCTGTTTTTATAAAGTTTAAATCAAATAGAATCCTTTACCAAACAAATAATCTCGCTTGATAAAGGCACACATGTCTCCTCCTTAAGCTTTTTAGGAAAATTAAACCTTGGAATTATTCACATTTTTCTCTAGATAAAATCACCACTTGTTGCCAAAATATATTTTAACCGCCTGGCAGTCGTAAGAAAAATTATTATAAATTGATAAAGACAACTCGATTTTTTTATTGAAGTTCAAACAGCTTCAGCAGAAACCTTAGTGAAGTAAATGTAACGTTGTAATAAGACTTCTACTGTACATTGTGCGGTCAGCTATATACATATATTTAGCTCAATTGGGTCCAAAATATTTCGATGTCTCAATGTTACTAGCAAGAAAAAAATGGTGGTTTAAATAAGGGAGCTAAAGGTAAACAATAATACTGTTGTCATAACTTTCGGTGAAGACCGTCGTCACTGGCTTTTGTTTTGGTACGTTTGGCGAGCGCTTTCGATGTAAAAACATCATTTTCAAGCCGCGTTTAAAATACTACTCAGTATGAGATTTTAATTTTTCAAGCCTCGTTTAAATTACTACTTACACGCTCGCTCTCGTCAGACGTACCAAACAAAAGCCAGTGACGACGGTCTTCACCGAAAGTTATGACAACAGTATTTTATTTACTGGCGGAACAAATCTAATCAATTTAATACCGTAAACAATAATGTTGGAATATCCTACACAAAGTAGGGTTATATCGTAGCCCCGCCAAAAGATTGTAAATCAGAAACCAACCCGTAGTAATAATAGAGAAATTTATCCTAAAACAAATGAAAAGGTTTTTGAGATAACAATACTCCAGAACATGCAGACACAGGTATTTAGTACTGGATAAAAGCAGAAAAGATGTTTGATCGGGTCTGTCTCTTCTTTATCGTAGCACGTCCTGCAACAGTTAATGTAAGTAGGTACTATTTTTACAGGGTTACCCTATGTTCATAGTAACAAAAATGCAACTGCATTCTCGCCATTCTTACAAGTTCCGTTTTTTTCTGCTAAAATATCTTACTTATAAGACATAGTGAAAGAGAAAAAGCAGTGAAAGTTGGCCGATTTTTTAACGATTTAAAGGTATTGCATACATTAAGACATCGTTTATTTTTCAAAACAGTATATTTTAAGCAATGTTGCACAACAGATGGCGTTGTTTTAAAGTAATGAGTAACTCACTTCCGGTCTGTCTTTTAGAGAGCTTTATATAAACTTTTAGAATTTTATACAGGGATGGGTACCTTTATATAAAGTAAATACGTAAGAGTCTTAAAATTTGGTATGGAATAAATTTAAACCAAAATCGAACAAAATATTGTCAGGACGCACACAACTTGTGTGGACGCAGCTAGTATTAAATATAGATGCTTTAGAGATCTTAGCCTTAGACTTTTTTTTGCAACTATCCATACACTATGTGATGAGGAAGAATGTCGATATATATCAGTCTGAAATTACTGCAGTAAAAGGTTAGAGAGCACACGGGACTCCGTAGGTAGGGGGATACCGTGCTTCGATATCCCCCTACCAGTGGTTAAGGTTATAACAATTTAATCTAAAAACGTGTTTTTCTGTTGTTTTGAAGGTCCATCAGGTGTTTTGAGGGCTGGTTCAATTGAATTATATATTTCCATTCTCTTATCTCTACCATATTTCCCTTTTCAATAGAACTAAAATACCTCTAACAATATTTATTAACTCAACTGTGGGCAAAGAGCCCAAGGAATGCAAACAAATGAATAAAAAATTCATAACATTCTAATTACTTCCTGACTGCCACCCATGGATCTTAATTAAAGTGATTTAGCTTCCTTTGGCCATATTATTTTTAACACTTAAAAAAATCCTACTTGAACCATGAAAAAACCAACTTCTAAAGTTTTTTTTTCTTTTTTCGCAAAAGCAACTTTGCTTTTCCTTGGGATACTTTTCTTTTGAGTTTCAATTATTGTAGTTGTACTAGAGTATACCCGAGAAATATTTTGATATTTTCAACATTTATTCGTTCGTACATTCATCCATAAAACAATTATTTCGTAATAAAGATGAAATTTTATTAAAAGATGTCTAAAACAGATGTTGTCGTCATAGTCGCTTCGTTCTCGTCGCACTCTGAGACTAAATCATGCCATGACTAAATAAAAGAATGTTACCTACCCACCAAATGATTTTGTAGCATGTTCTCGTTAATCTTCTTATTGTTTTTGTTGTTGCAATATTTATACGCTTCAAATACTTTTTTATAATCTTTTATCACAGTTTTTATATGAAATTATATACACTGCGTGATACACAGCCACATATACATACATGCATACATGCGAGAGTAAAGTGAGTGAGATTTACACACACATACATTCGTATTTATGCAAGTTTTTATTAATAGTTATGAATTGGTTCGGTTGATGTCGACACAACCTTATGAACGTATGTATAATATTATTTTGAAAGGACCATAATTTGTAATTTTATTTTCATCTTGAATTTACTGATGCTTATAAAATCAAAACACCAAAATCCAACAGCTTACACACACACAAATAAAATCTCTGTTTGTCGCCCACCACCAACCCACACACTCAAATTTATACTTTAAGCATTTGTAAATGTCCTTTATTTTATTTTTATATGACTGGATTCGAATAAAAAATCAATAGGAAACAGATATTTTTACCGTTTGTGTTTGGTAACATTATTATAGTCATTCTTGTCGTCGACATCGTCATCGTCAGCATCGTAATCATCATTTACTACAACTGCACAATTCATTCTTTCTCAACCTCATTATTTGAAAAAGTATGTTGTCACTTATTTAGCACACGTGGCTTCGATATGTTCGTCTATCACACCGTATGTTCTGCCGAACAATGTTTTAATAAATAAATATATAACTTTAAATCATCTTATCCGATTTTTGCTTCTAAATCACTGATTAACAAAGATTTTGCTCTAGAGACTTTGTATTTTTCGTACTGATTCCGACTCTAGATTCTTAGATTCTTTCTATCACGTCTAGCTTCTTTGGCACATCTCACGGCTGTATGCGGAATCAGCGGTACAAACATTCCCTCACTCACAAAATTTATCAGTGCCGGAATCACCGGACATGATTCAGAAAGAAGTTAAAAATGTGAGAATATAGGATTCTAAAACTTGAAGAATCCACATTTCGTATCTAGTATATATGATAGACCTCATTTTATACTTGAAGATCTAGATCGCAATTTAAATTTGTCCCAAAAGTGGAGTGATGAAGAGATCACAGACTAAATTTTTATTGGGTCTCAGATTAGAGAGGTGCTGAAGGCTTCAGAATTGCAACTGCAATTATGTTAAACGGTACAAAGAAAAGGTCAGCAACATGTTAGCAGATTTCTGCTGGAATAAGTAACTACCCATTTTTCAGTTTTATAATTCACGATTTATGTGCTGAAACCCTGTGAACACCAATTTAATCCGTTTGTCCTGTGGAAACTAAACGTCAGCACGAAAAATTTTTCTGTTGACCAGTAATATCAAACTCTTTAATTTAGGTAAATAGGTGTAAGTAAGTACAATTTTTACCCACAAATTCCTTTTTGGTGAATAACGTCAGGCCATATATGAGCCGTTTATTTTGAAAGTGGCATAAGTCACTTTCCAAAAATACCAAGGTAATGATAACATTGCTTACAGTTGAACGGTATTTCTGTATTTTTAAAAAAATTGCAATCAAATGTTAAGTGCCACTTACCCAATGATCATGAATTTGGTATAATAGAAATGGCTTTTGTAAAACTAAAATATACATATATACACTCTAATCCTTAAATATATTGATTTAAAACGAAAGTGACTTATGCCACCTTCAAAGTAAACGGCTCATATCTCTAATACAGTGTCTTGCATAGCATATTTTCTCTTCGGTGAAAGGTAATGAAAGCAGAGTGTGAATACACGTGAGTAAATTTTTCATTTTATATCAGAGATAGAGTTTACGACACAATTCTTGCTTTCGGCCCTTAGCCACTTATGACCCATAGCCACATAACGATATCAAACCCTAAAAATATGCAACTCATTCGTCTGGAATAAATATACACAACTATTTGTAGGAATGATTACTTAAATGAGTTTTTATATTTTGCAACTTTTATTTTCACCAAGTCGCACACTGTGGCCACTGCGGCAATAAATCAATTTGGACCTGCTTTTCGATTTTGATGATTTTTGCACAGATGGTTAAAAACTATCTAAAGGTCATGTGTGAAAAATTTCATGCAAATATCTCTATTGGTTTTCTGTCCCGAGCAGCGCAAATTTGAAGTATGTGAACAAGTCCCAAGTGTTATAGTTTTCTGTCATATTCAAAAGCCTGTTACTTATAAACTATACACCGAATGTACCTTATAAGTATTTTTTCAATTAAAATGGACATTAAGCATTATATGTAAATTAAAAAAAAAATTTTTAAAAATTTAAAAAAAAAATTGTTTTGACAATATATTTTAAACCAAAAATAAAAACATTTATGATTTTCCGTTAGACTTTTAGTTGTGTGCGAAGCAGTGCGACACATGGAGTCCTATACCAAATTAAAGCTGAGAGTCTCAGCTAACAGACTAAAAAAAAAATTCTGCCCCAATTTGCCCGCCACCGAAAAAACAATGAAAAACCAAAAAATTACAGTAAAAAATATGCGTTATGTGTTATTTTACGCATTTCATTGCATGTGTACTATATAGAAAAAACTTAAATTTGAGTCCCGATTACAAAAACAAATGTACACAAAAGTATTTATCAAAGTAATATCGGTACATTGTTTACGTAGACTAAACAACAAAAAATCTAAATGTAAACTTACTACACATTAAATGAAGAGCTTTACGTATAACTTAATCAATAACTTAACATTGTTCACATTTTTTCTCTTAAAAATTAACTCCGTTATCCGTTATAAACATTCTTTTATATTATATCTGAGAGTGGTATAGTGATAAGTAAGTGTTTATTAAGCAATTAAAGCCAATTTATATAATAAGCAATGGAAAAGCTAAAAATATCTTTCAGCACTCTTTCGGAAATTGTTTTTCAACGTAAAAAAGATATTGATCTTATAATTGGTGTAGTTTTCGGAATTATAAAATAGTGTCCGAGAAAACTCAAGAAAAATTCTGACGGTTTTTGAAACAAACATTTATGTCTCAATTTTTAAAGTAGTGGAACAAGAGTCAGCGTACTTCATCAAGATTTTTTAATGACAATGAAGAATGGCTAACACATTCTTATACGTTGACTGATGAAGTAGTGGATGATACAGTGGATGGTAAACGTGGACGTCCAACGAAAACCTTTGGGGAGAGCAATGCCAGAATGAAATCTTCGGTTCAAAATTATATTATCCACAATTAGTTGCAGTCAGGCAATAGACGCTGAGAAATTCCAAATATATTGTATAGACACGGCAAAATTGTAGATTGATTTGTATGGAAAATTTTTATATTGGAGTTGTACGAGGGGTGGGTGTTACAGTCGGCGGATTTTCTTCATATTTTCAAAACAACATTTAATAGATGTTATATGCATTTTTGCGAAAAATAAACATATTGCATATAAAGATATTGCATTTTCGAAATGTCGTTTGTATGGGAGGTGGACGTAAAAGTGGGCGGATTAAGTTCATATTTTCAGGAGGTCATTCTACAATTATAATATTAATGTTTTATGAAAATTGAGTTAACATATTTAAAATCATGGAAGTTATGCCACATTTTCTATTTAAGTTGTATGGGAGGTGGGCGTAAAAGTGGGCGTATTTTTGTAAAAAAAAAAATTGAAATTCATAAAAAATTTAAAATAAATGTGTGCAAAATTTCATGAAGCTCCGCAACCTCCTTGATTTAAGACCATTAAATACACTACACGGCCACAGTGTGAGTCGTAAGCTGTAGCTCCTATTTTCACACATCTTTTATAGTAAATCAGGGTGTGTTTCGGTAATACCTTGTCAAACGTTCGCTTTCAATTGCAACATCGTTTCCGGGTTGTCTATATAGACGAAGAGAATAATCCAATGTATTCAAATCACATACACGAGGTGGCCAATTAAGAGGTTTATTTCTAAAAATTATTCGTTCGCCAAATGTTTCTTTCTGCAAATTAATTGTATCGTGCGCTGTGTGACCACCATTCTTCTAAAAACCACATGTCTGCAGTACTAATGTCTTACAGTTAAGGCGCGAAAAAGTTGTCTCTATACCACTAACTGTTTATTGTAACGTGCTAGCCATCGACGACGAACAGTGTTGTCAGATTAGGAGGATTTATTCCCATATCGGGGATTTTTATTTACTTATGGAGATAAAAGCTCTGTTTGGGAATTGAGGATAGTTTTAATGTTTTAGGGATTTTTTGAGGAATTTTGTTTTGATATCGTTTACTGTTTGGATTATTCTAATGTGGTAACAAATAAATGTGGTAAATGTAGCGAAAATAATTCCCTAAATGTTACGGTTTTAAGAAAGAACTACAGGCTTAAATCTAATTCATCGAAGCTTCTCAAATTATAGAGAATTCAAAAATAAGTATAAAAGTGGCGGTCGCCTATACTTTCCGAGTTATCTGCCTCTGAACTTTTAATCAGCATTAAATAAAAGTGTTTTAAGATACATTTATAAATCACAATTAAGAAAATTGCCAATAAATACGAAAAAAATCCAACTAAGACATATTTTGGGCAAAAGTTTATAAATATCAAGATGACTATAAAACGACCTTGTTTTCAGAGCTGGCAGATTTGATTTACATACTATATTGCAAGGCTTATACAAACAGTTTTTTCCGCAAAGGAACCAACAAAATCTTAAAAAAGATTATTCCAACAGCAACAATAAAGTTGATTGCTTGCTGTAGTTTGTTAAATAATACACCAAAAAGTTTACACTTAATTTTTTAATTAAAGTTTACTAGAGTGCAAATAAAGTATTCATGTGTTAATTTCAAAGAAACCCGTATACTTTTTATGGGGAATTTTGGGGATATTTAAAATATTTTTTGGGATAAAAATTTTCAAATTGGGGATAGGACTTGAAAAACATCTGGGAACTCTGATTATGAATTGACACATTTGGATAATCATCAAGATTAGGTTGTTTTGTGCACTGTTTGGCGTCTTTCGGTATACGTTAACGTCAAGCACTTTCACACTTTTATACTGAGTATTAAGACTTGTCAACAACCAAAATCCTATGAGGAAGTATGATAGTGTGAAAGGAATATATTAAAAAAATGTAAAATAATACGGAAAGAAATTTAAGATCTCATAATACCAATCCATTTTGAGAATTTTTTCGAAACGATAACATTTTTCATTTTATCATGGTTTTTTTTTTAAGCAAATAACCAAGCTGAGTGGGTCGCAGCCGTCGATGATATTGTTTCTTTGCCTACACCGGACTTAAATTACCTTCAGGCTTATCGCCTACGTATGTATTTTGTTTTTGTCATGTCTAGAAATTGTTGAATGTACGTATTATTTTTTGTTTTGTTTTTTTTTTACCCAAAACTTGAACCACTAAAGAAAAATGCGGCACCTTGAAATTGCTCAGCCGCCGCTGTTCAATGTCTCGTCTCGGCTTGTTTCTTTCCCATATTTGTCATTTTATATGAAATGTAATAGTGTGAAAACGGAATGTTATGTTACGTTAGATTCTTTGACAATCACAACATTCTCATACGATTTCTTTCTTACAAAATCCAATGAAAATCTTAATACTTAGTATTACAGTGTAAATAGGGCTTAAGCAATACGTCTCATTGTATTCTAATTTTTTTATTAAAAAGCCAGTCCAAAGACAACCGTTTATTTTCAAGATTCCGATATGTTAGAAAACATGATAGATCGTTGGAGACTGTTAACTAACAGATTGTCGGCAAAAAAAAAAGGAGTAGCGTTACTATTCACCTGGTAGCCGCTTTCAAGTAAAATATTCAATAACACTTCCATCTTGGTCGACTTTTAAATTGCAGAACATGCAAGTGCACTTCTAAATGTTGTTGTTATAAAACGCACCCTAATGCCTTTTGAGTTACACTGTACGAGCAAGTACACACAGAGAACATTGTTATGGTATGGCCACAAGAGCCATCTTATGTTCTTCGTAACAATATTTTATTGCGATGAACATCTTATAGTTGTTTTAATCATTACGAGAAACAAGTTTTTGTTATTTGATCATTAAATGGTTACTACACCCACAAAATTCAACTCTTATATTATGGTTATCTCAACCATGTTTTTCCTGGATAATATTTTTAAATTTATAAAGTATCGTTGCATCAATAATAAAAATATTGGCGATACCAATATATAAATATCAAATGCTACCGTAATAAATTACACACTGTGTAATTTTTTAAGTCATGGCAAAATAACCATATACGGACACCACTACGTCATAAAAGACCAAAAAAAAGACCCCTGTCTCCCAGTTTTGCCCAAAGTCCTCCAGGTTTTATTATGGGCCCTCAAAGATCCCCACATCTTTGAGTTGATACTTTCCTTGAATTTTGAACGGTTTGCTACCTATGGACCTAAACAGGGAAAAAAAGGTAAAAAAAATTGAATTTTTTAAA
Source organism: Phasia obesa (assembly GCA_949628195.1). NCBI lineage: Eukaryota > Metazoa > Arthropoda > Insecta > Diptera > Tachinidae > Phasia > Phasia obesa. The sequence continues at coordinate 63,033,317 of OX451217.1, read as the reverse complement.
TTTTTTTTGCGATTTTGACCTTGAAGATGAAGTTTTTTTTTATTTTATATGTTAACAATTTTTGTTCTTTATGACAAGAGCTACAACTTTGCCTCAGAGAGAATATCAAAATTCCAAACGGTTTGCAAAATATGAGCTTGAGTAAATGATCATTTTTTTGCAAAAATGACATCGAGGCCCCACATCTTTGAGGGCCCATAAAAAAAACCTGGAGGACTTTGGGCAAAACTGGGAGACAGGGGTCTTTTTTTGGTCTTTTATCACATAGTGGTGTTCGTATATGGTTATTTTTTTCCGTGTTGCACTGTGTTATACTAAAGGGTAGTTAAATTTTAAATTATTTAGGAAATTATTACGATTTTTTATTTTTATAATATTGGTGTGGTTCAATTATGTTGGGAACCAAATATCGGCCAAAGGACCGCCGCGATCTCGGCGACACACCTCCATCCGATGCTCCAAATTTTCGATGACGCTGAGGCATAATTGAGATTCTATGCCATTAATGTGCCGAATTAAATTGTTGCTGGCTTATAGACGTACGCCTTTTCATTCAAATAAAGCCAAAGAAAGAATTCCAACGGTGTCAAATCAGAGGATCTTGGCGTCCAATTGGCATCGCCACCACGCGAGATAACAAGGCCATTGAATTTGTCGCGCAAAAGAGCCATTGTTTCGTTAGCTGTGTGGCAAGTGGCACCGTCCTGTTGAAACCACATATTGTCCACATCCATATCTTCCAATTCGGGCCATAAAAAGTTCGTTGTCATCTCACGATAGGGAACACCATTCACAGTAATTGCCCGACCGGCCTCATTTTGGAAAAAATACGGCCGATGATGCCGCCAGCCCATAAACCGCACCAAACAGTCACTCTTTGTGGGTGCATTGGTTTTTCGACAATCACTCTTAGATTATCATTCGACCAAATGCGGCAATTCGGCTTATTGACGAATCTACTGAGGTGAAAATGTGCCTCATCACTGGAGATGATTTTCTTCGAAAATTGATCATCCAACATTGCCATTTCTTGCCACCATTCTGACCATTGCTCGATTGTGTATCTTTCCCAGGTTTAAATTGAGTTCATCTGAAATTGAGAAATGTCAACTTAAATGCAGAAAAAAACTTCACGTTTAGGTGTGGTTCACATTCAACATCGGCCCTTAAAATTGAACAACCCGATAAAATAGTTTTCAGCTTTGACGTTTAAAAATAGCCAGGTTATATTTATAACTATTATCTGATTAATATTATTATCATAAACACACATACAGGTGTGTGGTCATTGATATAAATAAGTTTTACAAGACAGTATACAATTTACGAATATGTACAAAGTTTTATCTTATAACAAATTCAATATGTGGTTAGATCAACAAAATTAAAGGTATTTTTTTAATGCAAATATAAATATTTATTTTTGCCCTTCGGAATCAAATGCTTAACATTGCTATACGTAAAAAATACGTACATATTATTATAATCGAATTGTATACACATGAATGTATGAATGTATGTACGTATGGAATTACATTTCATTCATGTAACGACAATTTGAGAAGGAATTTATTTCCTTTGCAAATTGTCTTCACAATCATAAATGTTATATCATTTTGATTAACTGTCAAATGCAGGTTTAATTTATTGATAATTTCATAAAGCAGCAATTTTTGTGTTAAGAGAATTGTTAAAAGAAATCTAAATTAAGATTTATGATCTTCTAAACTGAGAACAAATGGAAGAAGGTAATAAATAATTCTTAACAAAGCAGGCAAACGTAAAAAGTAGGTGGATTATTTAAAATAAAAAACTTTAAAAATCTAAAACTACTCACATGTTTTTAACAATTTATCTTCATTTATAATAAGTCGCTAATCTCTGAAATTTCCTGACCCACAGTGGTTTTAAAATTTTATTACAATAATTTAGTTTTTGGTTACTTGTTAGATTTGAACTTCCTATACAAAGTTTCTGTTAATTGCAGTACACCTAAAGCTACCCATACACGACATGGTTTTTACATATGACTTTTTAACTGAGTGAGTCAGATGCAATTCTGTATGTCTGTCATAATTTTTGTTTTACAGAAAACTTTTTATGTTATGTTTGGTCACAAATGCCTATGTACAATTACGTCTGACTTTTCACTATACAGACGACACCCAAGCTGTTCGGTTGCAAAAGAACTTGTTGCCGCCCTGAATTATTTTCGTGTGCGCTACAGAATTACTGGCGACTTATCCATTTCTAATTTTTTTTTACTCTAAGTTAAGTTGCATTAAATGATGATACACGATTTAAATAATTGTTGTCAAATATACAAAATTAGTTAAATTAGTTAGCATATTCAAATATTGATCTTGCAAAATATAACCTATAGCCGGCTAATGGTTCCGCCAATGGTTAACCGACGTTGATTGTTTTCACACAGCAAAGGTTTATGGCAACACTGAAACACTGTTGATGTCAGATGGTTTGTCAGATCACAATAGAACATGCTCTAAATGAAATTTTGTCAGATGACCTTGACATGTATTTTACAGAACAATGTTTTATCAGCCCCAAACGACATGTTTGTGTTTTACAGTGGGAAATTTGACATGTCGTGTTTGGGTACCTAATGAAAGACTTTAAAATTTGGTGTATCTGTATACGGCTATGAACATTGGGCTCATTGTTACTTCAAAATTGAATTTGAAATAATGATAGCAATAGTAGAATAGAAACTAGTAAGAAACTGCTTGAATTTGATTACAGTGAAATCTTCGGTAGGAGGACACATACAGTCACAGCAGATTCGACCGTTGACGGGAGGTACCTATTCACGGGATAGTTCATTAAAAAAGGTCAGGACTTT